>OU612047.1:107742581-108120429 GCA_914767935.1 Coremacera marginata
CAATCTAAACAATGGACTTTACAAATAATCAAAACAGTTCCAAATACAAAACTTTCAACCTCATTCGTATACTATGCAAGCAAAGAAGCGGCTTTAAGGTATGTCACATTAATGCACAAAGCTTATTTAATAAAATGGAGGAATTAAGGTATGTTTTTTAAGGCTCAGATGTGGATGTAATTTGTGTATCTGCTATATGGTTCAATGTCGCAATGCCGAATGCGTTGTTTATGTTAAGAGGTTATAAAATTTTCCGAACAGATAGGCAGAGACATGCTGGAGGTGTGGCCATGTATGTGCGCAATAATATCCCTTGTAGGCTGATATATACATCTGCTCTCGATAGTGCAATCGAAGTTTTGTTCATATCGATTTCAAATGGTATCAGCAAAATGCTTATCGGCACTGTCTACCGTCCTCACCGAACTGTGGATACTACTCCTCTCAAAAGCTGAAAATTCTCTAATTCGAATGAGAATTCTAAACACTTTTTTAAAATACGTATAAAAGGTTAAATTTGGGGGCGCGAAACCAATGAAAATTCTTTAATCCGAATGAGAATTCTAAACACTTTTTTTTATACGTATAGAAGGTTAAATTTGGGGGCGCGCACAAAAACACTTTCTTAAATATAAAACTCGCGGAGGAACTTCAAGAGACCGTGGTCAGTTTATTAATAATCAACTTAAAACTAACAAAGTTAAAACCATGGTGTAAGAAAACCAGGTGGAAGCGAATTTTTCACCACACTTTAAATTGCCCCGGGTCTGTCAACAAATTCTGACAGGGAGAGAGCAACTGTTGATTAGTGCCAAATTTTATTGGCTGCGCTCAGCAGGTACAACTTTTGTGCAATCGGTTAGTGTGTGTCTGCTGAACGAAAAAATATCAGTGTCTAATCACAACATGTAAAAATGTCTGTCTTTCGCCGCACTTTATATTTTTGATACATTTGCTCAACGTATTGAGTATTTCCAGTTAAAAATTTGGCTTTTTTAGAATAAGTGTGCTTCTATAACAAATGAAAAAAATAACGCATATATAACGAGAAAACACAATTTTTTCCCTATTGATCATTTTTAAAACAATTGTGTTCACAGAAATGAAAAAGGAACGTAAACTGATGCCTGATCAGAGACACAACATGTTGTACCCATTATTCAATTATTATTAGGTTGTTCAGATATTTGACGTCAACTTACAAGAATAATAGTTTAAACACATTAACGACGACAACAACATTGCCGCATGATTCAATTATTATAAGGTTGTCCAGATATTTCACGTCTACTCACAAGAATGTATACTCTTATTTGAAGAGGAGAGCAAAAAGCAATTTTGTAAGGACATAAAAATCACGCAGTTGCCGGAACATCATACTTTTTCATAGTAAAAACCAAAAAAGGTACTTTTGACTACTACTTTTTGAAATACTTGCTTGTGTTGAACCAAAATATTATGAGCTTTAAAAATGTTATGGTCACATTTTAGACGTAAAATAATATTGGAAAAATAAAACTTCTGAATGTTGTACGCATTTCATACAGAGTTTGTATGAATATTTTTATTACATATATGTTTTTTTTTTTATATTTGAGTAAAAATAAGTAAAAATTATATAGTCAGTTTATATGTAAAATTTATTGGAATAATGTTTTCAAAATAGTTTAAAATAGTTTCTTTAACAAAATGTATAAAAAAAGTGATTTTTACATTTGCGTTTGGGAAAATCAAAAATTTTTACTTTTTTCCTCTTTTGACAAAAGATAGCTAGTTTTGTTCAGTCAACGCAGAACTTTTTTTTTATATTATATATAATATAAAGTATAGTTATATTTTATAGTTAATGGTTGTGTTAATATGTCTTCTAAGTGTTTTGTGATATAACCATTGTCATTTTTTCAAGAACGTAAAAATATTTTTGATGTAGAATTACGTCTTACAGGACGTTTGTCATTTTTGGGGGTCTTTTCCACAAAATTTTTTCAAGCATATCCTAATTTTTGGAGGACATTTTGGAATATACTTACAGCCTTTAATATTCATCTTACAAAGATAAAATATATGTCAAAAATCAGTTATATCTTATATCTATATAATAGGTGTGTTTCCGTATCCACACTGTGTAACTTGTGGGACACTATTTTCTGTTTCCGTACTTTCTGTGCTTAAAATGGGAGAAGAAAAACAAGCATAAAACCGCTCTCTCGAGCACACAAAGTGCACAGAGAGTGCTAGAACTCAAGACTCCGAGTAAAGTAAGAACACGCATCAAGAAGAATAAGCATCAACTTCACAAGCAAATCGACATAATTTTAATTGGCGCAATTTACGTTTGACATGTCCGCAGTCAAAGTCAGCTGTTTTGTACTTGAAACTTACAGAAGCTGTTTCCGTACTTTTGCAACTATTCTCACATTTCATTTTTACTCTCTCTGTTTGAACTTACACAAATCTTACACAGTGTAGAGTACGGAAACACACCTAATAAGAAAAATCATGCATTGATGCTTCAGTTGCTGCTGACGTTCTTATGGTTGTTCGCAAATCACGAACGCAACATCGTGTTGTTTCTTGGAATGAATTGTTTTACGAATATTTCGCAGTAACGGCTTGTATTGTTGTTGTTATTAATACGTAAGTAAAATTTACATTTATGTTACATATGCATATCATAAACAATTCAGATGTATTATAGAGATGTGCTGTAGAGCCAGAATGTAGCTACAAATATGTGTATTACTACTACGCAGGTTTGCATATACAGAGAATGCGCATGGTCATTGTGCTATGAAAACTATATTGATTCTTTAAATAGCATAGTAAATTCGAATTATTTATTGAACTAATTTTATACTAAATACACATTAAAAATATATTTTGTTTGTTAAAATTTTAAATTTTCAAATTATTTTAAAATATACGAGCTTGGGAAAAATAAAAAAATTCATATTTTTCCGAAATATTTATTTCCCTTTATTAAACCTAAGATTGAAATAAATTTATCAAAAAATATAATTATTATCAAACAAAAAACTCTACGTCTACGATAATATCTGTGTCTTTTGTTTACATAAAATAAGGGTATGTCAAATATCTGGATAACCTTATAATGGGTGCATTCTATCCGAAAGAGCGCTCAGGTAGCGAAATAGCATAAAGTCATGGCAGAATTATAAGGTAGGGCAGACTCGGAGAGGAATGAAGTAGAAAGCAGAATAAAGCGGGCTAGATGTCAAAATCAGCTGTTTATCTAAAGTTTCTTTAAGTTCATGTTTCGCAGTCGATTTTAGGTTAACATTTTTACAGTTTTTTTTTGCCAAATTAAGACTTCTTTTACATTTTAAAGTTGTTATTACACTGTTTTAATAATATTTTCACTCAAACTATCACAAATTTAACACACGCGACCGCACTACTTGCAACTTGGAAACATAAAATATTTTCTTCATTTGCAATTCCTTGTAAATTCTTCGTTTTGACAACTTACCAACCTTTTCATTATCCACTATTCGTTGACGCGTGAGGACACTGAGCCAACCGGCCATACCATATAATTCTGCCATGCATAAAGTGATACTTTCTGCTGAACTATTTTTTTTTTTCGAAACGTCAAAAGGCAAACAGCTGTTCGACAATAAATGCTTTTTGTCTCAAATTTATTTTTTTATGTTCTGTATGCACACGTTTCAAACAAATAGTTTTAATTAAAAGCACAACTAAGCAATTTAATAATTTAGTAATTTATAAATTTAGTATTTGGTATATTTATCTGTCAAAATAAAGTAAGCGTAAGCCGCTGTTCTTGACAGCTGCGGGTACAATTTTTGTGAGAGAGGTGAAAAAAACGCTTTCACCTGGATTTCTTACACCATGGTTAAAACAAAGGCAGCGAGAAGCGCTGCCCAAAAGAAAAAAGGAAACCTATAAATATAAGAGCAGCAGCAACGGGCAACCACCAGTGGCGTTAACATCCCGCCCGCCTTGCAGGAATGCAATCCTAGATCCCCAGGCACCTTGCCCAGATAGCACCCAGCCAAAAATTGAATTTTGCGCTAATGGCATGCCAAATCCGGATGGGAAGATTCCCGGCTGCATCACGCGCGCATAAACATCACTCCCAAGCAGAATATGGACCGGCGATGAAACATAAAAGTTGGGATCAGCCAGTTTTAAATTTGGGAATCCCTGTCAGATCTGCTCGTCGATGCTCTTGATTGTTGTCACGACCTCCAACCGCCGCTCGACCCTAGCTGTCGTTTCAATGCGGACGCTAGACTCATGCGGACCCCGGATCATCAGAGTGCACACCTCAGTGCCATCAACCACAGACGTCGGCAGCCTAAACTTTAGAACCAAAGCTTTGGCAATTGTCGTCTGCGGGAGACAGGCATCCAGGATAGCGCGCTCTGAGACGAGGCGACCATTTGCCCAGGTCCGCACCATAACCGTGGGGAGCAGTGAAGTGACGCGTTGGAGGGTTTTTGCTGTCGGTTGCTCTGGGGGAGATCGCTTCGGGAAAGAGTCCCTTGCCGAAGACGCTGATGGTGCATTCGACAGCGAGAGGGGGCACCGCTTTGGGATGTGGTCCCTAGCCGAAGACGCTTTCGGTGCTGTCGACTGCGGTGCCTGCCACGACGGACGTGGTGGCCTATAACCCCTTGGCTTTGAGCTGATGGGCTCATCTTGAGCAGTCGCTGTTGCATTTTTGGCTCGAGAATGCCTACCACGGGGCCTCCTGGAGTGAGCCCGACCAGTTCGGACTCGTAGGCGCGAGTGGAGCAAGCTATGGTGGTCGTCACCACAGTGACGGCATCTTCCATTGCTCCGACAATCCTTTCTCATATGACCGCTCGAGAGGCAGTTGGAGCAGTAAAAGTTAAGTAACACTGCTCGCAACCGCTCCTCGATGTTCATCTCCAGGAACTGCCGGCACGACGGAAGATTATGCTCCAACGAGCACAAGCTACACCTAGCCTTGGCGTCACTGCTGGCTACGACCCTGACCACGCTTGTCACCGAAGCTCGCGGCGGTGCGAGTTTTTCTGCAGGCAACTCGAGCACCGTCTCCATTTCGCTGGCGCCAAACTCAGATTCTGTCTGGAGAATCATTTCCTCCAGAAGATTGCTGACGATGTTGGTGGTGGACATTCTGAAACGAGACAAAAAGAAACAAAAAAGGAAAAACAAGAAAGGCAGGTGGTTTGGAGAAATAGTGACTTAGCTACGCAGACGGAACTGCGACAAGCTTAACTATAGGTCGAGCTATACAACCTCGCTCGGTTCGGACATCGGCGACGCGAACTCTATTATCGCTACCAGTGTAAGTCTTTAATATTCGACCTAATCGCCATTCATTCGCGGGTAAGTTGTCTTCTTTCACGACAACTAAGTCATTTACTTTTAAATCTAATTGAGGACTTTTCCATTTAACACGCCTATGCATCTCCTTTAAATATTCATTTTTCCACCTGGTGCAGAAATGCTGATGCATTGCCTTGACCTTCAGCCAACGGTTGACGATCGTCAGAGGCTGATCAATTATTTCTGGCTCCACTAGTGAGAGAAGTGGGCCTCCGACCAAGAAATGACCTGGAGTCAGAGATTGAAAGTCACCAGGATCTTCGGACATGGCGGTAAGGGGCCTCGAGTTAAGACAAGCTTCGATTCTGTTAAGCAAAGTTGTGAATTCTTCGAAAGTATAGCTCATACTTCCGGCCATTTTCTTAAAATGCGTCTTAAAACTTTTTACATCCGCTTCCCAAAGGCCTCCCATATGGGGAGCACCTGCTGGAATGAAGTGCCATGCAATTTCTTGCTGCATGTACTGAGCTAAAAGACTGTCATGAGATTCCTTTTAGAAAATCTCTAAAATCTTTCTTTAGTACTTTGGAAGCGCCAACAAAGTTAGTACCATTGTCAGAATAGACCTTTTCTGGGCAGCCGCGTCTAGCAACTAAACGAGAGAAAGCCGCTAAAAAGGTGGCAGTTGACAAGTCGCTTGTGGCTTCTAGATGAATTGCCATCGTAGCGAAACAAACAAATAAGCACACATAGCCCTTACTAATTCGACAAGATCTACCGATGTAGCTTTTTATGTCGAAAGCACCAGCGAAGTCAATGCCAGTGGACGAGAATGGACGCGAAATAACGGTTCTGTCTATTGGTAGAGCAGCCATAATTTGAGTTCTCTGTAGCTTTTTATGGACAACACAAGTCTTACAATTGTGCAGGGTTGTTTTTATCAGGTTGTTAGCACGTGAAATCCAGTATTGCATTCGTAACAGACGAAGCACTAACTGGTTTCCTCCATGAAGGGATATTTCATGAATAAAACGTACTAAAAGACGTGAAAACTGGCAGTTATATGGCAATATAATCGGATGCCTTTCATCATATGACAAAATTGACGAAGAGGCTAATCGCCCACCAACACGCATTAATTCGTCATTATGCAGAAATGGATTCAAGCTAATAATCGAACTCTTGGCGCTGATAATATTTTTAGTTTCTAAACTATAATATTCATCAGGAAAGTTAATTTTTTGACATAACAATACGAGTCGTGTTTTTACGTGTTTAATTTCTGTGTTGTCAAGACATGTTGATTGTTTGACAAATGTAGTACGAAAACGTGGATGCGTGCGATGAAGAAAACGAAAGACATAAGCTAACACTCTTAGACCTCTCGAGAGAGAAGAGAAACGCTCCAAAACGTCTTCGTATTGAGCAAAGTATGCAAGGTTTACCTTCACAGCTTTACGTTCAAGAGACGTGTCTAAAACTGCAGGTTGAGTTTTCTTTGCCAAGACGAGCGTTCGAGTGAAAGCCATGATGGCCCATGCCACCAAAGATCGTTATCGATTAGCTCTTGGGGTGTAACGCCACGTGTGGCTAAATCCGCCGGGTTTTCATGTGATTCTACATGAAACCAGTTTCTTACGCCAACCTTGTCTGCTATTTTAAAGACTCTATTCGCTACAAACGTTGTCCAAGAACAAGGGGGCTTACAAAGCCAGGCAAGTACGATTGTGGAGTCTGTCCAACAAAATAATCGATGCCTATCTATTTCTAGGTGTGATAACAGGGTGTCGACCATATCAGCGAGAAGTGTTGTTCAGCAAAGTTCAAGACGAGGTAATGAAATCGTCCTGACTGGGGCCACTTTGCTCTTTGCGTAAAGCAGGTGAGTGACAATGCAATCACCTTGTTTAACACGGATATAAATAGCTGCAGCATATGCCTTTTCAGAGGCATCAGAAAAGGCATGAAATTCTATCTCAGAATTGGGTGAATAACTAACATAACGAGGTATGCGGATGTTATTAATGGTTTCATAATCCATCAGAAAAGTTTGCCAAGTTTGAAAACTGTGGGCAGGAATATTTGCATCCCAATGGATTTCATCCAACTAGATACGCTGCATAAGAATTTTAGCTGTTACCACAACAGGTGCTAGCCAACCTGCAGGTTCAAAAAGTTGGGCGATGACAAATAGAACCTCGCGTTTAGTGTAGGATGTTTTAATTTCTAACTGTTTGGCAGTGAAATAAAATAAATCGGAAGTGGCATTCCAACGGACACCTAAAGCCTTGGCGCAACTAGCATCTTCTAGCTTTAAAAAGTTTTCTCGCAGAAGATGCTCTGTCGGTAGGTCTGCTAAAAGGCTAGATACATTTGCAGTCCATTTACGCATTGCAAAACCGGCAGAATCTAGAGCAGCTATAAGCTCATTTCTAGCCTTAATTGCGCTTTTCACGTCATGAGCTCCAGCTAAAGCATCATCGACATAAGTGAAATGCCGCAAAATTTGCGCAGCAAGAGGATACTGCTGTTGAACATCATCTGCCAATTGCAGCATGGTTCGAATGGCTAGGTATGGTGCGCAGTTTACGCCGAACGTAACAGTTTTCAGCTCATAATACTGAATCATATCATCAGGAGAGCTTCTGTATAGGATTCGTTGGAACGCAGAATGCTCTGGATCAACAAGGATCTGGCGGTACATCTGCTGAATGTCGCCATTGAAGACATATTTAAAAAAACGCCATTTTAATACCAGAAGCGTCAAGTCCGCTTGAAGAACTGGGCCTGTGTGCAGGACATCATTCAAGCTAACACCGTTAGAAGTTGAGCTTGACGCATTGAAAACTACCCGAACTTTCGTTGTAGTACTCTCTGGCTTCAATACCGCATGATGCGGTAAATAATAGTGAGATGGTGAAATCTCAAACTTAGGAGGCGAGACCCGTTTCATATGATCCGATTTTAAGTAATCCTTTACCACTTCATCATATCGCAACTTTAATCCTGGATTTTTAGTCAATCGAGCTTCAATACGAAGAAATTGCTTCAAAGCGATGCCTCGAGAAATCCTAAATTTATTTCCGTAGGGTAGCCACTTTTGAATGGCAAAGTGACTATATATCGACCCTTGTCATCGCGTCTTGTGGTTTTCTGATAGTTTTCTTCACAAAACTTATCAGACGCCGATAAATGCTTCTGTTTAGGAAGTTCCTCCAACTCCCAAAAGCGAGCAATCTGTTGATCAATTGCTACTTCACTAAAGTGTGTCAAGCACGTTGTAAAGCTTGATATTTCGCTACGAGGAAGGGGCCCAGTAAACATCCAGTCGAACACAGTTTCTTGAGCCAAAAGTGATCCCAGAATATTCTTCTTAATGCCATCAAGAATTATGGCATGGTACAAATCGCCACCGATGAGTACATCTATCGGACCGCTTCTAAAGAAGTGTGGGTAAGCCAATTGTAAATTGGTCTAACTTTCACACAAAGAAGGATCAACGGAACACGACGGCAGGTTTCCAGTTAAGCGTGACAGCACAAAGGCTGTAGCTTCTATTTGGAATTGCCTGTTTTTGGGAGAACTAATGATAAAGTCACAAGCTTTTGTGACTTGCGCCGATACTGCGTTATTTAAACCCGAAACTTGAGCATTCACAGATTTCGTGGGTAACTTCAGAAGCTTCTGCAATTTTTCAGATACAAACGTACCTTCAGAGCCAGAGTCGATAAGAGCTCTGGTCGTATACGCTGATCCTAGATGGCATATGGTCACCATTGCAGTACCAAGCAATACGTGTTTGGTACTAGAAGCAAAACAAGACCGAATGTCGTTGGTAGTGGACTGTAATTGGGTAGCGTGAGATTGTGAGCTATTGTTGGAAGGGTTCGGGCGCGAATTCGGCCTGCTCGAGTCGACACTCGGAGCAGAAGGCGCTGCATTTGAGTCGCGATGCAAAAGCGTGTTGTGACGCTGCTTGCACGTCATACACGTGTATTGACTTTTGCAATCGTTTGCTAAATGGGCGTTCGATAAGCAATTGATGCACAAGATATTTTTGCGAACAATTGTTAGCCGCTCCTTAGCATTCATTTTTAAAAAACGTGGGCACGAACGTAGCGGGTGCTGCTCTGTAGAACAGAGCTTGCAATTTGTAGGGTTAATTTTAATTTGGTAATTATTAACCCTTTTACCAGATGAATTGCTCTGGTTTAGTCTGGAGTTGGAAGAGGGCAATGAATTTGATTTCGGTACCGTGCCGGTTGAGCTGCGAATGTCGGACACGGTTTCGAGTGTTTGAAACCGATTTGTCAGAAAATTATCGAGGTCGGTCCACTTTGGAATCTGATTTTTATTCACCATGGACTGCTCCCATAAGGAGAGCGTGACCTCCGGCAATCGCGTAGAGCAAAGGTACACAAAAATTGCATCCCAATTAGAAATATCAATGTTGTGCATTTTGAGTGCAAAAATACAACCATTAATATCTCTTTGAAGCCTTTTGAGATCTGTGCCAGATTCTTTTGGCACATGTGGCAAATTAAACAGTATTTTAAGCTGGCTGTTGACCAAGATACGTTTATTCTCGTATCGGTCAGACAAATTTTGTCATGCTTGCGCAAAACCCTCATTGGTTAAGGGGGATTGTCTAACAATCTATTAAGCTTCACCCCGAGTTTTATTATTCAGATGAAAAAGTTTTTCCACTGAAGTAAGCCGCGAGTTTGTTATATAGATGGCCGTAAACATCTGCCTAAAGGACGGCCATGAGAGGTAATCCCCACAGAAAACCTCAGTATCGCATGGCGGCACAGGCATACTGTGGCCTATTACTGGCGCAGGCTCTGGAGCAGCTGATTACTTTGGAGTCTTCTGTTGAGAGAGCTCAGATATTTTTCCTGCTACCCGAATGTATGATTGGTAGCAGTTTTTATATTTTTTTTTAAGGGCTCAATATCTAAATCCTCATCAGAAGCCATCTTCTCCATGCAAGTATCATACGCTGCTTTGACCTTTCTCCACTGGGCTTTAAGCTCATCACTTTCAGCTTCCAGCGAGAAAACGTCATGAGTTTCAACAAGATTAAAATCTGTTTCAAACTCCACTAGCGCTTCGCACAGACGAATAAAAGTCTTTAGTTGCGACATATTTATTTTATTTGTGTTTCTTGTGAACACTTTGACGAACTAAATTGACGATTAAAAATAAAAAAACCAAAAAACAAAAAAAATTTGATAAAAAAAAACAACCAAAAGTACCTAAAATAAAATTGTCCAAAGAAACTTGAGAAAAACACAATTTATATTAAAACAATATAAAATAATTTTTATTTTTGTATTTTATTGTGCACAAACAAATAAAAAAAAAAAAAAATTATATTGAGAAAAGTAAATTTAAAAAAAAATTTTTTTTTGTTGTGTCTGTCCCACTGTGCAGCTTATTAACACTCTCCTCTATTTTTCTAAGACTTTTGCGCTTCGAAATGACTTAGAAAAATTTTCGCCAATATATTTTATTTTGACCGCAAAATTTGTCTCTTTGTCCCACTGTGCCACCTGTGCACTCTCTTACTACTAAGACGTGCACTCAATCACAGTCGGTAAAGAGCACGACTGCGAGCGCGGCAAGTTCAATTGCGGACAAAGCACAAAACGAGTGCAAAAAAAAATTGCGTGGGCGAGAGCGTAAGCCTGTGTAAAGCACCAAATGGGGGTGACTTCTGCAAGCACAAAGCCTCGCTTTTAGCTTTGAACAATGCGTATATCGCACAAAGCGTAAAAGGAAAATATTGCGCTCCCACTGCAGATTTAGTACAATTGTTATTGTAGCTGCCTTAAACAAAGAGTCCAAATGGGAGCTCACTAAATGTTTTTGGCAAAGTCACAAATTAAAACACAGCTTAAATATGCACAAAACAAATATGTATTTATATTTCTCTAAGATCGCGCATTTTTTGTAAATAAAATTGTATATATGTAATTTTTGGCGGCAAAGCAAAAATTGTACTGTATTTATGTACAAAAAAGAAAAAAATGCCAAATTAATATATACAATTTTATAACGAATGAAGATAAAAAATTCACAACTTGATTAAAAAATATCAAAAAAAAAACCGCGCGAATGAATTTTCCGAACCGAGCTAATGTCACTTTTTTCCCAAAATAATTAAATAATTAGAATAAAAAAATCCTACCTTATTTTTCCCAAAATTTGCTTGGTGTTGATGCTGCAGATGTTGTTGATGCTGCAGATGTTGTTGATGCTGCAGATGTTGTTGATGCCGCAGATGCTGTTGATGCTGCAGAAGTTGTTGATGCTGCAGATGCTGTTGATGCTGCAGAAGTTGTCGATGCTGCAGATGTTGTTGGCACTTTTGTCTTTGTGTTTTTTTTTTTTTTTTTTTAAAAAGCTAAGGCTTTTATTTTAATGTTCGCGGGTTTTACAAAAAACGGCTCTCGAAGGACCAATGAAAATTCTCTAATTCGAATGAGAATTCTAGACACTTTTTTATAATACGTATAAAAGGTTAAATTTGGGGGCGCGAAACCAATAAAAATTCTCTAATTCGAATGAGAATTCTAAACACTTTTTTATAATACGTATAGAAGGTTAAATTTGGGGGCGCGCACAAAAACACTTTCTTAAATATAAAACTCGCGGAGGAACTTCAAGAGACCGTGGTCAGTTTATTAATAATCAACTTAAAACTAACAAAGTTAAAACCATGGTGTAAGAAAACCAGGTGGAAGCGAATTTTTCACCACACTTTAAATTGCCCCGGGTCTGTCAACAAATTCTGACAGGGAGAGAGCAACTGTTGATTAGTGCCAAATTTTATTGGCTGCGCTCAGCAGGTACAACTTTTGTGCAATCGGTTAGTGTGTGTCTGCTGAACGAAAAAATATCAGTGTCTAATCACAACATGTAAAAATGTCTGTCTTTCGCCGCACTTTATATTTTTGATACATTTGCTCAACGTATTGAGTATTTCCAGTTAAAAATTTGGCTTTTTTAGAATAAGTGTGCTTCTATAACAAATGAAAAAAATAACGCATATATAACGAGAAAACACAATTTTTTCTCTATTGATCATTTTTAAAACAATTGTGTTCACAGAAATGAAAAAGGAACGTAAACTGATGCCTGATCAGAGACACAACATGTTGTACCCATTATTCAATTATTATTAGGTTGTTCAGATATTTGACGTCAACTTACAAGAATAATAGTTTAAACACATTAACGACGACAACAACATTGCCGCATGATTCAATTATTATAAGGTTGTCCAGATATTTCACGTCTACTCACAAGAATGTATACTCTTATTTGAAGAGGAGAGCAAAAAGCAATTTTGTAAGGACATAAAAATCACGCAGTTGCCGGAACATCATACTTTTTCATAGTAAAAACCAAAAAAGGTACTTTTGACTACTACTTTTTGAAATACTTGCTTGTGTTGAACCAAAATATTATGAGCTTTAAAAATGTTATGGTCACATTTTAGACGTAAAATAATATTGGAAAAATAAAACTTCTGAATGTTGTACGCATTTCATACAGAGTTTGTATGAATATTTTTATTACATATATGTTTTTTTTTTATATTTGAGTAAAAATAAGTAAAAATTATATAGTCAGTTTATATGTAAAATTTATTGGAATAATGTTTTCAAAATAGTTTAAAATAGTTTCTTTAACAAAATGTATAAAAAAAGTGATTTTTACATTTGCGTTTGGGAAAATCAAAAATTTTTACTTTTTTCCTCTTTTGACAAAAGATAGCTAGTTTTGTTCAGTCAACGCAGAACTTTTTTTTTATATTATATATAATATAAAGTATAGTTATATTTTATAGTTAATGGTTGTGTTAATATGTCTTCTAAGTGTTTTGTGATATAACCATTGTCATTTTTTCAAGAACGTAAAAATATTTTTGATGTAGAATTACGTCTTACAGGACGTTTGTCATTTTTGGGGGTCTTTTCCACAAAATTTTTTCAAGCATATCCTAATTTTTGGAGGACATTTTGGAATATACTTACAGCCTTTAATATTCATCTTACAAAGATAAAATATATGTCAAAAATCAGTTATATCTTATATCTATATAATAGGTGTGTTTCCGTATCCACACTGTGTAACTTGTGGGACACTATTTTCTGTTTCCGTACTTTCTGTGCTTAAAATGGGAGAAGAAGAACAAGCATAAAACCGCTTTCTCGAGCACACAAAGTGCACAGAGAGTGCTAGAACTCAAGACTCCGAGTAAAGTAAGAACACGCATCAAGAAGAATAAGCATCAACTTCACAAGCAAATCGACATAATTTTAATTGGCGCAATTTACGTTTGACATGTCCGCAGTCAAAGTCAGCTGTTTTGTACTTGAAACTTACAGAAGCTGTTTCCGTACTTTTGCAACTATTCTCACATTTCATTTTTACTCTCTCTGTTTGAACTTACACAAATCTTACACAGTGTAGAGTACGGAAACACACCTAATAAGAAAAATCATGCATTGATGCTTCAGTTGCTGCTGACGTTCTTATGGTTGTTCGCAAATCACGAACAACATCGTGTTGTTTCTTGGAATGAATTGTTTTACGAATATTTCGCAGTAACGGCTTGTATTGTTGTTGTTATTAATACGTAAGTAAAATTTACATTTATGTTACATATGCATATCATAAACAATTCAGATGTATTATAGAGATGTGCTGTAGAGCCAGAATGTAGCTACAAATATGTGTATTACTACTACGCAGGTTTGCATATACAGAGAATGCGCATGGTCATTGTGCTATGAAAACTATATTGATTCTTTAAATAGCATAGTAAATTCGAATTATTTATTGAACTAATTTTATACTAAATACACATTAAAAATATATTTTGTTTGTTAAAATTTTAAATTTTCAAATTATTTTAAAATATACGAGCTTGGGAAAAATAAAAAAATTCATATTTTTCCGAAATATTTATTTCCCTTTATTAAACCTAAGATTGAAATAAATTTATCAAAAAATATAATTATTATCAAACAAAAAACTCTACGTCTACGATAATATCTGTGTCTTTTGTTTACATAAAATAAGGGTATGTCAAATATCTGGATAACCTTATAATGGGTGCATTCTATCCGAAAGAGCGCTCAGGTAGCGAAATAGCATAAAGTCATGGCAGAATTATAAGGTAGGGCAGACTCGGAGAGGAATGAAGTAGAAAGCAGAATAAAGCGGGCTAGATGTCAAAATCAGCTGTTTATCTAAAGTTTCTTTAAGTTCATGTTTCGCAGTCGATTTTAGGTTAACATTTTTACAGTTTTTTTTTGCCAAATTAAGACTTCTTTTACATTTTAAAGTTGTTATTACACTGTTTTAATAATATTTTCACTCAAACTATCACAAATTTAACACACGCGACCGCACTACTTGCAACTTGGAAACATAAAATATTTTCTTCATTTGCAATTCCTTGTAAGTTCTTCGTTTTGACAACTTACCAACCTTTTCATTATCCACTATTCGTTGACGCGTGAGGACACTGAGCCAACCGGCCATACCATATAATTCTGCCATGCATAAAGTGATACTTTCTGCTGAACTATTTTTTTTTTTCGAAACGTCAAAAGGCAAACAGCTGTTCGACAATAAATGCTTTTTGTCTCAAATTTATTTTTTTATGTTCTGTATGCACACGTTTCAAACAAATAGTTTTAATTAAAAGCACAACTAAGCAATTTAATAATTTAGTAATTTATAAATTTAGTATTTGGTATATTTATCTGTCAAAATAAAGTAAGCGTAAGCCGCTGTTCTTGACAGCTGCGGGTACAATTTTTGTGAGAGAGGTGAAAAAAACGCTTTCACCTGGATTTCTTACACCATGGTTAAAACAAAGGCAGCGAGAAGCGCTGCCCAAAAGAAAAAAGGAAACCTATAAATATAAGAGCAGCAGCAACGGGCAACCACCAGTGGCGTTAACATCCCGCCCGCCTTGCAGGAATGCAATCCTAGATCCCCAGGCACCTTGCCCAGATAGCACCCAGCCAAAAATTGAATTTTGCGCTAATGGCATGCCAAATCCGGATGGGAAGATTCCCGGCTGCATCACGCGCGCATAAACATCACTCCCAAGCAGAATATGGACCGGCGATGAAACATAAAAGTTGGGATCAGCCAGTTTTAAATTTGGGAATCCCTGTCAGATCTGCTCGTCGATGCTCTTGATTGTTGTCACGACCTCCAACCGCCGCTCGACCCTAGCTGTCGTTTCAATGCGGACGCTAGACTCATGCGGACCCCGGATCATCAGAGTGCACACCTCAGTGCCATCAACCACAGACGTCGGCAGCCTAAACTTTAGAACCAAAGCTTTGGCAATTGTCGTCTGCGGGAGACAGGCATCCAGGATAGCGCGCTCTGAGACGAGGCGACCATTTGCCCAGGTCCGCACCATAACCGTGGGGAGCAGTGAAGTGACGCGTTGGAGGGTTTTTGCTGTCGGTTGCTCTGGGGGAGATCGCTTCGGGAAAGAGTCCCTTGCCGAAGACGCTGATGGTGCATTCGACAGCGAGAGGGGGCACCGCTTTGGGATGTGGTCCCTAGCCGAAGACGCTTTCGGTGCTGTCGACTGCGGTGCCTGCCACGACGGACGTGGTGGCCTATAACCCCTTGGCTTTGAGCTGATGGGCTCATCTTGAGCAGTCGCTGTTGCATTTTTGGCTCGAGAATGCCTACCACGGGGCCTCCTGGAGTGAGCCCGACCAGTTCGGACTCGTAGGCGCGAGTGGAGCAAGCTATGGTGGTCGTCACCACAGTGACGGCATCTTCCATTGCTCCGACAATCCTTTCTCATATGACCGCTCGAGAGGCAGTTGGAGCAGTAAAAGTTAAGTAACACTGCTCGCAACCGCTCCTCGATGTTCATCTCCAGGAACTGCCGGCACGACGGAAGATTATGCTCCAACGAGCACAAGCTACACCTAGCCTTGGCGTCACTGCTGGCTACGACCCTGACCACGCTTGTCACCGAAGCTCGCGGCGGTGCGAGTTTTTCTGCAGGCAACTCGAGCACCGTCTCCATTTCGCTGGCGCCAAACTCAGATTCTGTCTGGAGAATCATTTCCTCCAGAAGATTGCTGACGATGTTGGTGGTGGACATTCTGAAACGAGACAAAAAGAAACAAAAAAGGAAAAACAAGAAAGGCAGGTGGTTTGGAGAAATAGTGACTTAGCTACGCAGACGGAACTGCGACAAGCTTAACTATAGGTCGAGCTATACAACCTCGCTCGGTTCGGACATCGGCGACGCGAACTCTATTATCGCTACCAGTGTAAGTCTTTAATATTCGACCTAATCGCCATTCATTCGCGGGTAAGTTGTCTTCTTTCACGACAACTAAGTCATTTACTTTTAAATCTAATTGAGGACTTTTCCATTTAACACGCCTATGCATCTCCTTTAAATATTCATTTTTCCACCTGGTGCAGAAATGCTGATGCATTGCCTTGACCTTCAGCCAACGGTTGACGATCGTCAGAGGCTGATCAATTATTTCTGGCTCCACTAGTGAGAGAAGTGGGCCTCCGACCAAGAAATGACCTGGAGTCAGAGATTGAAAGTCACCAGGATCTTCGGACATGGCGGTAAGGGGCCTCGAGTTAAGACAAGCTTCGATTCTGTTAAGCAAAGTTGTGAATTCTTCGAAAGTATAGCTCATACTTCCGGCCATTTTCTTAAAATGCGTCTTAAAACTTTTTACATCCGCTTCCCAAAGGCCTCCCATATGGGGAGCACCTGCTGGAATGAAGTGCCATGCAATTTCTTGCTGCATGTACTGAGCTAAAAGACTGTCATGAGATTCCTTTTAGAAAATCTCTAAAATCTTTCTTTAGTACTTTGGAAGCGCCAACAAAGTTAGTACCATTGTCAGAATAGACCTTTTCTGGGCAGCCGCGTCTAGCAACTAAACGAGAGAAAGCCGCTAAAAAGGTGGCAGTTGACAAGTCGCTTGTGGCTTCTAGATGAATTGCCATCGTAGCGAAACAAACAAATAAGCACACATAGCCCTTACTAATTCGACAAGATCTACCGATGTAGCTTTTTATGTCGAAAGCACCAGCGAAGTCAATGCCAGTGGACGAGAATGGACGCGAAATAACGGTTCTGTCTATTGGTAGAGCAGCCATAATTTGAGTTCTCTGTAGCTTTTTATGGACAACACAAGTCTTACAATTGTGCAGGGTTGTTTTTATCAGGTTGTTAGCACGTGAAATCCAGTATTGCATTCGTAACAGACGAAGCACTAACTGGTTTCCTCCATGAAGGGATATTTCATGAATAAAACGTACTAAAAGACGTGAAAACTGGCAGTTATATGGCAATATAATCGGATGCCTTTCATCATATGACAAAATTGACGAAGAGGCTAATCGCCCACCAACACGCATTAATTCGTCATTATGCAGAAATGGATTCAAGCTAATAATCGAACTCTTGGCGCTGATAATATTTTTAGTTTCTAAACTATAATATTCATCAGGAAAGTTAATTTTTTGACATAACAATACGAGTCGTGTTTTTACGTGTTTAATTTCTGTGTTGTCAAGACATGTTGATTGTTTGACAAATGTAGTACGAAAACGTGGATGCGTGCGATGAAGAAAACGAAAGACATAAGCTAACACTCTTAGACCTCTCGAGAGAGAAGAGAAACGCTCCAAAACGTCTTCGTATTGAGCAAAGTATGCAAGGTTTACCTTCACAGCTTTACGTTCAAGAGACGTGTCTAAAACTGCAGGTTGAGTTTTCTTTGCCAAGACGAGCGTTCGAGTGAAAGCCATGATGGCCCATGCCACCAAAGATCGTTATCGATTAGCTCTTGGGGTGTAACGCCACGTGTGGCTAAATCCGCCGGGTTTTCATGTGATTCTACATGAAACCAGTTTCTTACGCCAACCTTGTCTGCTATTTTAAAGACTCTATTCGCTACAAACGTTGTCCAAGAACAAGGGGGCTTACAAAGCCAGGCAAGTACGATTGTGGAGTCTGTCCAACAAAATAATCGATGCCTATCTATTTCTAGGTGTGATAACAGGGTGTCGACCATATCAGCGAGAAGTGTTGTTCAGCAAAGTTCAAGACGAGGTAATGAAATCGTCCTGACTGGGGCCACTTTGCTCTTTGCGTAAAGCAGGTGAGTGACAATGCAATCACCTTGTTTAACACGGATATAAATAGCTGCAGCATATGCCTTTTCAGAGGCATCAGAAAAGGCATGAAATTCTATCTCAGAATTGGGTGAATAACTAACATAACGAGGTATGCGGATGTTATTAATGGTTTCATAATCCATCAGAAAAGTTTGCCAAGTTTGAAAACTGTGGGCAGGAATATTTGCATCCCAATGGATTTCATCCAACTAGATACGCTGCATAAGAATTTTAGCTGTTACCACAACAGGTGCTAGCCAACCTGCAGGTTCAAAAAGTTGGGCGATGACAAATAGAACCTCGCGTTTAGTGTAGGATGTTTTAATTTCTAACTGTTTGGCAGTGAAATAAAATAAATCGGAAGTGGCATTCCAACGGACACCTAAAGCCTTGGCGCAACTAGCATCTTCTAGCTTTAAAAAGTTTTCTCGCAGAAGATGCTCTGTCGGTAGGTCTGCTAAAAGGCTAGATACATTTGCAGTCCATTTACGCATTGCAAAACCGGCAGAATCTAGAGCAGCTATAAGCTCATTTCTAGCCTTAATTGCGCTTTTCACGTCATGAGCTCCAGCTAAAGCATCATCGACATAAGTGAAATGCCGCAAAATTTGCGCAGCAAGAGGATACTGCTGTTGAACATCATCTGCCAATTGCAGCATGGTTCGAATGGCTAGGTATGGTGCGCAGTTTACGCCGAACGTAACAGTTTTCAGCTCATAATACTGAATCATATCATCAGGAGAGCTTCTGTATAGGATTCGTTGGAACGCAGAATGCTCTGGATCAACAAGGATCTGGCGGTACATCTGCTGAATGTCGCCATTGAAGACATATTTAAAAAAACGCCATTTTAATACCAGAAGCGTCAAGTCCGCTTGAAGAACTGGGCCTGTGTGCAGGACATCATTCAAGCTAACACCGTTAGAAGTTGAGCTTGACGCATTGAAAACTACCCGAACTTTCGTTGTAGTACTCTCTGGCTTCAATACCGCATGATGCGGTAAATAATAGTGAGATGGTGAAATCTCAAACTTAGGAGGCGAGACCCGTTTCATATGATCCGATTTTAAGTAATCCTTTACCACTTCATCATATCGCAACTTTAATCCTGGATTTTTAGTCAATCGAGCTTCAATACGAAGAAATTGCTTCAAAGCGATGCCTCGAGAAATCCTAAATTTATTTCCGTAGGGTAGCCACTTTTGAATGGCAAAGTGACTATATATCGACCCTTGTCATCGCGTCTTGTGGTTTTCTGATAGTTTTCTTCACAAAACTTATCAGACGCCGATAAATGCTTCTGTTTAGGAAGTTCCTCCAACTCCCAAAAGCGAGCAATCTGTTGATCAATTGCTACTTCACTAAAGTGTGTCAAGCACGTTGTAAAGCTTGATATTTCGCTACGAGGAAGGGGCCCAGTAAACATCCAGTCGAACACAGTTTCTTGAGCCAAAAGTGATCCCAGAATATTCTTCTTAATGCCATCAAGAATTATGGCATGGTACAAATCGCCACCGATGAGTACATCTATCGGACCGCTTCTAAAGAAGTGTGGGTAAGCCAATTGTAAATTGGTCTAACTTTCACACAAAGAAGGATCAACGGAACACGACGGCAGGTTTCCAGTTAAGCGTGACAGCACAAAGGCTGTAGCTTCTATTTGGAATTGCCTGTTTTTGGGAGAACTAATGATAAAGTCACAAGCTTTTGTGACTTGCGCCGATACTGCGTTATTTAAACCCGAAACTTGAGCATTCACAGATTTCGTGGGTAACTTCAGAAGCTTCTGCAATTTTTCAGATTCAAACGTACCTTCAGAGCCAGAGTCGATAAGAGCTCTGGTCGTATACGCTGATCCTAGATGGCATATGGTCACCATTGCAGTACCAAGCAATACGTGTTTGGTACTAGAAGCAAAACAAGACCGAATGTCGTTGGTAGTGGACTGTAATTGGGTAGCGTGAGATTGTGAGCTATTGTTGGAAGGGTTCGGGCGCGAATTCGGCCTGCTCGAGTCGACACTCGGAGCAGAAGGCGCTGCATTTGAGTCGCGATGCAAAAGCGTGTTGTGACGCTGCTTGCACGTCATACACGTGTATTGACTTTTGCAATCGTTTGCTAAATGGGCGTTCGATAAGCAATTGATGCACAAGTTATTTTTGCGAACAATTGTTAGCCGCTCCTTAGCATTCATTTTTAAAAAACGTGGGCACGAACGTAGCGGGTGCTGCTCTGTAGAACAGAGCTTGCAATTTGTAGGGTTAATTTTAATTTGGTAATTATTAACCCTTTTACCAGATGAATTGCTCTGGTTTATAGATATAGATGGTTTATAGAAATAGTTTTAATTAAAAGCACAACTAAGCAATTTAATAATTTAGTAATTTATAAATTTAGTATTTGGTATATTTATCTGTCAAAATAAAGTAAGCGTAAGCCGCTGTTCTTGACAGCTGCGGGTACAATTTTTGTGAGAGAGGTGAAAAAAACGCTTTCACCTGGATTTCTTACACCATGGTTAAAACAAAGGCAGCGAGAAGCGCTGCCCAAAAGAAAAAAGGAAACCTATAAATATAAGAGCGGCAGCAACGGGCAACCACCAGTGGCGTTAACAAAAGCCTCATTGAAAATTTTTCGATATCTTACTCACACATTGTTATTGCAGGAGACTTTAACAGTAATTTAATAATGGAAAACCACTTAAGTAATGATATGCAACACTTAGGCCTTCTGTCAGTAAATAACTCCCAACCTACTCACTTCACTAGCTCAATAAATACCCTTCTAGACCTGTTTTTTGTAAATGATCTAAATAAAATACTCTTATATGACCAGCTATCAGTACCGAATTTTTCCAAACACGATCTTCTCTTCTTAGCTTATGATTTCCATATGGCAAATGTACCGTATTGTTTCAGTATACGGTTCTCGATCAAGAAGCTAGAAAGATATATTGGCAAGGTATTTATGGAATGACATCGAGTGAAGACCATGTTTGTTATCTGCAGCAAAATATTATTAACCTTTTTAATGAATTTGTACCAATAAAGCCTAAAAACGTTAAAACTCAACAAAAACCGTGGTTTAACAGTTTTATCAAAGGGCAAAAAAACGAAACGCTTTATAAAACCGGTGGAAGCGATACAAAACACCAGAATTGTACGCTGAATTCAAGGAAATGAGGAGAAAAGTAAATAATGATATAGCAGCATTAAAGAAAAAATTCTACAGTAACAAATATAAAAACGCGGTTGAATCAAAAAAAATTTGGAAAGAAATTCGAAATATTGGAGTTGGTAAAAACCAGGCTGCGTCGATGTTAATATTGATGTAAATGACCTTAACAAAAATTTTGTAAGCATTCCCATGTCTTCAGTTAATAATAATGTTACTGCTTATATAAATTTTTCTCTATCTACTACCCTTGATTCAGATATGGCTTTTTCATTTCGTTGCGTAGATCAAAGTGAGGTACTGACTAGCCTCCAGTCAATAAAGTCAAACGCAGTAGGTTTCGATAAAATTCATCCGCTTTTTCTAAAAATCATTCTACCAGTCGTACTACCTTATATTACCCACATATTAAACACTATTCTCACTACTTCTATCTTTCCAAAATATTGGAAACAAGCCAAAATCATCCTAATGAGTATCGCCTTGTCGCCATACTGTCGTACTTAGCAAAAGCATTTGATGTAATTTTACACCGGCAAACAAGAAAATTTATTTGTGACAATAACTTACTCTCCGAAAGGCAGTATGGGTTAAGGGCAAAGAGGAGTTGTGTTACTGCACTAATATACGTAGTTGAAGAAATAAGAGCAAGATTGGATGATAGCAAAGTAAGTTTCTTAATTCTTCTAGACCATTCAAAGGCATTCGATACTGTTGATCATGTTATTTTTAAGAATAAATTATCTCATATGTTTAATTTCTCTGTTTCAGCAACTAACCTATTGCAGTCGTATCTTTTAGATCGATCTCAAGCTGTTTTTGCCAATAACATGACGTCAGAATTTTTGACCCTCAATAGGGGAGTTCCTCAGGGCTCTATAATTGGACCGCTTGTTTTCAATCTATGTAAATGATTTACCCAAAGTTCTCCAATATTGTAACGCCCATATGTACGCAGATTATGTACAACTGTTTGTTAGTTGCTCTCGCAATATTATTTCCAATTGTGTATCTGCCATCAATAATGAACTAGGGCGCGTAACAACATGGACAAGTGAAAATGGTTTGTGTCTCAACCCAAGGAAGTCAAAATGTATAATTATTTCCAAAAAAATAATCGATGTTTCAGAATTTCCAAAAATTGTGCTAAACAATTCGGAAATTGATTTTGTTGACTCAGTAAAAGTTCTCGGAGTAATTTTCAACAGAACCTTGACTTGCAACTCACACATTGGCAATTCAATTCACAGTCATTCACACCACTTGATATTAGACTTCTAATCGCAAAAGCTTACATTCTCCCTACCCTTCTATATGGTTGCGAAATTTTCGCCAATTGCGATTGCCAAAGTAAGCAAAAACTAAAAGTAGCTTTTAACAACATTGCTAGATATGTTTATGGCTTAAAACATTTCTGATCACGTATCTCACTATGCAATACAAATCTGCAACATGACCCTGGAAAACATTCTTAAATTTCGAACTAAACTATTGCTCCATAAATTGTTATATACTAAAGAACCTTCTTACTTGTATAACCGTATTACTGCCTCGAGATCTCATCGGTCCAACTTATTAATACAAATGCTTCATTTCTGCCTAACATCTGAGAGGCAATTCTATATTTATGCAATTCGTCTTTGGAACTCGTTGCCACCTTTTTTTCGATCTATCCAAAACGCTGTGCATTTCAGAACCAATTTATTTACATATCTTTCTACGTTGCAACAATATTTTTAATTTTACATGAATACTTTTTTTCTAATATTTACTGTTTTTCTAATATTGCCACACCCATTTGACGAATAACACCCATTTTCTTGAACGTAATTTGTAATTATTGTGTCTAAGCTTACATTCAATTGCAGTACCCTAGTGTCAATACAATTCGAGATACAGTTTTTCTAATATTGCCACGCCCATTTGTTGAATAATGCCCACTTTCTTGACCGTAATTTTAAATAATAATGCCTTTTACTGCCGTCATAAGGAAGAAAGTTTTGTTGTATTTTCTTTACAAGTCATCCATCCCCTTTAAGATTATAAAATAAAAATCCTGGATTTTTGGTCCTTTGTCTATATATTTTTACCTAAATTGCCGTATCTACACAAAATTTAGGAATCTTTCCAGAACAAAACGCAGTATCTACACACACAGAGTCAAACACGCAGATGCCGCATTTTGCCTCTGTTTTTTATTTTTTTCATAGACAGAATTTTTTCCAGTCATACAAAATAGAATTTGAGTCATATGAATTTTTCTCAATTATTGATTATGTATATTAGAGTAAGTTCGGCATATATGGCCCACGTGGGTAATTTGGCCCACTATCATATCTTCTAACTGAAAAAGGCTAGACACCCTACTGTACGTTCATTTCAAACATGTTCGAACTGGTCATTGCTCATTGTAATGTGGTTAGTCTGGCGCAACAGATGTGCGAGGTACAGCACGTAATAATTTTTTTGTGTTTTCATTGATATTTTTTGGTAAGTTTTCTTAAAGGTATTTTAATTAAATCTTGTGTGAATATTACAAACTTTTTTGCAAACTATATAGTAGTGCTTAAACTTGTGTTTCTTTATGTGAAATCGATTTTTGAAAATAGTTCATAAGGTTTGTAAAAATCAAAAGTAAAGTGAAAAAGTTTAGTTCTGGTAATGTAGCCCACCATAGGTGTGGATAAAATGGACTAGTGGGCCATATTTGAGACATGTTTCTTAATAAACTCTAATATGTATTTTTTTTGTTTTGAAGGATATTAATGGCTTCGGAGTCTAAGCAAGCCCAAAAACAACGAAAGGCGTGGTGCAAAGAAAATATGATGCAAGCAATTACAGCGATCAAAGAAAATAGAATGGGGTTCTTAAAGGCATCCAAACAGTACAAGGTGCCTAAAACCACATTACGGCGTTTGGTGGCAGACAAGGAAAGGCCGTTAGAAGACGTGGTAGCAGCAAAATTTGGCAGAAAGCCCATTTTCCCACCACAGCTCGAAGAATCGCTTGTTGAATTTATATTGCTAATGGAAGCGAAATTGTTTGGGTTAACAAGAAATGATATAAGATCATTAGCATTTCAATTAGCTATGAAGAACCATCTTCCGAACCCGTTTTCAGTGGTCAAGGAAACTGCAGGCAGAGACTGGTTGCGTTTATTCCTTAGACGCCACCCATCTCTGTCTTTTCGTCAGCCGACCGGAACTTCCAGAACTCGTGCAAAAGGATTTTCAAAGGAAAACGTCGCTACTTTCGTTGACCTGCTGGAAAAAGAAATGGCTACGTACAACTTTTCACCAAACACCATTTACAATGTAGATGAAACAGGAATTTCTGTTCTGCCAGCTAAACTGCCGCAGGTATTATCCCTGAAAGGTCGGAAGCAGGTAGGATCACTTACTTCAGCTGAAAGAGGATCACTAATTACTGCTATTTTTGTATCAGCGCAGGGGGGTCGTTTGTACCCCCTATGTTTATTTTCCCTAGGAAGAGGGACAACCCTCTTCTATTGAAAGGTGCACCCTCAGGATCAATTCACGCAAATCATCCCTCCGGATGGGTTCAAATAAATTTGTTTACTAAATGGTTCAAGCACTTTCTTGCAACAGTAAAACCTTCTTCATCGTCCCCTGTATTGCTCATATTGGATGGGCATACAAGCCATACGAGAAACATTGAAATCATTGACTTGGCTAGAAGCAACCATGTTCGCATTCTTTCGATTCCCCCACACTCAAGCCACAAAATTCAACCTCTCGACAAAACTTTCATGGGGCCATTGAAAAAATATTTGACTGAGGAAATAAGGTGTTGGGTCGTAAATAATGCAAGAGCATTGACCCATTTTGATATAATTGAAGTTTTTGGTCGATCTTATATAAAAACTCAAACTGGAGAATTCGCTGTTAAAGGATTTTTGTCAACTGGAATATGCCCTTTTAATAGGCAAATTTTTAGCGATCATGATTTTCTGGCAGCGGAAGAAGTTGATGCAACGATTAAGAATATGCACAATGTAAATTCTTTGCATTTACCTACCGACTCACCTGAAATGGAGCAGTTAGAACAAAATTATGATGAAACCGAACTTCGCTCCTCAGAACCCTCCACTTCTACTGGTATACGGTCAACTTCTTACATAATGCCTCAAGAAATGTCTCCTATACCGGTCCGAGTTAAAAAAAAATTCAAATCGAGGGCGAAGACCAGGAAAGGCACAGATGATTTCATCATCACCGTACAAGCAAGCTCTAGAGGAATCTATTAAAAAAAAAGATGCCAAAAAATGCAAAAATCAAAGCTCTGAAGAAAAAAATCGGAAAAAAAACATTTTGGAAAAAAGGTAGATATCATATAAATTCGCAGTAAGACTTTTCTTAAAAAATACTTTTCAGAAGAAAGTTCAACGCACAGAAGAGTCTACTTCATCAGAAAATAAAGACAATTTCACTCCAGATGACTTATCGGATGCAAGTGCAAGTGATGTTCTGGCAACGAAAAACAATATTTTATATGTGAGTTTTGCCGTTCCTAATTTGTGTTTAGTCCATGTGGTGGTCCATATTAGTCGCACTTTTTTGAGAAGTGTAATATAACACTAACACAAAGTAACTTTTATTTTTCATCCATATCTTTTTATGTTTTTTTTTATTTACTTTTTTAATGAAGACTGAAATGAAAATAGTTTTAAGACTATTAAAAAAAATAAATATATGAATCTAAGTTGAACTCGTTGTTTTACTTCCAAAAAAGTTAAGAGTGGGCCATATTTACCGCACTTACTTTATTTATATCTTCGCTTTAACTCTAATAATACCAATCCTTTATATTGGTAAGATGGTTCTAATGAGATTTTAATTTAAAATAAGCTAACATTTCTTTATTGATACGAAAAATGATGCAGATACGGGCGTTTTTTCAATGTTTTCTATGGAATGAAATCGGAGAGCAAACAAGCAAAAATCGGAAGCTACAGTGTTTTATGACACAGTTTTTGCAGTTTGGATAAATTCTTTAAAATAACATTATGATATATATTGTACTGCGCTTCTCTTTTCTGACGAACTAAATTTTTATAATTAGTTTCGTCGCTTTTTAACAAAATATTGTCTTTTTATTCTGAAGCGTTTGGCTCAGACTTTTGAAAAATGTAGATGCCGCACTCTTCCTTATGACGGCAGTATAATAAATTGCAGTATTCTAGTATTCTCCAAATTATTAAAGATACAGTTTTCCTAATATTGTCACGCCCATTTGTTGAATAACGCCCACGTTAGATGGGCACCTCCGTGTTTATGACATCTATCTGTTCACTAGAAATTACGGGAATCAGGCATATGATTTAGGAGGTATCGATGTACATACATTAAAAAAAAAAGAGACACCAACGAACTTGAGAACCTCCTCCTTTTTGAAATCGTTTAAAAATGGTTGACTACAGAGAATTCAGATAATGACAATGTTCCTGAAAATCCTGGGAAATCGTCTAAGGTGATAGTTGACAGTCGCTGTTTTGATTGCCGTTGTTGAAAACGAGACCTAAATAGCTGTCACATGAAATCACTAGGAAAAACGTGATTGTTAATTTGATAACCGCCTTATAATAACTTGCGATAGACTATATAAAAAACCAACCGAAAGTTGCGAACAACGATTAAAACAAATTGAACAATTTAAAGAAGATTCAAAAAAATGTATACAAGAGCTAGAAAAATTTAAAACCCACTCACATCCTCTCAACTTTAAACAAAACTCTATATTAGAAACAAATTGTTTAGAAATTAAAGCTGGAGGTAGTAACAGTGTTCATCTGAATTGGCTAAGCATTTCCCTTTCAAAATCAGAACAAGACTTAGTTACATCTTCCCATACTAAAATTATAAACGAAATAGTCAGCCGACTATTCAAAAATTGCAAAAATCACGTTACAACTAGTCCCAATATTTTCAGGTGGCCAAAACCCACTAATTGTCGAGGATTTACAAGTGTTAATAGGTTGCTCACGAAAAGCGCACTTATTTGCCTCGAGAGACTTACCAAGATTGGTCAATAAACTGATAACCTTGAGGCAGAACCCAACCGAAACGCTTATTGCCTATACGGCAAGAATAACTAACGTGTTGCAGCTCTGTAAAGAGGCGGCGACAGCAAAATATGGAGCAACAGCCGCACCTGTGATAACACAGCTTGAGGACTTTGCAAAAAATCCTTTAAAAAGTACTGTCACAAGTCCACATCTAAGCCAATATTTACTGACAATAAAGGATGAATCATTGGACTCATTAATACAAAAAGTTTTAGACATGGAAAAACTACAACAGACAGCTGTACATATTCAATCGACACAAGTATTCCCGTCCTACACATATTCTAATACACCCTTACCCATACGCGAAACTCGTGCGACTACAAATAATATATACACACCCTTTACTGCCGTCCATAATCTACCAACCAGAAATTCCCTTAAAAAACAATGAAGTTTCTCCTAAGGAAATCAACTAAGGAACTCAACGAACAACAACGAAGACAAGACGCTCTTACAGGTCAAAAGACAAATAACATCACAGAATTATTAACAAACGTAACTTGAAATTTTTGTCGTAGAAAAGGGCATTCCTATAGAGAATGCTTAAAACGCAAAAATACACCATTTTGCTCTAATTGCAAAATATATAATCATGACATACGCGACTGCAGACGCTTAACTACAATGTCAACAACAAACCGAAATCCTACAAATTTCCAAAATAGAAATAATGACCAATACAACAGAAATGCTAACAGAAACAATAGAGGATATAATAATGGACAACTTAATAATTCAAACAATTTTAGGGTAGAAAATAGTACCCTAAGGGTGTATAATATACGTAATAAACGTGACATTTGTGGGAGGAACGGACACGTAACATCAGAATGCCGCCAAAAATACAAATAGAAGCAATTAAACTTCAATCAGGGAAACGAGGCACTGTCGAGTCAAAACTCCCCGACTCGGCAAAACTAAAAGAAAATTGTAAGAAAGGGGAACCTTTGCCGACCACTAAAGTACCCACCATTAGATTACCTTTAGACATAGCCAATCGAGACACGGTAAGTCTAGTAGTGGACACAGGCGGTGAGGTGAGTTTAACTAAGAAAAGCAGTATAAAAGATAACACAAAAATAGAAAAAGATAATAGATGCACTCTACAAACAGCTTTTGGTAAGGGCACGACCCTAGGAAAATGCCAGGGAAATATAACTATAAACTCAAAAAAAAATTACCCTTGCACTTTTCAAGTGGTATGCAGTATAAGTGGTATGTCGGACGATGGATTATTAGGACATAATTTCCTTTCCAAACACCGTAATGTCGATGGAAAGAATGATCGCCTGATATTCCCACGTACAGAGTTTAACCCATTTAGCCCACTAGTCGATTTTTCGACCACTAACTTTCAAATTAATTTCTGGAAAAACTAAAACATTTTTTCAAATTCTTTCCGAATATACACGGTTCAATTAAATTGACATTCATAAAAAAAATAAATTTTTTAAATATCCTGTTTTCACCATTTCAGGTAAGTGGTTAAAAAAAAAGTACCTTTTTTCGACAATTTTTGAAAAAATCATAAAATTTATATAAATGTAATGTATAATAAAACTATTTACGTAGGCAGGTAGCCAAAAGACTACCTGCATACAGATATACAGATTGGGCCATTTTTCGATTTTTCGACCACTTCGTAGCCAAAAATTTCAATTCGAAAAATCTTAAACTTTGTAATTTTCTTAATTAGATCACTAATAACAAAATCTGAAAATTTCATTACGAAATTCCAACGCGTTCTGGTAGCGAACCAAAATGGGTTAACAGTAAAGAACTTCAAATACCCATGAAAAATGGACCTAACAACATTAATGAAAAATCTAAAATTCACGAGAGACAAAGCCCAATAAAAACCACTCTAAAACAATTTAAGTTCACTCGTACAGAGTTAATCGCAGAAGAATTTTGCTTATCTATGATTGAGAGAAATAATCAAATACTCTGTCAGAGGGCAGTCGAAATAGGACATTACACTAACAAGGTTGAGCCCAAAGAGGTAATTCAAACCACCTGTAATGTCCTTAAGGCTTCTTCCATAATGGAAGCTGCCTGCTTAACCGAAGATAACAATCAAATCAAAATAGATAACAAAAGCAAAATATCTGAAGCCAAAGAACGAACAATTGTTTTTAATTTACCCGTGTCACAAAATTATTGAATTACTAATAAAATTCCAAGAAAAAATGATGTCTATCACAGGAACTTTTAGAAGAGGTCTTTTTATCAAATTGCATATTACCCAGAGGCAATAAAAGGCCCTTAGTAGGCGTTCTCAATACCACAAATAATCCAGTAAGGCTTACTAAACTTAGGTTAAAATTTTCGTCTACACTGGGATACGAAAAAGTCCCAATAGTAAACGAAATTCAAAATACAGATATATCAAATAAAAAACGAAAAATAGATGACGACAATGATACGGATTAGATCAAAGAAATCTTTTCAATTGAAATATATTCAGAAGAAATTCATTTACGGATAGCTAAACTCGAAAATGAAATTAAAATAAAACACACCTGAAATGACGAAGAAAAAAAGTCCATATTAGATCTTTGCCGCGAATTTAATGACATATTCCATATAAAAGGTGACAAACTTGAAAGGTGACATTCCAATTCAATCAAATCTTCTTGGAGAGCAGACGTGCCGTCCTGTTGCTCTTACTTTTTTCATTAAATTTACATTTCGCGCCGTCTTTAATTGACGGTGTGTTTTCTTTTAAACCGCGAAAGTGAAGTGCAAATTTGTGCATTGAACACTTAAGGCGGTCTTCTCATTCAAAACCCGTTTTTTGGACCCTTTTTAAAAAAATTCTTATTTGAAAACGCAAAGAATAATTGAAAACTTTTTTTATTTATTGTATTACAAAAGGTTCAAAGTAAATAAAAAAATTTTTTTTGCCTCGATACGTGGGCTGTTCAAAAAGTAATGAGACTTCAAAGTTGGTGGTGAAAAAAAGGTGTCGTCACGGCGGCCACTTCCGGGTCTCCGGAGCGTCTGAAATGAAAAAAAAAACGGGGTTATAATCAGTATAGATGTAATTCTCGGGTGAACCTCAAGCTTAATTTTGTGATTTTTTTTGACAAAATGGCGGCCATTCAAAAAAAAATTTCAGTTTCGGGTTTTTTTTTTGTAGTTTAGTGTAAAAAAAAATAGTAAAAAATTTTTTAAAATTATGATCGAGGTTCACCCGAGAACGGTGACAATTCTGCGTCGATTCCACTTTGTTTCATGAAAATCGGTTCAGTTGAACTGGAGATATCATGGCCGCCAGTTCGGAAAACGTGGGTTCGAGATAAACGCGTTTAAAGTTTGAAGTAATTTTTTTGGGGAAAAAAAAAATCAAAAATGTTTAAATGTAGTTTTAAAGAGCTGACAATTTTTACTTACAAATATTAGTCGGTGATGCCAGCTCCATACAGGCCACCTTCCTCTTTTTCGTAGAAACTGCTTTCTGCTGCCCTCTCTGCTCTGCGAGCCGTTCTGCCAGCTTTTGATGATGCCGCAGCTCGAGTCTCTGATCGGTTCAATCTGTCTTCATTGCGAGATAGTGCGTATTCGTATGCGTTTTTGCCAATCGCAATACCCATCAAACCCATAATTTTAAGTATGGGTATAAAACCGTCGTTGAAGAGGCACGTTGCAATGAAATTGGCCACTTCGATGGTGCGTGCGCCTGAGTTGATGTGTTTGGGCGAAAGTGACCAAAGAACAGAATTGTAGGACTCATTGGAATTCTGAGTTTCAGATCCCAGGCATCTTTCAAGCAAATTATCTGCCGACAGCGCTTCGTAAGCTGGTTTTATTACCTCCATCACCTTCTTGTCGAGAGGTGCATACGTGTGGTGAAAGCTATCTAACGTACCTTCAGCAGCTGCTTTCTGCCATGCGCACCAGCTTGACGCACCGGTGGGGCAATTTTGGTGTTGCGGTTTATCATCGGTGGAGCACTTATGGTAAAAAGTGGCCCAAATTTCCTTTTTCATATCCTCCACGGAGTCAGGATGACGGCGGATCGCAAGGCCATAATATGTGGTCAACTCGGATATTAATTTGTCGGTGAGCTTGCCCGCACCTTTGCCTCCAATGCCCTTATTTTCTTTTTTTATTTTTCGAAGTCGCGTGCCCATTCGCTTCTGCACATGCCCAATGCATTCTTTCTTTTCCACTATAGGGTCACCGTCATAGGGGTCGACATCTAATACACCTTTGAAGGTCTGCGAATCACCATCGCCGATATACTTTACATATTTTATGCCGTGTGTTTCAAACGACCTGGAGAACATCTCTATTACAGCGTCCACCTCCATTTTCCCAGAGCTTCCTTCATGGTTTATGGTGCATTCTTCGTCATGAGTATCAAGCCAAATTTGGTAAGCCTCTGGCTCTTCTTCCTTCTTGGCTTCCCAATATTTGCAGCTGTTACACAGACGAGATTTTACGACAGTGTCAACAATTTTTTTGGTATGCTTGGCAATCAAAGTTGTGACACCATAAAGGGAAGCAAAGCCACGCTTCTTCCAAGTCCCATGCCCCGACACAGTAAATAAAGTGGGATCGCACTCTGGATTCGCTTCGATCATAGCTTCTTTTTCTTCTCCAATAGCTTTTGAAATGACATGTTCGTACATGGCTTTTCCAGCAACGTACAAATTTTGTAGGATAGTATAGTACAGATTGTTGGACAAACTTTCTCCGAGGTCCATGAGGCCACAATACATGGTTATATCTTTTGGCCCAATCCCTAAAAGCCGCATGGCAACAACCAAGCGTCGATTAATTTCATATGATTTTCCGATCATAGGTGACGAAGGAATATATGTTGTGCGTGGGCAGGCGCAGTTCAAAGCGATTTTAAATCCAACTCCATTTGGTGAGGCTTCTGAGAACTCAATTTTTTGCTTGCATGAGGCACAAATTACCAACGCTGACAACGTGGTAAACACAGAACAGAACTCGAGAATGCAATACTTCAAATTGTTTTTGATTGATACTTCATCGTCTTCGTTATTCTTGAATTTCTTGGCCGATGTACTGGTATATTTAGAATCCTCTGGTCTAAGATGCTGATTTCCACTAAACCCGCGTTTTTTAGCACGATTCTGACGCTCACTTGGGCGTTTTTTTTATTTTTTTATTACTTTTCCGATCCATTTTACAAAAATCACAATAAATTTATGAAAAATTTACTTTTCCGTTCACTGAAGCGCACGCGTCTGTTGCTCAACTCGATACAAACTGAACTAAATGATGCTTTCAGTTGAACACCTGGACTCAAAAAATGCTTCAACCCCTAAAATAAGCAGAAATGTGTATTAGTATGTTTGTATGAATATGTGTGCAAACACGTTTTTACCTAACAATAAACATTTTCAACGGAATTCGGTGGTTACTTTATGCCGCTTCGTTCGAAAATGAGTCGAAAAAAATAGCTCATTTTGACGAAGACCTTGCTTCACAAAAAAGGCTGTATCTTCTAAAGTATTTCGAATTTCTAAAAATCCTTTTAGGGGCATATTCACAACTACCTACTACTATTTACTATAAATAAATGCAAAAAAAAAAGTAAAAAAAAAAAAGTTGCTCAATGAGAAGACCCCCTTAATAACTTAAGTCAGCACAAATAAAGTAATTTAGCAAAAATAATAAAAAAATAAAAAAAAAAAAAAATAAAATGTTTGCCACCACAAACTATACATATATAAAATAAAAACAAAAACAAAAACAAAAAACATTCAGTTAAAATCATAAAAACAAAGCAACATTTCTACACTCAGTCAACAACACCCACAAGCAGCATTGCTTGCTGAATAGATAAAGGTTACTCAAAACCAGTTTTTGTTTAAGAGGCTGGAGTGAGTGATAATATAATTATTATCTGTTTTCTGTGTCAGCTGTGTCTTTTGTGTGTGTTTTTGTGTGGTCTCTTTTGTATCTGTTTGTGTGTGTGATTTTGTTACTTGTGTTCACTCAATGTCTCAGATGCTCACGCGTAATCGTAAAGAGGCAACCCCAAGTGCTGTTGGATCTCCTGCAATTAAAACGTCTAAGCTTGGGGAATCTGAGGCAAGTGCAATTATAGCTCAAATGAAGTTTATGGAAGAGCGTCTTCAGCGTAATACTGAGCTACACTTTAATCGTCTCTCTAACGAAATCTCCGCTCTTGAGCTAAAATTAAACCTTAAGCTTGAGGGTGAAATCAAATTAATCAACTCTTGTATTTCTGAGCTGAAAAATAAAATAACAATAATTGAAGCCGAGTTGAATGATTTGAATAAAATTAAGCTCGAAGTGGAAACACTTCGATCTGAAGCCGTCGAGAAGACTCCAGCTAAAGACTTTTCCTCTGACGCCATATTATTTGGAATACCTTATGCTGAGGGCGAAAATCTAAAAAGCATATTTAATCAGATTTTCCGCTCCATAGATTTTCTTGCACCACAAGTACCAGATATTTTTCGCACAAAGCAGTCGACACAGCATCCAAATACTGCTGTTATTATAAAATTCTATACCACATATGATCGCTCTCGTGTACTTAGCGGATTTTCGGAATACAGGAAAAGAGCTAAGGCTGCGGTAACTTTAAGAGGTGCTGGATTTGATTCGGACGCCAAGATACTTGTATTCGAAAGCTTGCCTAATGATGCGAGGAAAATTCTACAAGCCGGAATTAAGCTCAAACGTACCAAGAAGCTTTTTAATGTGTTTTCCATCCGTGGTGTGGTCCATGTTAGAGCTAGTAGAGGTGATGCTGCAGTTGCCGTACGTAGTGAAGCTGAGCTTATTTCGCTGGTGTCGAATTATGCTTCTACAATGGATAGTATCTAGATTTTATATTATACCTTTTTTATTCTCACTATCTGCTTCCTTTATATTTTACTCTTGCTTGCTCTCTAACTCCAGCTGTATCTACACGCTTATAGCTTGTATTTTTTCGTCTGACCTCCTGCTTTATGAGTTCTAGCTCTTCTAGTGGCGTTGATGAGAACCGGAAAATTTTAGTTGATATTCTCTGTAAACAATGTGACGGTCTCTCCATTGTTCATTTTAATGCGCGAAGCTTGAATATAGCTAAATTAGATTTTATTAAATATGTATTTGTTGATTCTACTGTTGATGTTATCTGTGTTTCTGAGACGTGGTTCAATCCTGATGTCCCCAGTACTTTTTTTAATATGGCTAATAACACACTTTTCAGAAATGACAGGGTTGGCAGTAAAGGTGGTGGAGTTGCGATTTACTGCAAATCTTGGCTTAATTCTAAACTTGTAAGTAAGTCTTGTGGATCTGACATTGAGTTTATATATGTTGAAATTACTAATAGTTATGGTGCTAAATTGCTTGTTTCTTGTGTTTATAATCCTCATAGATCATTTAGTCTTGAACCTTTTTTCTGTGACTTGTATCAACGTTTAACTGAGTTTGACTGTTTTGCTATTTGTGGCGACTTTAATGTTAATTTGTTAAATAAGGACAGTTTGTCAGTAAGTTTATGTGATAAAGTAAATACGGCGGGTATGAACATTGTAAATTCTTCCACCCCGACTCGCTTTGCTCCTAATGTGAAGCCAAGTCTGATTGACTTGTTTATCTTGTCCGACGTCTCCTTACTTGTACATTTTGATCAAATTTCATTCATATCTGATCATGACTTACTATTTTGTACTATAAAATTTGAAACTTGTCGCCTCTCTTCTCCTACGTCTATTAGTTATCGTGATTATAAGTCCATTGACTACACTCTATTGCATAATTATATGTCTGGGATCTGTTGGGACGATTGCTGGTTTAGTCAATCTGTTGATGATAAATTAAGTGTTCTCGTTTCACATGTCTACTATGCTTTTGAAAATTTTGTTTCTTGCCGTACGACTATAGTCAACAATAAGTCTTGTCCTTGGTACACGTCACATGTTAAAGTAGCTGTTAATAAAAAAAACAAACTTTATGTAAAATGGAAAAAAAACCCTATTAATGTTAATTGGGAACTTTACAAGCTTGCTGTAATAATGCTGTCTCAGTTGTCAGACAGTCAAAGAAAAAATACTTTTCTCTTAAATTAAATTGCTCACTTCCTTCGAAAATTCTTTGGAAGAATATTCGTCGTTTAGGTGTAAACTGTAAAGATGATCACAAGTGTGCAATTGAACCCAATTTACTCAATAAATTCTTCCTGTCCAAATAACAATAATAATAATATTCAATGTAATTTTCGTAGTGCTCGGGATGTCAGTGTGTCTAGTCAGTTCTCTTTCTGTAATGTTGATGCGAATGATGTAATATTGGCAATTAAAAAAATTAGGTCAAACGCCATTGGAAATGATGGTATTCCTTTACGTTTCATTAAAATTATTCTGCCGCATATCATAAAACCACTCACACATATTATTAACCATTGTTTCACTGTTTCCTGTTTTCCTAATTCTTGGAAGCTGGCTAACGTAATACCGATTGCTAAAGTCAGTAATGCATCTTCTATGCAAGATTTTAGACCAATAAGTATTTTATGTTCACTGTCAAAAGTCTGTGAATCTCTGATGTGTAATCAAATAAATGAATACATAGAGTCACAAAAGCTGTTATCACCCTACCAATCGGGTTTTAGATCGGGGCATAGCTGCGCGTCAGCTATGCTTAAGATACAAGATGATATTCGTATACATTATGATGCTGGGAACATCACACTCCTTTGTCTTCTTGATTTCTCTAAGGCGTTTAACAGTGTTAATCATTCTCTTTTAGTTCAAAAACTGAAACTTTTTTTCGGTTTCAATAATGGTGCTGCGTCTTTAATTGGAAACTATCTTGATGGTAGAATGCAGAGAGTGAAGATTGGCAACACATCATCTAGCTTCAAAGGAGTTAAGGCTGGTGTACCCCAAGGATCTATTCTTGGGCCTCTGCTTTTTAGTTTATTTATTAATGACATTTTTACTGTATGTAACGATTTGACGATGCATGCCTACGCTGATGACATTCAATTGTACTCTTCCAACCGAATAGGACTTAGTGAGGACTTATGTTTTAGATTAAATGAAGACTTAAGTGCTATTTCTAAGTGGGCTTTTGATAATGACCTATGCCTTAATGATAATAAATCCTTTATTCTTCCTATATCTAAGGATAAACTTGACTTCACACAAATTCCGACAGTTAATCTAATGGCAAGCGTTTGCAAATCGTTGACAAAGTAAAAAATTTAGGTTTTTATGTCAATTCAAAATTGACTTGCACTGACCATGTCAATATCATTATTAAACGTATTTATTATACACTAAGATGTCTGCGACTATCCTCTAAGTTTACTCCCACTTTGACAAAAAAAAAGACTCGTTGTTCAACTTATTATCCCGCTAATTACTTACTCGGAGCTCGTGTATAGTAACCTGGACTCTCACTCTGAACATAAAATTCTTGTTGCTTTTAATGACTTGACTAGATATATTTACGACTTAAGACGCAATGATCATGTGTCTGTAAGAAGCAAGGACATTCTGGGATGTAGCATAATTGGCTACTTAAAGGCAAGAAACTGCATATTTTTGCACAAGTTAATAAATAACAGGACGCCATTGTACCTTTTTGAAAAACTACGTTTCAGTGTCTCCAGTAGAACGTATAATTTAATAATACCTAAATATTCATGTTTACATTCTAAACGACTCTTCTTCATCAACGCCATTAAGCTCTGGAATTCACTTCCTTTAAATATTAAGACATTAGTCAGCGCGAACAAATTTAAGCTCTCAGTCATGTCCTTTTTCTCTAACTGAAAATTTTCTTCTCCTCTCTCTCTCTTTCTCTCAAGCCTCTACTTAAGTAAAGTTATGTAGGTTAAGTTAAATTGTAAACTTGTTTTTTAAATTATTAGCTTTGGATTGTCTTTAATTGTTAGCTTTAAACTTTTTTTAATAACTATGTTGGCAATTCCTTTATGGCCGTTGTACGTCAAGAGTTCATTAGTATCTCACTGTACTAATATTTTCATTTTAATAAACAAACAAACAAACAAACAAACAAACTAACAAACACTAGGGCTTTATCACATGAAATACCACTCATTCAAGACCAAACACCAATAAATCAGAAAATGTAGAGGTTACCTGAGACACAAAAACAAATAACAAACGACCAACTCAAAGAAATGTTAGAAGACAATATACTTCAACCAAGCAAGAGCCCATGGAATTCACCTCTTTTAGTAGTTTCCAAAAAATCAGAGCCAGACGGAGAAAAAAGATGGCGAGTCGTAACGGTTTCAGTAAACTGAATAAAAAAACTATTGGCGACGCTTACCCATTACCACAAATTGAGGATATTTTAGATCAGTTAGGTCATTCACGTTATTTTACGCAGAGCTGGGTTGTAATGACTTCTTTTGGAATTGATTCCATAACAATTCCAATTTCTTGGAATTAGGAATTAGTAATTGATCATCTCAATTCCTCAGGAGTGTAATTGGAAAAATTCGTCAATTCCTCAGGAGGGTAATTGGAAAAATTGGTCAATTACATTTCTGAGGAATTGAGGTGAGCAATTACCAATTCCTAATTCCAAGCAATTGGAATTGAATTGTAATGAATACTTTTCGATAGAGCTCTGATTTTACGACACTAGATTTAGCCAGTGGCTATCACCAAGTACAAACTCACCCAAAAGACCGGTTTAAAGCGGCCTGCAGCAGAAATTATGGGCATTACGACTTTAAACGTATGACTTTTGGATTAAAGGGTGCCCCAGCCACGTTTCAGCGGTTAATGAACTATGTATTAACAGGCTTACAAGGCCTTGAATGCTTTGTGTACTTGGATGACATAGTCATCTACGGGAAAAACCTAGAGGACCATAATAACAAAAGCTTTTTCCAAACTAGGGCAGAATAACCTTACACTCTAGCCTGAGAAGTGCCAGTTCCTATGCAAAGAAATAGTTTAATTGGGCGATATCTGCTCAGAGAAAGGAGCACTCCCAGATCCTAGGAAAACAGAAAGTGTTAAAAATTTCCCAGCTCCAAAAACGGTACGTCAACTTCAATCGTTTCTGGGCCTGGCAAATTATTACCGGAAATTTATACCAGCATTTTCTAAAATAGTGAAACCAATGACCAACCTACTGCGCAAGGACGTTAAATTTAAATGGACAGAGAAATGCCAAGAAGCATTGCAAAAAATAAAAAATTAACTCAAAATTACCTCCTCTTTTAATTTATACCGATTTCAATAGACCCTTCAATCTCACAACAGACGCAAGCAACGAAGCAATTGGTGCCATTCTTTCTCAAGGCGAAGAAGGAGACGATAAGCCAATTGCTTATACGAGCCGAACTCTAAACAAAGCCGAACAAAGATACTCCACAATAGAAAAGACACTTCTGGCGATTGTGTGGGCTAAAAAAATTTTTAGATGTTACCTGCAGGGACGATCATTCACGGTTTATACAGATCATAAGCCACTCAAAGGTGTGTTCAACGCCAAAGATCACACCACGCGACTTGTAAGGTTTCATCACAAGCTCTCGGAATATGATTACAAAATTGAATATAAGCCGGGAAGTACAATACCAACGCAAATGCTTTAAGCCGAATACCTACTGAAATAACCGATAGTTCAAAAATTATTACAACAGCTATTATACTCACCAGGCCAGAAGAAACTATTACGGAAACTGAAACAAACCAATTAAAATGCTATGCCACAACTCGAGCGCAGTCAAAAAGCTTAAACGCACCTGCTACAACAGACCCAGACAGCAGTTTAACAGAACTAAATAAAACTTATGTAAACAAAGAATCTAAGCCCGACATACTAAAAGAAAACTTGAAAATAGAAGTTCTGAGTAAGCCTGAGAAGATACAAATAATCCTGAAGGATTATCACGACTCTATTTTTGTGGGGAACACCAAGGTGTACTGAAGACGTATAAAAAAATCCGTCGTAAATACTGGTGTAGAAAAATGCTTGGTGACATTAAGACTTATATAAAAAAATGTAAAAAATGCTAAATGATGAAATCATCTACTCCAATAAAAATGCCTTTGATTATAACAGACATCGCGGAAAAACCCTTTGAAAAGATATATTTAGATATCGTAGGACCTTTACAACAAACTTTAACAAATAATCAATATTCTTATTGATTGAATTCTTACGATTCAAGATAACCTAACCAAACTGGTTGACTGTTACGCCATCCCAAACCCAGAAGCCCAAACGGTACCCCAAATGGTATTCGACCAAATTATTACGCGCTATGGTATTCCAAAACAAATAGTAACTCTTCAGGGGACAAACTTCTTAGGCGACCTCTTTAAAGACCTTAGTAAATTATTAAAAATAAAAAAACTACAAACGCCGGCCTACCACCCGCAATCCAAAAGTGCTCTTGAACGAGCGCATAGACCAATAGTGGAATATTTACGAAGCATTTGTGATGAAAGCCCACAATCCTGGGATCAGTATTTGCGATCAACAACGTTTGTATATAACAACAGTTTCCATGATAGTACTAAGCTCACACCTATGAAGTGCTTATATGGGTTCACATCGGATATTTCATCCAATTTAAAGCGTGAGACAGAACCCATTTACAACCACAAAAGTAACTACCACTTACTAAAAAACAAACTCCAGAAGTCATATTCCATTGCCAGACATAACATTTTATAGAGCAAACAGCAATCCAAGGTTTATTAATCACTTAACTCGACCACATTATTATCATGTCGGAGATCAAGTTTTGGCAAAAAATTAAAATAGAAAGGACAAATTAGTGCCTATTTGGCGAGGACCTTACCTTGTAATTGCTGTGAAAGGACCTGTGAAGACCCAGATTACAATAGCAAACAAATGTGTAGTGATACATAACAACCGACTAAAACCATATTACGAATAAAAAAATAAAATAAATAATAATAAAATGTATACTAAAGCCCAAAATTTTAATAACCCAATTTAATGATGTCCTTCATATCTGCGTTGTTTCCACAGATCAAAATGGATTGGATCTGGATTCCACTGATGATAGGCCTAACCCAGAGAAATACCACGGAACAACCCATAAACGTGACCCAGCTAAATGCCACCGGGGTTGTTTTTGAAGAACTGGGCGAACTATTGTTATACCAAAGTTCTTGGAACGTATTCACGAAAATCGACCTCTCCGTATTGGATAACCAGACTTCTTTAGTCGAGTATGCAGACAACTTGAGCATACAATTATGCAAAGAAAACACTTGTGAACTCCAACAACAACATATTCAAGCCGTCATTAACCAGATCAAACGACGAACCATGATCATCCGAGAGATGATCAACAAGCCACGCAAAAAAAGGTCCATATTTGATGGGGTAGGTAACGCCATGCATTATTTGTTCGGTACGATGGACAACACAAACGAAGAAGAAAAAATAGGGAAGACCCTACTGGAATTGGTAACCACTTTAAAGCAGATACAGAAACCCATTTCAGTTTTGATGGCAAGACAAAAACAAATAGCTTACCGAATCAATGAGTAACAGAATTTTACTTATAAGTTCACACAAAAAAGGCAAGACATTTTATATATTCTCCTATTACAAGTCATAGAAATTGAATCAAGGCAACAAACTTTAGTTGATGTAATAATAGCTGCTACTAACCACAAAGTCCACCCACTTCTAATCTCACCGAGCACCCTAAATAATATTTACAAAAAGACTAAATCCCTATTGATATAAATTAATCACAAACGAAACACAATAAACAAAGGTATATTTGTAGGCACTACCTTTTGTGCCATACAACAATCTTGAATTTCTGAATTCAAGGCCAATGCCAAGTCCAAGTGCAACTGCATAAAAATGCAGTATCAGCATTAATGCACAAAACCGTTTAAGCTATGACGCGTGCCATAACTTAAACGGTAACAAGCGAGCAGCTTAAATAACCAGCAATATCGCCAGTATGTTGTTGTTGCCATGGTCATGAGAAATAAACTGACACCTTTGTGCCTTCTGCACCGGGAACAAAATGCGTTGACAGCATTTTAAATTAATAATATATTATTGTTGTAATTGCATGCATTTATAGAATTTTTTGCTGCAATGAATAATTGGACAATATTTGGTGCAAGGGAATTCCGTCTTTCGAAATAAGCAACAGAATGTATGACTAACTAATGCAATATGAGCATGTTTGCAATTAAAGAACCTTGGTACAATTGCCAAACACCAGAATGTCATCCGGGTAATTTAGATAATCTCAGTTAGAAAATAAAGAAATACAAATTAGCTTTCCGGTATTACGAAACCTTTGTAAATATGTTTAGCTAGACTAAAGTATGTAAGAAAATTAAGAAGAAGAAACAAGTCTGGGTAAATTATAAATATCTGTGCTTCAGCTAAAATAAAACACAGTACGTTAATATTTCGAAAACACCAAGAAGTATTTATTTTCTTTACTCTGGAGCGGACCAGTGCATATGATGTAGTGCATATGATGCATGAAGTAAGTATAACGGGGCTGGTGAGCTTTAATGAAAAATACACACCAAACAAATGGGGCATTTTAATGCTTCGACAGTCGGCAACGCCTTGCTGCAACTTAAGACCAAAAGCCAATACATGAAGTATCTTTATGTCCTGACGACCTTAATATAATTCATGTGCATAGGGAAGTAAGAACAAGTTTCAGGACATTCGTAAAAAATAACCTGCGGCTATCCTCAGGGAGGATCCTAACATTTTTGGCGCAGCCGGTAGGATCCTTTTTGTTCAGGGGCACACCAAGGATATTTAAAAAAAAAGAGTTTGAAATTAACTAGTAGGATCCTTGTTGTTTATGGGAACAGCAAGGATATTGTGAAAAACATTTTTTTTAAATATAAAATAAATTGAAAATAAAAATTAATATATTTTTGAAAAATTAGATTGAAATTAATCGGTAGGATCCTTTTTGTTCACGGGAACATCAAGGATGTTTTAAAAATAAAATAATATAATAGAATATAACAAGAAAAAAATTGTTTTGTGAAATTAATCGGTAGGCTTCGATCGTAACAGGTTCAAGCGCTTGTTGCGATAGCCACAGCAGAAAGTCAATTACAACAAGTTCCAAGTGCTTGGTGTAATTGCAAAAGAAACAAAACCAAAGCCGATACCCAAAAGATTCATGTGCTTGTTGGAATATTTGGCCAATGTTTCCGGGGTTGGAGAAATTAACAATAAAATATTAAATCTAATATCGGAAGTGACAATGTTATATAAAAAAAATAAGTCTTAAAATACAAACGAAAATTATTCTTAAAACTTATAACGTTTTGGATTTTTAACTGTAACGAGAGCTAATCAAGGTTTTTATTTTTCTTTTACTTTTTCAAGAGCGGCATTTTTGCTATAAAATAGAAGAGCCGATTGAGGCATTGGTTTTTCGTTACAAGGCAATCTTGCCATCATCAATCTAATAACATACCTCTCGTACCTGACATTGAAGTTTTTTTATTGTTTTTGATCAGGGAAGTTAAATTCCGTATTTACATAAGTACAAACTCGATACTGTATGTATAAAGGTTGTTGGGAGTTTAGTTTGTTCAGAGAAGAGAGATGAGTCAACTCAAGATGGATTTTGGCGAAAAATTTTTTGAGAATTATATTGCGTTAGTAGGATCCACGTGGGTCCTGCTAGAAATAAGTATTGATGGCGGATCCATCGCCAACCACCTCTCGGAAAAGGGGATGGTAGGGATAACGTTTTGCATTTATAAAGGTTAAGTTTCGTTTAAAACCTTTTTTTTTACCTAAGAATTCAGTTTTGTCTAATTTTATAACATTTGTTGTCACGATTTTTTTTAAGAGAAAAAAAAAATTAAAGAAAAAAAATTTCTTTTTATTAAATACAATATTGGTTTGAGGAGATGAGCCAGGACCCAAATGGACCAACCAAGGACCAATCACTTAGGAAGCCATAGCTGAAGGATGACCACAGATGGAATGGCAAATGCTACAACTTTTGAAAATCAGAGCAGGACGGTTGCAGTAAGAATCATGGAGACATTAACAGAAAGGAATTAAAATATAAACGAAGGAAAAAATTATTTACATTGTACATGTAAAGAATATTACTGATTTACTGAGAATACTGAATACAACTGGTTTTACTGAGAAAAATTAAATAAATAAGTAATACGTCGGCTTTAATGGATTACCGCAAAATAAGAAGAAAGCGGAAAGATAAATGAGAGTATTGCAATAAAACAAAACAAAATAAAAATAAATGAAATAGCAAAGATCGTGAATAGTCTGGTCCCTTTATTTTCGAGAACTGATTCACAAACAGAAGTTTATAGGTTCATTCAAGGGTGCGATCTCGCAATTAGAGCGTTCGGTGCTGCTGAGTTACAAGATATTATAGACTTTGTTAAGTTGAGATTACACGGAGATGCCTTTGAATTATGTAGGGGAAGACAATTTGCCCCTATTGAAGAATTTTAGTTATTTTATTAACTAAATCAAATTATCTTATGGGGACCACTTATACTTCAGTCATAATAGAGTTGTCAAAATACGTCCAAGAGCCAGGGGAGAAACTGCAAACATTTGCAAGAAGATTAAGCACAATAGAATCCAGAGGGAAAGATTGCATAGGAGAAGAGAAAGGGCTGTTAAACCAATTGAACAAGACAGTAGTGACGGCATTCAAGGTAGGATTGAGTGACCCAAGTTTAAGGACCGTGGTGCTAACGATGCAAGGGAGAAATTTAGACGAGCAAGGCTGCGGAAATAGAGTATATGCTGAGGAATGGAAATCAGTCTGAATTCAGGATATCACAGCAGAGGCAGGTGCATGTATTGGTAAACGAGAGTTGTGAGGGAAGCAGACAGAGTAGACACCACAGTAATAGAAGTTTACCAGATAAGGATGCTAGGGCCAGCATCAAATGCTCGTTCTGTGGAAAATTCGGACATACAAGAGATGAGTGTTTAATTAGGAAAAATACTGCATATTGCGAGAAATGCCAGGAATACGGTCAGTTCTCAGTGAACCGTGCTCCAACTCAAACGTGTTTTCCCATATTATCTTGTTATGGAAAATAAAAATAAAACTTTTTGCGCAAAGTGCGCTAGCGATATTAAAGCTGTTGTAAATAAGCGTGATTGCATAAAATGTGCATCGTTTTGTGGTCGGGTCTTCCATTTACAATGTGCTAATTTAACTGAAATTTTCTTGAAAACTTTGAACAGTTCGCCAAATTTATTGTGGCAGTGCAATTCTTATGTCGATCTATCTGATTCAACCGCTTCAAAAATTTCGAGATTCAATTTAATGATATGCAGAATAAATTCACCTTGTTTGACTCTAAGCTCTCCGACGTCACTGATTGGATCAAGAAGTCAAAGACCCCTGCCGCGGTGCTAAAAAAAAAAAACAAGAGCAACGCAAAGGAGTGCAACCTAAAAAAAATTTTGATAGTTCTTCAAGTTAGTCGTTACCGACTGTTGCCATATCTGCTCTTTCTGGAAATGAAGAGCAGTTCGAAGATGACATCGGAGAAAGTGAAGCTGCGAACGACTGGGTCACAGTCGGCAATAAACCTAAAAATCGCTCTAATAAGAAGAGCAAGAAGATATTCGGTACTGCAGCAGATTGTGATGCTCTTAAGGTGGTGCATACAATGAAATATTTGCATGTATCAAAATTCCATACTCTGACCGAGCTTGACGTTGTCCGTAGCTTTGTAGCCGGCAAGCTCAACGTAAATGTCGATATTCTTACTTGCCATAAACTAATTAAAAAAGATGCTGACGTATCGAAATTGCGGTTCGTCAATTTTAAGCTAGGTGTGCCATTTTCCTTATACAACAAAGCTTTTGATAAAAAAATCTGGCCTCTTTCTGTCAAATTAAGTCCATTCATCACATATGGTAAGCCAAAAAAAGTAAACGAATTTGCAACGATCCCTCTTCCGCAGCATACGGAAGAGACTTCATCTCACTCCCCCCAGTTTAGGCAGGAATTTTCGCAAACATCACCACAGCCGGTAACAACAAAGCGTACTCTTCGTCCAAAAAACAAAGAATCAACTCTTTAAATTCAAGCTCTGCGCGGGTAGAGAACTCTTCTACTGTTGATCAATTTCCTTTGGTACCTTCATTCGTATCAGACACTCACTCGCCAATTTGTGCTGAGTCTTTTCGTCGTTCATGCCTGCCGCCGCCCTCACTGACAACGCAGTGTACGTTCTCGGCACTATGACTTACCTCAGCTATTCAACAACCTTAACGTTATCAGCTGAAAACGATAACGCCGCTGCAACATCATCTTCTCAGAGTTCATTAGAATCTTCTCATCGTGCATGCTCACCCCCGCAGTGGACGCTGCCAACACAATCACTGACCACAGCTTCTCAACAACTTGTTTCTGCTGCAGCAATTACAACGATTATAAGTAGCTCTTCAGTCACTCTCTGTAAGTCTAACTATTTATCTAGCATCGATTCATTCAACGAAAGACATATACACACACCGCCGCCTAACACGGCCCCACACCAAGCTAAGAATGTACAATCTCAGTTGGTTCATCGTTGTCACTCTCTGTACTTTCACAATGTGGGTGGCCTCTGCACAAAAACTTGCCAGCTCTTTAATGCATCCAGTTCGCATGAGTTCGATGTTATTGCTCTAGTTGAAACGTGGATGACGTCACACTTCAACTCTAATGAAATCTTCGACTCTCAATATGTTGTATACTGTAGAGATAGAGTGCTTGAACCAGGTGTATCGAGGGGTGGAGGTATTTTAGTAGCAGTATCTTTACTACTTTCCAGCAGACAGATTCAGCTTCCACGTAATGCTGCAAATATTGAACCATTATGTGTTGCAGTATTTTGTGGAAATTTATTTAATTCCAACATAAATGAAATTATTTTACTTTTAAGCTATATTCCTCCATCTAGTTGCTTGGATATATACAACGATCATTTATTTAATATTGATTACATTGTTAATCCCTTAAATTCTTATCAGTCCCCGTGCGTTCTTGGTAATTTTAACCTTGGATCCATTAATTGGAGGTACTGCTATGAAGAAAAGATGTTATTGCCGTTTAATGTAAAGAGTTCCATTGAATCAACATTTTGCGACACAATTTATGCCTTGAATCTTTTCCAAAAAAATGATATTTGTAATGATATCTTCAGAATTTAAGACCTCATTTTTATTAATAATGACTTAAAATACAAACTTTTTAAATGTGATATGCCACTCACCAATGACTCTGTTCATCATAAGGCGCTTGTTTTAAATTTTAACTTTTATGTTTTTGAGAACCAACAGCAAGCTCAATTAAGTTTATCATACGACTTTAGAAAAGCAAATTACACTGCCACTTCACTTCACTCCACTTAACATTTCTTCGATTCAATTAATTGGAATTTGGTATTTGGGTCGAGTGATCTACATAATATGTACCTTATTTTTAAGAAAATTGTTGATGAAGGTCTCTATTTATTTGTACCCATAAAGTCTAGTAAAGTTAGTTACAAACATCCATTGTATAATCGAAGATTAATCAACTTGAAAAATCTAAGAAATAAAGCCCATACACAGTTTAGAAAGACAAGTTTATCAGTAGATAAAGATCTTTTTAATCTTCGAAGGCGCGAGTTCGAATTTCTTTCTACTTTTTTATATAAAAAATACATTTCTTCGATTGAAAGTGATATTAAATTCAACCCAAAAGTCATTTTGGCTGTTTTTTAATTCAAAAAGAAAGACAAATGGCTTACCTAAATCTTTGGAATTAAAAGGAGTTGTCGCCGATAGCCCACTCGAAATAAGCGAATTGTTTGCCGACTATTTCGGTTCTGTTTTCAGAAATAATAATGCTCAGTCATGTCCAGACGATTTTTATAATTTGAGTCAGTTGCTTTATATTGGTGTCTTTAAAATATCTGATGAGGAGGTATATGAATCTCTGATGTCTCTAGATTGCAATAAAGGCGCTGGCTACAATTTGCTTCCACCAATATTTTTGAGAAAAATGTGCCCTTTCTTTGAATGTTGCTTTGAGCCAGATTTTTAACAAATTTTTAACAAAGCTGTCAGTTATACCAATGCTTTTTGATAAAATCGTGAATAAAAGGTTATTTTATCTAATACGCAACAGTACTTCACCACATCAACATGGTTTTTTTCAGGACGTTCAATAAATACTAACCTAGCAGTATTCTCCAATTTTTGCGTTAATACTATTGAATCTGGTTCACAAGTTGACGTTTTATATACCGACCTATCTAAAGCCTTTGATAGTCTTCAGCATGATATATTGCTAATAAAGCTTGAAAAATTGGGAGTTCACACACAATTATTGAAGTGGATTCGTTCATATTTAGTAGACAGAGTACTTTTCGTAAAGGTCAACGATAGTTGCTCGAAACCTATATACGCTTCGTCGGGTGTACCCCAGGGGAGTCATTTAGGTCCTCTGCTATTCATTTTATTTATTAATGATCTACTGCAAATATTTCAGCATTGTAAGAGCTTACTGCACGCAGATGATTTAAAAATCATTTTTAAATTTTTTTCAGAACATAGATACTTTTGACGACTGTCTTCGTTTGCAAGAAGATATCAATAGACTTTTAGACTGGTGCAAATTAAATTGCTTAGATTTGAATTTTCTCAAATGTACTACCTTAACGATATCTCGAAAAAATGTCCCAATCAGATACGACTGTAGTTATGATAGCGATACACATTTTTTAAGAGAATACCAATTCAAAGACCTTGGAACATACTTTGACTCTAAGTTTAGTTTTGAAACTCAGCTAGAGTACGTTATATCAAAAGCAAACTCGCAATTCGGTTTTTTAAAACGAAACTATATGGAATTTACAGACCCTTTTACGTCTAAACCAATATTTTTTAGTTTTGTACGATCTATGTTGGAATATGGAAGTACAATTTGGGATCCATTTTACAAAAGTTCAATTAATAGAATCGAAAATATTCAAAAGCGATTTACAAGGTTCGCTTTAAGACGAACCTACTCATGGGAAAATATGCCCAGTTATTTGGTGCGCTGTCGATTGCTTGGCATACAAAGTCTGGCCCAAAGGCAAGTAATGGCCAATATTCTGTTTATAAAAGATATAACTGATAGCAGAATTAACTCTCCATAACTATTGGCCCTTATTCCCTTTCATATTCCAGCTAGTTCTCTCAGAGGAAGTCAATTGTTCCACATCACCATAGAACTAACTACAGCCTTAATGAACCGATTTCTAGGTGTCTATCACAAAGCAACTCAATTGCTAATCACACTGATTTTAGTGAAGATAGATGTATATTCAAGAAACAGTTGGAAGATATTCTTTTTCTGAACTTTACCAACTAATTTAAATGTTAAATTGTTTAATCTTAGGTTAAATGTTTGCATATGTGTATGTATTTATCATTTCTCTTTCGTTTAGTATTAAGTAATGTAATCTGTAAATAAATAAATAAATAAATAAATAAATAAATAAATAAATAAATAAATAAATAAATAAATAAATAAATGAAAATGGGTGGAAGTGTGCCCAAGAGTTCAGGCCTAGAAACGGTCACATGCAAGAAAAAAGTTGTGAGAGTAAGAATAATAGAAGAGTCAATACAGGAAACCCATTCAGAAATAATGGGGACAAGAGTTTCGGTAGAGAACAAAAACAAATTGTGCAATGTATTTGGTGCAACAAAACAGGGCATACGGAAAGAGACTGCTACACGAAATGATCGACTCATTCTACTTGTAGACTCCGGGGCAGACGGTAGGTAAACAGAGTGCGCTAACCAAAATGGACAGTGAAAGAACGAATAATTATTAAATAAAAATTAAGGAAGCAAAGATGAATTGAAACAATGGGAAAGAAAAAATAATTATGAATTAAAAGTAAAGGAGGGAAAAATTAATGATGGAAGAAGAATAAGTAAAAGAAAGAATAATAATGAAATATATTTGAGCGAAGAGAATAATTGTGAAGAAATAATAAAAGAAAGAAAAATAATGAAATAAATTTGAAGGAAGAGAATAATGAAAAAAGAATAAGTAAAAGAAAGAATAATAGGGAAATAAATTTGCGAAGAAAATAGTTGTGGAGAAAGAATAAGTGAAAGAGAGAATAATGATGAAATAAAGATAAATAGAGGAAAAATTAATAAGGAAATAGAATTAAAGGAAAGAAAGATTCAGGAAATAAATACACCGCAGGAAGGTAATTGTATAAGTATATGTGAAACAGGGTCCAAGATAAAGGACGAGAAACACGAAAGGGAAAATAAAGGAAATTTAGAAAAACTATTTAGAAAATAATAATTGCAGAAATTTTAAAAAAACCAAACAACCAAACGGTAATGCTTGTCGAACAAGAACAAATCGGGAAATTAGAAAATTATATAGGTAACAGATGTCAGATAAATAATATTTCCAACATATGGAAGATGCAGAATAATTTAATAAATAAATACAAGTGAGAAAAAAAAAATATGATTTTTTTTAATAAAAAATGAAAAGAAACCAAATTAGGAAAAAATTAATTTCAAAGTCAATTTTTTAATTGTGCTTACATAGAGAAAAAATATTTTTTTTTAAAGAATAAACAATCATAAAAATAGAGAAAATGAAATAGCTCATTCAGAGGAAAAAGAAAATATAGAGAAATTTTAAATTGTTCGTACACTGAGAAAAAGGTATTAAGAGTAAGTATAGATATAGAGCAAACTAATACATAATAGTTTATTGAGGTTTTTCCCACAGCTAGTAAGAAGACAAGGATAAATAAATTACGAAAATGAAAATAAATAAAATTATATATATATATATATATATATATATATATAATAGAAGTATAGGTCAAGTCACTGCAAGAACTAGATAATTACTAAAATAAAAAGAACTTAATAGAATTAAATTTATTAAAATGCAAGTTAGCATTAATATGGACATTGAACTTAAATTTGGGACGAGAAAATAGTGCAACACGTCCCTCAGGCATTAACGTAGAGAAAAAAAATAATATGCAAGACAAATTGAAATAAAAATGCTAGCTAGATTAGTTAGTAAATAAGGGGTAAAATAAATAACTACTTAAAGCAATATTTCTAAGTCATTTAACTTTTGAAAAACTAAACAAGCGCGTTTTTACGTACTAAAAACCGCAGTATTGTAGACGTAATATAACAACCAGCATTGTGCTTTTCCTACGAAACACACACACACACACACAGTATCATTATTTTACAATTTAAAAAAGGAGAAAATATTAAAAATAAAGTGAAACGAAAATCGCATATAAAATATAATTACATTGAAATAGAACGAAAGCAAGAAAAACGATTTTTATTAAGGCGGTCTTCTCATTCAAAACCCGTTTTTTGGACCCTTTTTAAAAAAATTCTTATTTGAAAACGCAAAGAATAATTGAAAACTTCTTTTATTTATTGTATTACAAAAGGTTCAAAGTAAATAAAAAAATTTATTTTCCTCGATACGTGGGCTGTTCAAAAAGTAATGAGACTTCAAAGTTGGTGGTGAAAAAAAAGGTGTCGTCACGGCGGCCACGATTCCGGGTCTCCGGAGCGTCTGAAATGGAAAAAAAAAAAACGGGGTTATAATCAGTATAGATGTAATTCTCGGGTGAACCTCAAGCTTAATTTTGTGATTTTTTTTGACAAAATGGCGGCCATTCAAAAAAAAAATTTCAATTTCGGGTTTTTTTTTGTAGTTTAGTGGAAAAAAAATAGTAAAAAATTTTTTAAAATTATGGTCGAGGTTCACCCGAGAATGGTGACAATTCTGCGTCGATTCCACTTTGTTTCATGAAAATCGGTTCAGTTGAACTGGAGATATCATGGCCGCCAGTTCGAAAAACGTGGGTTCGAGATAAACGCGTTTAAAGTTTGAAGTAATTTTTTTGGGAAAAAAAACAAAAAATCAAAAATGTTTAAATGCAGTTTTAAAGAGCTGACAATTTATACTTACAAATATTAGTCGGCGATGCCAGCTCCATACAGGCCACCTTCCTCTTTTTCGTAGAAACTGCTTTCTGCTGCCCTCTCTGCTCTGCGAGCCGTTCTGCCAGCTTTTGATGATGCCGCAGCTCGAGTCTCTGATCGGTTCAATCTGTCTTCATTGCGAGATAGTGCGTATTCGTATGCGTTTTTGCCAATCGCAATACCCATCAAACCCATAATTTTAAGTATGGGTATAAAACCGTCGTTGAAGAGGCACGTTGCAATGAAATTGGCCACTTCGATGGTGCGTGCGCCTGAGTTGATGTGTTTGGGCGAAAGTGACCAAAGAACAGAATTGTAGGACTCATTGGAATTCTGAGTTTCAGATCCAAGGCATCTTTCAAGCAAATTATCTGCCGACAGCGCTTCGTAAGCTGGTTTTATTACCTCCATCACCTTCTTGTCGAGAGGTGCATACGTGTGGTGAAAGCTATCTAACGTACCTTCAGCAGCTGCTTTCTGCCATGCGCACCAGCTTGACGCACCGGTGGGGCAATTTTGGTGTTGCGGTTTATCATCGGTGGAGCACTTATGGTAAAAAGTGGCCCAAATTTCCATTTTCATATCCTCCACGGAGTCAGGATGACGGCGGATCGCAAGGCCATAATATGTGGTCAACTCGGATATTAATTTGTCGGTGAGCTTGCCCGCACCTTTGCCTCCAATGCCCTTATTTTCTTTTTTTATTTTTCGAAGTCGCGTGCCCATTCGCTTCTGCACATGCCCAATGCATTCTTTCTTTTCCACTATAGGGTCACCGTCATAGGGGTCGACATCTAATACACCTTTGAAGGTCTGCGAATCACCATCGCCGATATACTTTACATATTTTATGCCGTGTGTTTCAAACGACCTGGAGAACATCTCTATTACAGCGTCCACCTCCATTTTCCCAGAGCTTCCTTCATGGTTTATGGTGCATTCTTCGTCATGAGTATCAAGCCAAATTTGGTAAGCCTCTGGCTCTTCTTCCTTCTTGGCTTCCCAATATTTGCAGCTGTTACACAGACGAGATTTTACGACAGTGTCAACAATTTTTTTGGTATGCTTGGCAATCAAAGTTGTGACACCATAAAGGGAAGCAAAGCCACGCTTCTTCCAAGTCCCATGCCCCGACACAGTAAATAAAGTGGGATCGCACTCTGGATTCGCTTCGATCATAGCCTCTTTTTCTTCTCCAATAGCTTTTGAAATGACATGTTCGTACATGGCTTTTCCAGCAACGTACAAATTTTGTAGGATAGTATAGTACAGATTGTTGGACAAACTTTGTCCGAGGTCCATGAGGCCACAAAACATGGTTATACCTTTTGGCCCAATCCCTAAAAGCCGCATGGCAACAACCAAGCGTCGATTAATTTCATATGATTTTCCGATCATAGGTGACGAAGGAATATATGTTGTGCGTGGGCAGGCGCAGTTCAAAGCGATTTTAAATCCAACTCCATTTGGTGAGGCTTCTGAGAACTCAATTTTTTTCTTGCATGAGGCACAAATTACCAACGCTGACAACGTGGTAAACACAGAACAGAACTCGAGAATGCAATACTTCAAATTGTTTTTGATTGATACTTCGTCGTCTTCGTTATTCTTGAATTTCTTGGCCGATGTACTGGTATATTCAGAATCCTCTGGTCTAAGATGCTGATTTCCACTAAACCAGCGTTTTTTAGCACGATTCTGACGCTCACTTGGGCTTTTTTTTTTTTTATTACTTTTCCGATCCATTTTACAAAAATCACAATAAATTTATGAAAAATTTACTTTTCCGTTCACTGAAGCGCACGCGTCTGTTGCTCAACTCGATACAAACTGAACTAAATGATGCTTTCAGTTGAACACCTGGACTCAAAAAATGCTTCAACCCCTAAAATAACCCCTAAAATAAACAATAAACATTTTCAACGGAATTCGGTGCTTACTTTATGCCGCTTCGTTCAAAAATGAGTCGAAAAAAATAGCTCATTTTGACGAAGACCTTGCTTCACAAAAAAGGCTGTATCTTCTAAAGTATTTTGAATTTCTAAAAATCCTTTTAGGGGCATATTCACAACTACCCAAGCTATAAATAAATGCAAAAAAAAGTCGAAAAAAAGTTGCTCAATGAGAAGACCCCCTTAAATTTTGAAAAAATAAGAATTCTAAATATTTTCTTTTTTAGTTTATTTCACAGAATATTAACAGAAAATAAAATGTGCTTGCGGATAAAAATTATGAATTTAAAAATGGAAAAATGCAATGTAGCATTAAAGTGAAAAAAAGAAAATATATGTATGTGCCTGAATTATTTAAAATTTAATTTTCAATTTTAAGAAAAGGTAAGAGAAAAATGAAATTAATATTAATTAATGAATAAATTAATAGAGTAAATAAAATAACAAAAAGAACTGTAAGCTGAGGTTTAAAGAAAAACTGAGTTAAAAAAGGTCGTACATTTTTTTTAAATAAAATATGAATGTATGTTATAAAAGGGAATTTTTGATCGTGTTGTGAAAAATCAAATAAGTTTCTTAAAAAAAAAAATTATTAAGACTTAGCACCGAAAAGCAAAGGAAAACACAATAGTAGAGAAAATGTCAAGCAAAGAAAAATTGTGAATTGTGTGTAGCAAGGAAAAATAAGTTTGTAGAGGAAAACAAATAAAATTTGTAATTGTGTAACGTTAATTTAAAGAACACAATATCTCAAGCCGTAGAAAAACAATGAACACAGCAAAGAAATAATTGTAAAAATAGATGAATAATAAAAACAAAAATAGAAATAATTGTTAAAAACGGTGAATAATTTCTGTAAAAAACACGAGTTTAACTTAGTAGGGCTAAACTAGATTAGGGAATATCGGACCCAAGGAAGAGTGGGGAGGCAACCAAAGATGACACCGTTGGACAGAAAAAGGAATGACCGAAGAGAAAATAGTTGCAGAAGAGATGAGAAATATGTACAAGTTTAACTAAGATGAAATGTGTGACGCTAAGACGGCAGCATCCGCGTGCAAAACTGCAATAAAACGGCAGCAGCATCCGAAAAAACAACAGTGGCAGGCAATCCGCATACAAAACTGAGAAGAAGGTGGCTGTATCCGAGGGCAAAACTAGAAGAAAGCAGCAACAACCACTAAAACAACTTTGACGGGAGGCAGCACGTTGGTGCAATACGACGATGAAGAGTGGTGACAAACATTCAGAAAGTGTCAGAGAGGCAAGGCGGTACAGTCCGGATCAACAATTAAAGAAAAACAAAAATACAACGACCAAACAAAAGAGAGAAACATTCTTCTACAATAAAATAAAACAACAAGTGTCAGAAACTATCATAAAAAGAACAACGCCGACAAAATAATTTAGCGAAAGGAGTTAAAACCCTTTCTAAAACCAAAACAAAATATTTAAACAAACAAAAACCACTTTCCTAAAATAAACCAACCGAAGGTATGAACATTTTACTAAAACTAGGTTAGTAAGCCAAAACTGTCAAAACTCTAATAACAAGAACAAAACCTGGAAGATAGAATAATGAAAGGAACCAACCCCTTTCTAAACAACAATAAAGCAAAATTCTAAAATAAATTAAATAAAATCTAAGCCAACCATTTAATGTCAACGAAAATTAAACAACGAAAACTATTTGAAAAGCAACGATTAAGGAAATTAATCAAGAATTGATGAACTGTCAAAGAAGACGACAAGATAAGTAAAGCTCAAAACGCAAAGCATCCACGTATCACCACAACACACACACTTCAACAGAATAAACCACATTACAACAAAAAACACATCGAGATAATTTCCCTAGCACACCAATGGACAATGCCGGGAAAAGAAAATAAACCACAGTGGAAGCACAAAACAAACTATGAGGGCAGCAAGAAAAACACGCATTGTCAGCACCAATCCCCACCCCCCTCCCCCCCAAAACCCCCAAAAGTTAGGAACTAATAGGTTATATAAATAGGAAATAAATATTAGATAAAACGAGAAAAAAAAATGTTGTTTACAATGTAAAGTAAAAATATAATGCAAATAATGAAATGCATAATTAATTTGATATTTAATAAAATAAATGATGTAATCATGTAAACAAATAGTGTATGATTCAGTTATAAGAATAAATAGAATTCAATACAATAAATAAAGTAAAATGAAAGACATATAATGTAAAGACACACTTAGCATTTTAAGCAATAAAAAAAAAAAAAAAATAAATAACACAAGAAAATATTAGAACCTATATAGAAATAACGAATAAAGTTCAAGTAATAAAAAGCGAAAGATAAAGCACATGGAATAAGCGAAGAAACACAGCTAAACAGGAAAAAATTATTGTTAGGTTTTTTTTTAACCATAATTTTTTCCGATGGCTATGTAATTGGGCTGTTTTGGTCAATTCACTTTTAAATCTTAATTAATTAAAAATTTTTAAGCATTGTTTTTCCCAACGTTTCGTCGGGGATTTCCTACATCTTCAGGGGATGTCAATTTATTGGAAAACTAAAAATAAAACACAATCTTTTTTAAAAAATATAACAACAAAAAGTCAAAAACAAATTCTTACATTAAGTTAATATAACATTAAGAATATTAATTTATCTTTAAATTTAACACATTTAATCACTGGAACCGACTTACATGTAAAAACAATACGCTACAACTAATGGCAAAATTTAAACAAACATAACAATCCTGACTGAGAAGATAATATAATTAAAATTTTCTTCATAGCAATACTGTAACTGGAGCTAATATTGTCTGTATCTTCTTTTTTCTTCATTGTTATTGTCGCTTTGTTTTGAATGTGCAGGCTCTCTAAAATGTATCGTCGCGTTTCTATTTGTCTATTATTTTCGCATTATCAAAATCAGCTGTGTGTCGAGACTCTGAGATGTGTTGCGCTAGCGCCGTTGTCGTTTTTTCCTTTCTTATGTCTGCTTTGTGTTCATCTAATCGAACTCCTAATGCTCTTTTCGTGGTCCCTATGTAGATTAGTTCGCAATTCTCTCTTTCCTTCCCTTTACAGCCAATCTCATAGACAACGTCATGCTGTTGTTCTTTTTCTATGCGTGTTTTTTGTGTTTGGGAATATATTTTTTAGAGTTTTGTGTGGTTTGTAAGCGAATGATATGTCACTCTTGTTGTTTATTGTCCTATGTAGATTTTTGCTGTCCGTCAAATAGGGTATGTATGTGATCCCATAAAATTTGTTAGAGTTGCCATCCGTTCTGGATCTGTGATTATTTTTGTCAGCATTTTCGCATTCCAAGTTTTTCTTTATTAGGGTATTTATTATTTTTGTTGGATAATTATTAGATATTAATATGTTTTTGATTTTATTGATGTTGTCATTTTTAAATTGCGTGTCACTTATGGTCAAAACTTTACCATAAGTTATGTTTGTTTAAACATGAAAAATAAATTGTGTCATTTTTTAATTTATATTTAGTTTTTAGCAATTCTTAAAAAAATTAATTTTTAAGAATTACATTTAGAGCTTTATGTCAAGTAATTTCATGAAGCAACAGGTTGCCACAACAACAATGTTCTTTACAGAACAACCACCAGCAGACTAGACAGCTGTTTCGTTGGTCGCTACACCAACTCATCAGTAATCTTATGTGGTTCATGCAGTCCATTAACTTTGAAAATCTTATAAGCACACCTTCTGCTAAAACCAAAGCGGAATTGCAGTTGTGTGCTTTCCAATTTAAAAAGCAATGTTTTTCTACTTTTTAGCACAAAGCAAAGGTTCAAAAAATTGACTACATTAATTCTGCAAAGACTTGTTGTTGCGCTCTTTGTTTACTTCTTTTCACGATTCCATTCTTTGGCACCAACAATTCGTTTATATTAAACCATAGAAGGCGTGAGAAGTTTTTTTGAAAGTTTTTTTTGAAGATTACTGATGAGTTGGTGTAGCGACAACGAAACAGCTGTCTAGTCTGCTGGTCGTTGTTCTGTAAAGAACATTGTTGTTGTGGCAACCTGTTGTTTCATGAAGTTACTTGGCATAAAGCTCTAAATGTAATTCTTAAAAATTAATTTTTTTAAGAATTGCTAAAAACTAAATGTTTTTTTAAATTCTGCCATTAGTTGTAGCGTATTGTTTTTACATGTTAGTCGGTTTCAGTGATTGTGTTAAATTTAAGGATAAATTAATATTCTTAATGTTATATTAACTAAATGTAAGAATTTGTTTTTGACTTTTTGTTATATTTTTTAAAAAAGATTGTGTTTTATTTTTAGTTTATCAATAAATTGACATCTCCTGAAAATGTAGGAAAGCCCCTACGAAACGTTGGGAAGAACAATGTTAAAAAATTTCTAATTAATGAACATTTAAAAGTGAATTGACCAAAACAGCCCAAATACATAGCCATCATAAAAATTCAAAGAATTGGTCGACAGATTATTTAAACATAATTTTTTGGTTTTTCGAAGGGCGGAGGAATGTTGTGAATTAATCACAAACGAAAGACAATAAACCAAGGCATATTTGTAGGCACTACCTTTTGTGCCATACAACAATCTTGAATTTCTGAATTCAAGACCAATGCCAAGTCCAAGTGCATTTGCATAAAAATGCCATAACTTAAACGGTAACAAGCAAGCAGCTTAAATATCCAGCAATATAGCCAGTATGTTGTTGTTGCCATGATCATGAGAAATAAACTCACACCTTTGTGCCTTCTGCACCGGGAACAAAATGCGTTGACAAGCATTTTAAATTATTAATAATTTATTGTTGTAATTGCATGCATTTATAGAATTTTTTGCTGCAATGAATAATTGGACAATATTTGGTGCAAGGGAATTCCGTCTATCGAAATAAGCAACAGGATGTATGACTAGCAAAATGCAATATGAGCATTTTTGCAATTAAACAACCGAGATAAGATAATCTCGGTCAGAAGATAAGGAAATGAAAATTAGCATTCCGGTTTTACGAAACCTTTGTAAATATGTTTAACAAGACTAAAGTATGTCAGAAATTTAAGAAGAAGAAGAAGCAAGCACAGATAGATTATAAATACCTGTGCTTCAGCTAAAATAAAACACCGTATGTTAATATTTCGAAAACACCAAGAAGTATTTCTTTTCTTTCCTCTGGAGCGGACCAGTGCATATTGAAGTAAGTATAACGGGGCTGGTGAGCTTTAATGAAAAATACACACCAAGCAAATGGGGCATTTTAATGCTTCGACAGTCGGCAACGCCTTGCTGCAACTTAAGCCCAAAAGCCAATACATGAAGTATCTTTATGTCCTGACGACCTAAATATAATGCATGTGCATAGGGAAGTAGGGACAAGTTTCAGGACATTCGTAAAAAGAACCTACGGGTATCCTCATAGGAAGGATCCCAACACTATGTCAAGACTGTTTTTCCATACTGTATCAAACAACAAACGTTAAGTCACATCTAATCTATGGTAAATTAATAATAAAAATATTGGTTCCTATATTCGATCTTCCCAAAATGAAACTCTTTCATATTTGGTGTTACACATTCACTCTGTAACACCCAACATTACATATTCCCACATTGCAATAAATTATCAGAGACAAAATTTAACCCTTTTGAACGAACAAAATACTCGAAGATACGTAAAAATTACGAAATCACTAAATGATGACACATTTATTGGACAACAGGAAGTTCCAATAGCTCAAGCTGCTATTACAAACGAGTATGTGTTAAAAATGTTATTAAATCGATACAGTTATAAAACTTAACCGACCAAATACTTGGCTGTTTTCAGTAAAAAATACTCAAACCATTCATATTTCGTGCCCCAACAGTTTTCTAACAGCAAAACTCGACAATCAAGGCATTCTTACGATAAACCAACCATGTCAAATACAACTACAGGAATATACAATTTACTTTCAAGGAAGTCATAGATAACCATTGAAAATAAGCCAACCAAATTTTTTCCCACTGGCACATGCGGGATTGAAAGATTTAAATGAGAAACTCAATAGCACTAATACACCACCTGAAAATCACGAATCAAAACAACTCTTTATCAGACCGGACACAAATTAAATTATCCAAAAAAGTACCAAGTCCTTAGAGAAATACACAAAAAACACGTACAACTTTATAAAGACGACACCACCTCAACTCAGCATAAGATTACACTAACTTCAATCTCTTTTTCTAACTCACTAATGCTATTACTGACCATATACATTGTTTACAAAACTATTATTTTTTTAAAAGGGAAACTGCAAACTAATAAAACACAGGTAGTAGATAATCAACAGTAGATACAATGCAGGGCTTCTGGGGCAGGAGGCTCAGAGGCTCAAGCCGATGACGTCACTCCGGTCCAGCGCCATCTAGTGGGGGCTTTTTTTTGCTAAAAATGTGCAAAGGTGTATGTCTTTGCTAAAAGCTATTAAAAATTGGCAAGTTTGGTGTATGTCTTTGCTAAAAGCTATTAAAAATCGGAAAGTTTGGTGTATATCTTTGCTTTAAGCTTTTAAAATTGGCAAGTTTGGGGTATGTCTTTGCTTTAAACTTTTAAAATTGGCAAGTTTGGGGTATGTCTTTGCTTTAAACTTTTAAAATTGGCAAGTTTGGGGTATGTCTTTGCTTTAAACTTTTAAAATTGGCAAGTTTGGGGTATGTCTTTACTTTAACCTTTTAAATTTTCAAGTTTAATGTATGTCTCTACTTTTAAGCGTTGATCATAATTTTATACAATACATTATCGGTGGTAGTCAAGCGAGTTCTTATCAGTGTTTGCATGTTTTGTTTTTTTCTTAACCCTCGAATTCGTTATAGCAATGCCTCAAATTCTGCTGGTTGACTTTAGCTGAAATGATATGACTTGCTTTATGAAAATATATGCATTAAAATGGGTTGAAGCAATTTAGGTACGGCGAAGGTTGAAGGGTTAAAGAAATGTTTATAAATTTATCATAATGGTGCTAAGTATTAGGTGCGTGTATTAGATTTGCATAAGTAGTTTAAGAATTGGATGACAACCATTTGAAACGAAAAAAAAAAACCTACTAAACTGGACCTACATGTTTACGCAGTTTTTACTCTCTGAGGTTTGCCATTGTCTGCAGAGAGGTGACGGCCGAACAGAAAAATTAATTCAATTAAAAAATTTTCTGTGCCAGATGGAGGATTCGAACCTGGGTTCTCTGGCGTAAGAGTCACACACTCTACCCACTATGCCACGGCCGCCACATTTGAAACCATTTGAAACATAGGCGTATATTAGTGGGATACATGTGAGGTACAAGTCTCAATCCCCCGGTCAAGTCGTCCAGCAAAATCTCCGCCTCTGGTTTATATTTTATATAAATTCAAGAGTATGTAAAGCCGATAATGTAGTGTATAAATGAAACTTGCCAATCCCATGGTCATTGGAATGTATACAATTTCACAGTCATTGAAATTGACCGATTTCAGGGCCATCGGTTTCTGCAAGCTATGGCTACGAGCAGTCAGTCCATTGCACTAGCGACATCAGCATTTTTGGAAATACGTACTTCAGCTGGCGTCGACTAAGCTAGCGGAGTCGGATTTCTCAAGTCGCTGCTTAATTCAGTGCGGTGCCAAGGTTGTTTTTGACCAAGGTTTTTGTGTGTATGTGTGTGTGTTGCTTTAGGTTAATTTTAGTTCATAAGTTAGCGACAATAAGTTAACGGGTGGTGAGTCGATATTAATAATTATATATTGTGGCAGTTAATGTAGAAATAATTTGAGGTTCGTAGTGACTTTTGCAGAATATTAAACGATATCAATTCAAGTAGTTTTTCCAAATAATATTACTATAAATCAAATCGTAAATTATTATAATACTATGTAGTAGTCTTCTATCCTCAAGAGACGATAAACCGATAAACAAACGACGCACAGTGTTGAGATTTATACAAGTTAGACGGAGAAAATTATTTTGTTGATTTTTTTTTAGTTTTCCATGTTAAAGGTATAGGAAAATTAAAAAAATATTTCAGTAATTTTGGACAAGTGGGCGTGGCAGTCCCCATACAACTTAAACACATTTTAACCTATACCTTCGAAATGAAAAAAGCCACAATAACGAAACCAAAGGTAGCCGCCAAGTATATGACTACTAAACAGTTTCCGAAATTTAGACGCAATCGGACAAGTGGGCGTGGCAGATCCCATACAACTTAAACACATTTTGCGCTATATCTTCAAAATAGAAACAGCTACAACAACGAAATCAAAGGTAGGCGCCAATTATATGACAATTAAACAATTTCCAAAATTTTGACGCAATCGGACAAGTGGGCGTAGCAGCCCTAATACAACAAACACACAGCCAATAATTGATTTTTATATAAACCATTTACACCATTTTTCCCTCTCAATGATTCGGTTAACAATGCTAAATATTATTGTAAAGACAAAATTCATTACTATAATTCTTAGCAGCTCTTACTGACTGTTGTAAATTGCATAACAGGCACTTGTCATGCAAAACAAACCATTTAATATGCGATTTCCACGGAGTTTGGAATTTGATACCGCACGATAAAGATAAAAATAAATATGATGTGAAGTCAAGAGAAGCCTATACTTTTTTTATTATAAAAAAAAGACATCAGAACTCTATGAATATAAAAATTTGAGGGCAGAGACAAAGCCAGTTTTTTTTAAATATTTAAAAATAGAAAATGTTTAGCTTACAAAATAATTTTTTTTAATATAAAAAGAAAACATATACAGAAAACTAAAAGATTAATGTACAATAAAACTAAAACACATACTATCGCGTTTACAACATGTGGTCTACGCTTGCTGTTCAACTCTTCGTTCAGGAGTTGTATCATTAAAAAATTTTTTTTAACAAAGTGGGGATATCGTGATGTTTTGAGGCAAAAAAAGTTAAAAATTAATATGATGTGAAGTCACGAGAAGCCTATACTTTTTTTATTATAAAAGAAGACATCATAACCGTATAAATATAAAAATTTGATGGTAAAGACAAAGCTAGTTTTTTTGGAAATATTTAAAAATAAACAATTTTAGCTTTAAAAATAAAATTTGTTTTAAGTATAAAAAAAGGTACAAATAATGGATAAAATATTTTTTGGTATACTAAGAAACTAATGTATGTATGTATTAGCGCTTGCAACAATTGGTCTACGGTGTTTGTGCAGCTCTTCGTTCAGGAGCTATGCCATTTTAAAGAAAGTGGAAAAATCGTGATAGAAACAAGCGAAAAGGCTTATTTTCCAATACAAATTTTTGTAACTTTGGTTCCACATGAACTATCGGTATGAAATTTTCATGGAAGTAAGATATGCCACCGTGGCCTTAATTCTTTTTCTTGATTTTTGCCATCAAACCCCAGTTGCAGATTTATCTCCGTCTAACTAGGCCATTCGAAACACTATGCGACGCATCCTATTTGAGGGAGAAGGTTCTGTAAAATGAAAATAGCGCAAAGCAAACTTTAGAAATCTTGTTTGTACTTTTTTTAACCAAATAACATGTACTGAGTAAAAAGGGCTCCAGATAAATGAAGCATATTCAATGCTAGATCTAACAAGGGCGATATACAATGTTTTTAATGTAGGGTCAGAAAACTCAGCACTATTTCTCTTAAGAAAAGCTAAAAGAGAAAATGCGTTGGGAATTATACGATTTAAGTGAGAGCTAAAATTTAGACCAGAGTCAAAATTTACACCTTAGTCACCAATTTCTGATAATCTAGCTAAGTTTGTGTTATCAAAAGTATAATCAAATAAAATTGAAGAATATATTTTATAATAGGAAACAACGTCGCATTTAACAAGATTAAGTGATAGTTTGTTTAGTTTGAACCAAGAAGCGACATTTTCAAGATCAGACTGAAGACGAGTAGAATCCCAATGATTTTTAACTTTAATGAAGGCCTTAAGATCATCTGCGTACAATTAAAATTTTATAGTATGGAAGCATTTAGAGATGTCATTAATAAAAAATAACAAACAGAAGGGGTCCAAGGATGCTTCCTTGAGGAACTTCAGACACTGCCAAAAATGACGAAGATTTTTCATTGTCAATGACAACGTATGAAACTCTATGAGGTATGAGCTCAACCAAGAGAAAAACAAAGAATGAAAACCTATCTTGGCAAGCTTGATCAATACAATATCATGTGACCTATCAAAAGCCCTATCAAAAGCCTTGAATATGTCAGAATAAATAACATCCAGTTGATGTCTATCTTCAAAAGAAGTAATGCAGTAATTTGTGAACAAACTAAGGTTAGTTTTAGTTGATCTACCAGAGACAAATCCATGTTGATCTGGACAAATTGAGTTTTTTATGGCAAAGTACATTTTATCTTTAATGATTTTTTCGAAGAGCTTTGAAACATTAGTCAGCTTAGAGATGGGTCTGTAGTTTAGAACATCATGTTTGTTGTCAGTTTTGAAAACGGGTGTTATAAGCGAAATTTTCCATTAGTTTAGTTTAATCTTTATTAATAGTATTTGAAATACTTTGCAATTTATTATATGGTTTTCTTACATTATTTATACAATTTTACTTATTAACTAAATAATGTTCATTACTATTTTTCTTTAATGCACAGCCCTTAATGCTTTATACATATAAATATAAAACATCATTATTACAATTAAAGAAAAATTATAAAGATTTCTGACTTTTAAATGCATACAGTTGTGAGCCGGAACCTTCATGGTAGTAAGAGAAGGACTAATTAGACCCTTGCTCACATATGTTAGGCCAGACGGACGAGGCCTGGTTCCAACCAATGCCAGGCAGGACGGATAGAGTCTTGCTCTGGATAATCGAGTTCCATATCATTGTGTGTGGACTTATATAAATAACGATTAGAGCCGAGCTCACATATGCAAGGCTAGACGGACGTGGCCTAGCTCCGGCATATGCCAGGCAAGACGAACGAGGCCTTGCTCTGGATTATCATTCTGCTTTCTATAACAAAACAACGCACAGTCTCTTTTATACAATGCCCCTATACTTCACAAATATGACACATTTTATTTTAAATTCAGTTAATCTATCGATGTATTTTGCCTCTTCAAGCAATGTATTATACAGTTGTAGTCCTTCAAAAAAAAAAAAAAAACAGTTCTGGGCGAATGTTAAAAAATGCTGCTGGAGTCTAAAGCTGTAACATTCCTTAAACTATGCGGCTGCACTTTCCTCACGTATCGCACTTTCTCAATTAAATATTTTGGCGCACTCAATTACATTTTTTGACGCACACTTCACCATTTGAGAACATCCAAAATTACACGAATTGATGTATACCTGCTACATTTAATGATTTTCTCCTCATGCCTTTATTTTGTAGCTTTTGCACTTTTCCCATTTGGGTTTGATTACAACATGAAAACAACAAAGAAGAACAGTATTCAAAATGACGTTTTATAATGGCATTGTAAATTCTAATCGCTGTCATATCCTATTACGAATCCTTTTAAAGAAACCTGTTTGTTTGCCTATTTTTTACACAAATACTCTACACGTTCATTGAATTTAAGATTCTTATCCAATATGACACCTAAATACTTAATTTCCGTTACCTTTTCTATGGCTATTAATTTCAATATTGACTTCACTACTCATATTAATTTCCATTAACTTGGTTTTTTTTCATTCAGTTTGAGTTTATTAATTTTAAGCCATATATTTACTTTCTTAATATCATTTACCAGCTTTATTCTGCACTCTTCTTCATTTCGACCCTCACTATACATTAATGTATCATCTGCGTATAACACAAATTTAGACTCATAATGTTTTGTAAATCGTTTATGTATATTACAAATAAAAGTGCACCTGCAATTGACCCCTGTGGTACACCTATATCAACCTCAAAATAGTCAGATATAACAGGTCATTCAATAACTCCGTAGGATAAGTAAGAAAAAACAAAATTTTGATAAAACTCGATTATATTATTCAACATAGTCAACAATCTTCGAGAGCGATACAACGAGTATAGACATTTTCCAACTTTTCGATACCACTTTTATAGTACGACTTCTCGTCAACATAGGTTCAGTTTCAGCGATTACTTCATCATTTGACTTGAATTTCTTTCCATCAAGCATTCTCTTGAGATCTGAAAACAGGAAAAAGTCGCTGGGGGCTAAATCTGGAGAGCACTGTGGGTGGGTAAGCAATTCGAAGCCCAATTCATTCAATTTAGCCATCGTTTTCATTGATTTGTGACACAGTGCATTGTCTTGGTGAAAAAACACTTTTTTCTTTTGCAAATGTGTCCCTTTTTTGGCGATTTCAGCCTTCAATCGATCCAAAAGTACATAGTAATAGTCGCTGTTGATGGGTGGTTCCTTTTTGGAGATAGTCGATGAATATTATTCCTTTCCCATCCCAAAATACAGACGCCATCACCTTACAAGCCGACTGTTGGGTCTTTGCTCGCTTTGGACTCGGTTCATCGACCGCTGTCCACTCAGCTGACTGTCTTTTGGATTCTGGTGTGTAATAGTGAAGCCATGTTTCATCCATTGTGACATATCGACGATAGAATTCGATTTTATTGCGGTTTAACAGCGCCAAACACTCTTCTGAAGCATCAATTCGTTGTTTTTTTTTAGTCGACTGTGAGCTCACGCGGCATCCACTTTGCACAGAGCTTTCGCATACCCAAATGTTCATGTAAAATGGTAAAAACACTAGCATCTGATATCTTTACAATGTCAGCTAGCTCGTGCACCTTCAATTTGCGATAGTTCATAACCAATTTGTGGATTTTTTTTTATGTTTTGTGGAATAACAGTCTGATTTGGGCTTCCACTGCGCTCTGCATCATTTGTGTTGGTACGACCACGTTTAAATCCAGCAATCCACTTTTCTACCATTTGTCTCGATTGAGCAGAATCCGGATAATGTTTATCAACCATTGTTTGGTTTCCACTGTATTTTTTTTCATCAAAAAGCAATGCTTTATCAAAACTCGAAATTCACTTTTTTCCATTTTTTTTTTTTCAGTAACAATAGTTGCACACAAAATGCTATAACTCACGAATCAATTGTCAGATTGTTGTCAAATTTTTATACGTATCGTTTGAAGGTTGGCACTAAATAAAAATCATATGGAAAAAATCTAGTAATGCCATCTATGTGTCATCCTATGGACCTTTTGAACGTACTGTTATAAGTATTAACTTTAGTTCTTTGTGTTCTGCTTTCTATATATGTGTTAAGCCAATTTAATTCTTTATTTCCAGTTTTTTCAGTTTTTTAAACAAAATGTTCTTATCAATTGTTGCAAAAGCCCTTTTAAAATCTAAGAACAGGGCCATAATTTTTTCTGTTTGCCACCATCTTTCTAATCACTTACTACGTAATTCACTGCTGTTTCACAGGAATAATTTTTTCTAAGCCCTGATTGATATTTTGAAAATAAATTGTTGCTCTCCATGTATTTTTCCAACTGTTGTTTTACTACCTTTTCTAATATTTTTTCCAATGTCTTTAATGAGTTCAGTGGACGATATTCTTCACATTTTTTGTATTTTTTATTATTTCTACAGGTGTCACCATAGAATCTTTCCATGAATTCGGAAATTCTCCATTTAATTATTTCTAATAAAGTATTTCCTACAATACTCCAGTTGTCTATTATCATTTTTGGACCATTTTTATTGATATCCAACTTATTTTTTAATTCTTTACATATCGATTTCAGTTCTATAATGCAGACTTCACGGAATCTAAACTTTGTTTCTGCCTGTTCAATGCAGTTATTATATTGTATCTCATCTATGGAACTTCTTATGTCTTGTACAATAAAATAAAATATTAATTAAAGTTTTTAGCTATTTCTAAATTATTATCATATTCGACTTCATTGAACATAACATTTTCTATTTTACCCATCTCTTGTTTCAAAACGAGACTTTTTAGTTCACTCCACATTTGCTTTTGACTATTAGCTTGATTTATTCTATTATCTTTTTCCTTATTAATTTTTGTTTTATACTAATTTCTAACCATTTTATACTCTCTCCAACTTTCGATTGTATTTATTAGTCTTGCCTTTTGGTATAGTTTTATTTTCTTTAATTTTATCAATCTCAATTCGTTATTGAACCACTTATTATCATTATTAATTAAGTTGATTGTTTTCTTATTTATAAATTTGTTAATTGTGTTATTGAGATCTGTTTCTTGATTTTTTGCGTTAGAATGAATATTATTGTTTCTATTGTATCTAATGTTTTCTATAACCAATTCCTGTATAAACCTTCCTTTATCATATTTAAATAATTCTATTTCACCCCTAACTATTTTTTTATTCACCCTTTCATATTTCACCTGAATATCAATCACTTCGTGATCCGTAATTTTTTTTGTTTGTATTTATTTTAACATCAACATTGTGCATATTAGTGATCACGTAGTCAATAACTGATTTCGAAATTTCTGTTACTCGTGTGTATTCATTCATTTTTTGTTTTAAGCAGTTATTATTTAAAATATCATGAATCTCGCGTTTATATATTTCATTTTTTCTGCAATCAATATTAAAATCTCCAGCTATTACCAAATCCCTGGAATTATTAGTTAATATTTCCATCCTTTCTCTAAAAAAATTACAAAATTCTCTTTCAGAACTACTTGGAGATCTCTATTCTATTAGATATTCCACACAAAACAAGCTCCTTCCAATATTTTTGCAATTACATGATAACATCCAAATCTTAGATGCTATAATTTCTTTTTTATATTAGTTATTTTCCATTTTTTTTTAAGATAGACACCTCCAGTTCTTTTGTATGAGATCCATACTAAAAGAACTATCAATGAGATTAATTTCATAAACTTGGTTTACATTTGTTAGTATGCACAGTGAATCAAAAAAGTTTAGGCACAGTAAATTTTTCTGAGAACTTTGCTTTAATATTTAAAAGCAACTAATTTGGCCAACTTTTTGATGAGGTTAGTATCATTAGGTGAATTTTAATTGAAATACACAAAAAAATTCATTTGCTTTCTACACTACTCGAAATATAAGCGGAAGAAGAAAAAATGCATATGAAAAAAGTTTAGGCACAGGCTGTATGTTCCGTAATTCTGTAAAGTGTTTTATATACAGTGAATCAAAAAGTTTAGGCGGTCAATTTTTCTGAGAAGAACTAGTGTGCGAAACATTTTAAAACATTGCATAGATACGGGAAAATTAGAGCGTGAAAGCAGATCTGGACGCCCGAAAATATTAACACCAGGAGTGCACTGTAGTAGCTGCAGTGGTCCAAAATCCTAAGATTTCGGCTGTAAAATAATGTAATGAAATGCAGCAAAGTTTCAATAAAAACTTCGATCTTCAAACAATATGCACTACTTTACATAGAGCTGGTTTTCATGGAAGAGTTCCTCGGCGCAAACCATTTATTTCAGATGGTGCACAAAAAGTTTGGCGGAAACCAAATAATGAGCTCCAAGAAAAAAACGTAATTAAAACATTCAAACACGGCGGTGGTAATGTCATGGTGTGGAGGTGTATGGCGGTGTATTGTATAATCTTGTCTATATAGATGAAAAAATTAATAAATGGTCTTATTTGAATATTTTGAAAGACAATTTGTTTTCTAGTGTTGAAAAGTTGGGCATGAATAGGAAGCCAATTTTGTTCCAGCAGGATAACGACTCAAAACATGCGTCGTACCTTGTGCAGGAATGGCTTATTTGCCATTGCCAACAGCTAAAAACACCTCCACAGTCGCCAGATATGAATGCTATTGAACATATTCGGCTATTATTGGAGACAAAAATTCGGAGCCATCGCATATCATCAAAAGATTCACTATAGGAGGCCCTTCGCCAAGAATGGAAAAATATAACACCCGAACAGACATCAAACATAGATGGGCGTATGCAAAGGCGCTTACAGACAGTTATTCAAGCCAAAGGAGGCCTAACAAAATTTTAAATGTATGAAAACCAAAAATAAATTAAAATTTTTTACACATGTGCCTAAACTTTTTTATGTAAAATTGTGACTTTTTTGTTTTTTAATAACATAATACATTAAACAAAAATTAAACATTTTTGCAGTGAATAATACAAAAAACTTTAAATTTTCAAATGATGCCATAATATTTTTTTTTTCGTTAGGTGGAAAAAGTTATTTAGATACAAACTATGAGAATAGCTCTGTGCCTAAACTTTTTGATTCACTGTATATACTGTCCTCAGATGATAAGTCCCAATTTAATTTGCTGAGATTAAAGTCACCAACGACGCAAAAATTTTCACAACCATCATTTACAGATATTGACAATACATTATTTACATGCGCACTATAAATTTCACAAGTGCTGGTTGGCGGAATGTATGAAGCGCAGACAAAAATTGTTCCTTTAGGAAGATGGATGAAAATGCATGCCTGATCAATTAATCCATTTAGAGTATCAATATTACAAAGCGAGGAACATAGTTTTTTACGAACAATTACAACTACTCCACCACCTCTAGAGCATCCAGTTTGAGCAGCACAACATTATTTGCGATATACTTGGAAGATAGATGGATCAGCTAGTTTCAGTTAGTATCAACACATCCAAATCACTTTCAAAGCAAAAAGAATGCGTAATATTTAGTTAAGAACGCATACCAGATAAATTTTGATATTAAAATGTAATGGTATTTTTTCTGCTGATATTTACTGATTTTGATATTTGAGATGATATTGGCAACATTGGCGACAGTGGCGCTAATAATGATGATTGCGATGATAATGATGGAGTTGATGATGATATTGATGAAGATGGTAATGTTGTTGCATTGCTAGACAACGTAAGTGGACGTAGCACATGCTGAGAGACTGAAGGTAGAAATGGCAAAAGTGCAGTAGATAATTGAGATGCTATTGGTAACAATGACGCTAATGATGATTGTGATGACTATGATGGCGTTGATGATGATGATGGTAATGTTGTTGAAGATAATAATGAGGTTACAGTCAATAGTGATGATCGTAGAGCTGATGATGACGAAGATGACGTTAACATCACAGACGATGATGATGATGAAGACGTAGGCGATGAAGTTGATGAGGGCAGTGATGATAGCAATGATGATGATGAATACTAAGAAGCTAGTAAAGCTGTTGATTGTAAGGGTAAAAATGATGTTGTAGTTGAAGTAGGTGTTGCCAGTAAAATGGCTGAATTTTAAGTTGATAAATGCAGTGATTCGCTAACTAGTTTTTTTTTTCAGGGTTGACAACGGTTGAATGTTAATCGGATAACGAGTCTTAGCCCTGGGGCTAATCCCTGATTTGATTGCAAATCCCTGATTTGATTGTACGGATTTGTGTACGCATAGAATTTCATTTTCGCATCGCATTGATTGACGCATCGCAATACAGAGTAGTTCTCCTGAATTCATGAATTATGTCACCAGCAGGCCAAAAGTCCTCAGAGATGATTTGTTGGAACTTCCTGATGGAACAGTAAACTTGAATGTGGCAATTTCTCGTGGTGAGCTGAAGCTGAATTTTCTAGTAGCTGTTACCTTTTGTTTGATGTAGTTTAAGATCGATCCCTCAGATGTGTCCGCTGCCAGTCTTGATAAAAAGATTTCTTTACTTTGAGCTCGCCGTATAACCACCAGGTTCACTAAAGGTTCCTCAATTTAATCTATTTGGTGATAGATTATTAGTTGACAGAGACGTGCCATCAGTACAGGATTGGATGGTAATACCAGGAGCAGCAGTCGAGTTTGCGCTTCCATAGAAGTAGTGCCAGCAGCCACATCGTTTGCAGTTCAAGTAGGGTTTGGTTTAATAACCGCAGCTTGAGCTTTAGTGGCAGTGCGCCTCGCTCTGGGCGAGGAGCAGTTGACGGCGTTATTTGATTAAGCGAGATCACTTAGGTTATTAATTAAAGAGGTTTGGTTTGCTGCAGATTTCTGAAGTTGCACCAAGGCATCATTGATCATCGAAATGGCAGAGTGAAGGTCCAACAGCAAATCCATGGAGACCGTAGACGCCGAATTTCTGCAGTTTGGGCAAAGCCAAGGAAGCCCATTCGGCGTAGAGCCACGCAGCGCATCTCCAACCTAAGCAGACAACATAACGCACTTCAGGTGAAAAAGCTTGGAACATCCAATGCAATAAGTAAAACTGTTAAAGGTACCCCATTCTGATTTGCAAACAGAACAGCCGGTGTTTGTGTTTGAGTGTGTAGGTTCAGGCATAATTAGCAACTGGCTCGTAGCGCTGAGTTAGTGTGTGCGAGAGAGACAGCAATACGTAAACAATAAATTAAGATGAGAACAAAAAAATAGCAAACTGAAAAATATTTGCAATTTGGCAAAAATTTCTAAAAAGGTTTGACACGATTAAATGTTAATGAAAAAGATAACTTGATGATGAATGATGTTACACCACTTTTAGCTATTAATATTATGTTTAAACAGTATTTTAGTTGATTTGTTGTAGCCAATATAATTTAAGCACATCTTATGGAACAGAGTTTGTAACTATCATATCGTTACAAGCCTCTAAAATATGAAAATATCAAATTTTATAAAAAAAGTTAAAAACGAAATCAATCATTAATAGAAGATTTAAAAATATATAAATAATATACCAAATTGCTTGAAATATTGAAAAGTAATGAAAAAAAGAGGAAAATAAAATATTTTTTTGCCCCGGTGGGGATTCGATGCTGTCCCCAATCTGGGCACTAGGCCTGTTGCACGGCGCTTAATGCAAATGATCGCAAGAAGCGACGTTAGCGCTGAAAACCAGCAATGACAGCAAAGAGTGCGATCACGCGTTGCATTGCGCCAATAGCGAATGAGTGTACTTCGCATGTTGTTTATATGTAAATATAAACAAATAGTAAGCGAAATGCCATCATAAGGGAGTTAAGTGGTCTGACCAAAATGAGTCGTTTAGCAGGTAAGCGACTTTCTGGTGATTCTAAAAATACAAATATTTAAAAAAAAAAAAACTATTATATAGGCAGTCTTGGTGGCAAGATCTAGCCATTTAATCACCAACAAAACCCAGCTTCGGCTTTTCGACTACGCCCAAACTCAAGCTTCGGCTTTTCGGCTTCGGCCAACTGTATCTTAAATATCCGTATAGTAAGACCTTCTGCCATCGGCACTCTGCCGCCTGATTAAATCGGCTCTCAGCCGCCGAGTGCACTTTGTCACTACATCCGCCTGCAAAATTATATATAGATGGTTAACCGTAGGAACTTATTGTTAAGCTAACATTTTTAATAACTACTGTAAATAAAAGAATAATATAATCATTTTTAATAACTACTGTAAATAAAAAAAAATAAAAAAAAGTAAAAAGAATAATATAATAATTTTTAATAACTACTTTAAATAAAAGAATAAATAACTACTGTAAATAAAAAAATAAGAATAAATAAAATAAAAAGAAATATTAAAAATAAATAGATTTTGTGAGCGCTCCGAGCTAAAACCTTCGGGTTTAGTGATAGAGTTGGCCTTCTAGTCCAACCGTGACAAATTCTGCGATTAACAAAACTATTATTTATTTTTCTTTGAGACCAGAGGGCGCTGTAGTACAAAACTCTAAAGAAATTGTGAAAAACTCCAAAACCAGATGAAAATTTTTATAAAATGATTTTCGTGTACGGCAAGGTTTCTGGCGCTATCTCTTTTGCTCTGTCTCGAAAAATAGAATTATTAAACTGTTCCTAAACGGCTGCACTCATTTTGATGAAATTTTTTGTGTGTGTTTGAGTGTATCCTTGGATGGTTCAGATTCACAATTGGACCCGGTAAGTGGCGCTGCGATCGGTTTCAAGGAATTTTTTTATAGTTTGTTTCCGAATCGCTCATCTTATTTACATGAAAATTTGTATATAGGGATTTCCGGGTACGGTAGATTTTATGACTTATCTATTTTGTTTTATATTCAACACCAGAGGGTAGTACAAATATTTTGAAAATCCTCGAAAAACTCCTAAACCGTGCTTCCGATTTGCGTGAAAATTTTTACGTAGGGGTTTTCGGATACGGTGGGTATTTTGGACTTTTTTCTGAGCTATCTTGAACACCATAGTCGCTGTAGTACAAATCTCTTAAGAAATCGTGAAACACTCCAAAACCGCTCATCCGATTTTATATCATTTCTTTTTTTTTGTTCTATCTCGAAATCTTGTGGGCGCTGTTGTACAAATACCGCAACAAGCTCAAAACAACTCATCTGATAAGTATGATTTATATAAGTAGTTTTCGGGTGCGATGAGTCTTTTGGCGCTATGTATTTTGCTTTATCTTGAACACCAGAGGGCGCTGTACTACAAAATAAAGTAAGGCGTAGCAAAGCCGAAGGGTGGTAAATATCTTCTTTTCTTCTTAATGTGTATTTATATCCACTCTCTTTTTGCGCATATCAGGACAGCTGATACAGAATTCTGTGGTATTTGAGTACGCATAAGCACATGCGCAAGTCAGTTGCGTCATACGTTACCGTTGTTTTGACATAAATTTCTACTTTAAGTTTAATTATTATTTAATTTTTATCCAGTAAAAAAAGACTTACAAAATAATGGCTTATTCGCAAAAACTTCAGAAGAAAAATTGTCTAAAACGTGGTTAAAATTGAAGATACAAAAAAATAACGTATGAAAGAATTCTTGACCATAAAAATATCTGGAAATATGACCAAAGTGATATTGGCAATCTCTAACGAACAGCCTACAACATAATATATGTAAATATGTACTAACTTTTCCAAATGCCTTAAGGTTAGTTAATTTACAAAATTTACCGTAAATCACTCATAGAATTAATTTCATAACAATAGAAATTCTTAGTACAGTTTGCGAAATAATTATATGTGACAAAAAAAACGTACAACGTTTATTTAAAGCGTACATCTTCGGTAACGGTAAAATGTAAGTATGGAGAAAAATTGGTTGCTGCCTAAATAAAAGGTGATCTAAGAATTTGCTTGTTCTTTACTCTCAAAACTTAACTTATCTTACCTTATCATATCAGTATTTTGAGATATTTGAGTAATGTACACAAAAAAATGGCTACTTTTGAGGTTGGATAAAAGATGTACAAAATTTTTTAAATTATTTTCTTTTTATTTTATCACGCTGTTCTATTCTTTCCCTTTAAAATGAGCTCAGAAATGGTGCCGTACGATGATTTTATAAAAAATTATGGCCAATTGAAGAAAACGTCCGCAAGCAAAAATGTATGACAATATCTAAGTTTGCATATAAAACTACTTCTTGTAGATAACGGTAAATTTTATGAGGAAAGGACAAATAAATTCTTAATTCTCCTATTAATTAGACAACAACCAATTTTTCTGCATACTTGCATTTTACTGTTACCGAATTTGTATGCTTAAAACTTTGTACGTTTTTAAGTCACATATAATTATTTCGCATACTGTATACTAAATTTTTGAACATATCTATGTTAACTAAAGCAAGAAAAAATGATCAGAAATTGAAAGTTTTGATTTTCAATGCAAGTTACTCTGCTGTTTTTAAATACATTTACCTCATTTCTTTGTTGTCTGAAACGTCAATAAAAGTATTTTATAAAAATAATAATAGCAGTTAGTTAAGCAATTATATTTTTTGATTTTTTTTTTCAAGAAAAAATACAAACAGGAAATACAAACAGCAGATTTAAATCCCGTATACATCAAGAACTACAGACTTCCACAGACTCAGATGACAGAAATAAACAAACAAGTTGACCAACTTTTAGAAGAAGACATTATAGAACATTCCTTTAGCCCATACAATTCCCCATTACTTGTGGTACCGAAGAAATCGACAGACGACGAAAAAAAATGGCGACTCGTTGTAGATTTCAGAAAACTTAATGAGAAAATAGTGAACGATAGGTTTCCACTAAGCAGGATAGAGGACGTTTTGGACAGACTGGGAAGAGCTAAGTACTTTACAAGTTTGGACATGACTAGTTCTTTCCACCAAATTAACTTACACGAAGACTCACGACCGCTAACTGCTGAAAGTTGCCAGCAAGCTTTAGACACTCTAAAAACAAAACTTTTAAATCCCCCGGTGCTCCAATACTCAGATTTTGACAGACCGTTTATACTTATCACAGATGCCTCGGTGCTGTGTTGTCTCAAGGTGAAGTCGGTTCAGATTTACCGATTTCCTATGCGAGCAAATCTCTCGCAAAACACGATATTAATAAACCAATAATTGAAAAAGAGCTCTTGGCTATACACTGGGCAATCAATTTCTTTAGACCATACCTTTATGGTAGAACATTTTCGGTTCTAACAGACCACCGCCCGCTAGTGTCTCTTTTCTCACACAAAAACCTGTCATCAAAAATGACACGCATAAGATTAGATTTATGCGATTACGACTTCGAAATTATTTACAAAAAAGGTAAAATGAATACTAATGCTGATGCATTATCAAGAATTGTATTAAACATCAAATCCCTAAAAGCAATGATTCTAACTGGAACAGAAACTGATAAACAAAATATACTTGCAATAACACGTAGTATGAATACAGAAAAAAACAAACAAAACATTGATTTTAAAAATTCAGAATGTAGTCCTAGCAGTAAGTCTGATCAACTTTTTGCCTGGGAATGTACATCACTCTCGGATATACACAAAATTAAAAAAATTAGATTTTTAACACAAAACAATTACAAGGGTACCCAAATATTTATTGAAGATGAGGAAGTAATTGTTCGATGCAGTGACAATCCTTTGTTCACACCGCTGACGTTGGAGAAGCTGTCATCAAGAATGAACAATTTAAAAATAGAAGAACTTGCGTTAAGTAAAACGATAATATATTTAAAATAATTACAGTTGAAGATTTTAAAAACACATATAATAAATTAAAAAAAGATAGAGAAAATTTAAAAATATTAATTTATAAAAATCCGGAAAGAATATTAGAGAAAGGAATACAGGAGAAAATTATAAAATACCATAATTCGACACATGCAGGTCATATGGGCATAAAAAAGACGATTTTGAAAATAAAACAAAGGTACATATGGAAAAATATTAACAAAATGATTAAAAACTATATAAATAAATGTGAACAGTGTAAAATCAACAAACAAACAAGACATACAAAAGAAAAACTAACAATGACAGACACGCCAGGGACCAGTTTTGAAGTGTTATCGATAGACACAGTAGATCCTCTACGATATTCAAGCAATTACCGATACGTACTCACAATACAATGCGATTTGACAAAATACGTCATCGCATGCCCAATAGAAACAAAAGACGCGAGAACGGTAGCAAAGGCTTTAGTAGAAAACGTAATTCTAGTATACGGTCACTTTAAAACACTTAAATCGGATAAAGGTACAGAATTCACTAATGAATTAATGTCTGAAGTATGTACTCTCTTAAGCATTAAACAAATTTTTAGCACTCCGTATCATCATGAAACTCTAGGTTCAATTGAAAGAAACCATCGCGTATTAAATGAATTCTTACTAAATTTTTGCAAAAATGACGAGTAGGACCAATGGATCCCATACTTCACTTTTGCGTATAACACAACACCTCATGTTGACACAAAATATACTCCTTTCGAGTTTATTTTTGGCAGATTGGCTTATCTTCCAAGCGATAATTATTCACAATCAAAGTTTTACAATACCGAAAATTATGCGCAAGAATTACAGCAGAGATTAAAATATTCAATACAAAAAGCAAAAGAATTAATAGAGATAGCAATAACAAAGAGAGTTCAAAATGACAATTTCATACAACAATTAAATTTAAATATTGGAGATTCTGTTTTAAAAAAGAAAACGAATAGGAAGAAAAATCAACCACCATATCATGGTCCTTGTACTATAATTAATAAAAATGGAGTCAATTCTACAATTAACGTAAATGGAAAAATTAAAGAATTTCTTAACAATTTATTAAAAAAATGGAATTAATGAAAATAATAAATGTAAATTTAAACCCACTATTTTATTTAAATATACATAGTAGAAACTACTATAATTGTATTGTATAATTTATACAATATTTATTATACAATATAATTTATACAATTATACAATATTGTATTATTTATAAACATAGAATATGAATTGTAAAAGCATATCAGAAATTGAATTACACAAAAAAAAAAAAAATTTTTCCAAATCAAATTATTTTACTAAATAAAATAAAGGATGGGGGTGTAGTAGTGCACTCCACTATAATGTCTACAACATGCACTTAAAATAATAATTACTTATATATTTTACATTATATTAAATTTACATTATTATTTGTTTTGCTCAAAACAACAATAGCTGTAACACACACTTAAACTAATTTAACACTTGCTAATATATTTATAAAGTACGTTGAACTTATGTCATGTTATTTTTTTTTGTTACACTCACGCACTATATATAGATGCTTGCATTTTTATTGCACACACTTAATTACATATTTCTACGCACTGTTTTTTTTGTTGCTACAATATTTTAAGCACATTGAACTTCACCCACACACTATGTATATATGTATATGCTTGCATTTTGTTTGCACACATTTTTTGTCTACGCACTTTTTTTTTTGTTACATTTTCTAACATATGATTATGTTTACTTTAAGTTATTATATAAGTTAAATTTATATTAGTTATAAGAATATTAAAAATGTATATTAGTAAATAAGGAAAAAACGATTTGCTATAAAAGGTCGAACAATTTGAAAATAAAATTAATCTTAAGTTCAGCTTCAGAAAGCTTATTGAGTTTTTATTTTGCTCAGGCTTTATCTTGGCTTCTTGAACTTAGAGCCTGTGGCGCAGAAGCGCTGGCAATATTTAGACAGGTCCTAAATTTTAAAAGAAAAGGAAGTGCGAAACTTTTTAACCGCGAAAACGCGACGAAAATTTTAAGACGCAAAACGGCAAACTTCTTACACTATAATAACCCATTATATAAATCAATAATCGTTTTACGAATATTGTTCAGTAACTGCTTGCGTGTATTAATTAATACGTATGTATGAAATATTAGCATACATATATTGCTTTCGTTTTTGTAGTTACCCAGTGGGCAATTGAGTTAGGCCTCCTAAAAAAAAGGCCTGTTTAAAGTGTTTTATTTGGCGTCAATACTGCTTCTAACTTTGCTTCATCAACAAGCGCTTTTAAAAGGCCTGCCTATTAAGAGGGAGGAAAGAAGTTTTTGAAAAACTTTGTTTTGAAAACTTTTTCTTTACATTTCGATCGGAAATTTACGTCGCCTTTTATTGTTGAACTTGGATGGCAAACGCATTGTTCGGTTGATTTGTGACGGCAGTGGTGGTAAAAATAAAAACACAATGATTCCTGTCTGTTTTTATTGGATGGCTTAGCGTGCGCCACTCAATATCAGGGATTTGCAGTTAATTTTTGCCGATGGATTATTTGAAAAAATTGAGAAAGAGGTGAAATCTAAGGGCCAATTTTTCAGTATGAGTTTAAACTTTAGTAAAATTAAACCGAGTTTAACTCACCAAAATTGGACGTTTAAACTCAGTTTTACTGGATATTTTAGCATTTGTTGAAGTTAAATTGACTTAAATTATCAAATAATGTGTTTCTTTTTTGCCTAAACTATGTTTAAACGTCTAATTTCGGCCCCTTATGGCCAGCTCTTCAGTACGAGTTTAAACTTTAGTTAAATTAAAGCGAGTTTAACTCACTAAAATTGGACGTTTAAACTTGGTTTAACTAGATATTTTAGCATTTGTTAAAGTTAAATTGACTTAAATTATCAAGTAAAAACTGGCCCTAAGAGCTAAATTATATAAAGAAAAAATAATTTTTTGATATATTCCAAAAGTATGGCACAATAAATCAAGAAGGGAGCGAAGAGTGTCCTGTCTTAAACTAGAAAAACATTGCAGGAAAGTTCTTGAGAGTTCCAAAAGGTTTTTTAAAAAATTAAATTCTGGCCAATTAACTATCCAAGAGCTGGTCAATCGGTATTGGCTGTTATCCTGGAAACCGATAATATTCATTTGGGAACCCATGGAATCCATATAAAGCCAATAAATCATCTATAAGCCTAGAAGCTGACTTTTTATCAAAACTAGCTTATTTCAAGTATTGTTAATGAAAACTCTTTTATTCCAAAAGTAATTTTCAAAACTCTTCTTTTCCATACCTTAAGACGATTTTATGAGCTTCCTGACTCACAATAGTCTTTTACGCGTTAGGGATTTTGTGTGGGGATTTTTAGATTTAATTGTTGGGGTAGTGATTGACTACTTGATGGACTCTACATTTGTGACCGAATATGTATTAAGGAATATTTGATAAGTCATCATTCAAGTTATGTAATGGTGCCTTTGACATATGTTAAAGATTCTTTAATACAGGTTTATGTTAAATAATTGTGTTTTTCCTCTAAAAAATCGGTTATTGGGACTCTAATTATGTGCTGCACAGTTTGATGTTCTTGACGGAAAGCATAACATATAAAGTGCATTATAAGTGCCTTATGGAAAAAGTAATTAAGCAATGCATTGTCAAAAAAGCACTTTCAGAAGCGCTTTTAAGTGTAGCGAGTGTGGAAGTACTAACAAATTTTCTCGTTTCATACAAACAATACAAGGGAGCTTACAAGGATTGTGTAAGGCCTATCGAATGCAAATACAGGCCTTTTAAACGGCCTTCGGACTGCTGCATTTGCCCACTGGGTAGTTATTGTTTCTGTAATAATCTTCAGCAAGATTAATACAATAAATCTATATATATAAACAAGTTGATAATCAATAAAACGCCATCATATCTTTTTGAAAAGCTTCGTTTCAGTGCATCGAACAGAACTTTCAACTTAATATTACCAAGATTCACTTGTTTGCAGTCTGAGCGGCTCTTTTTCATCAATGCAATCAAACTCTGGAACTCGCTTCCTTTAAACATTAAAAGTATTGTCAGCACGAGCAAATTTAAGCTATCAATTATTAACTATTTCTCTAACCTTTAATTTTCTTTCCTTTTCTCTGCTATACTGTTTCAATTTCTTCCTTACCTCCATCTCTTGCATTTTAAGTTAAGTTTAGTTCGTTAATTTTAAAGTCTAATTTTAATTTGTAGTTTTAAGCCTAACCCTATATTTTTGGTTGATTATAATGTTTTTAAATTGTTGTACGCTAAAAGACATCTATTGATCTTACTGTACTAATGATTAGTTAAATAAATACAAATATAAAAATGAATGTATGTATGTGGGTATGTGGATATGTGTGTATATCACGTATAGACTCCAAAACCACCGAACCAGACTTTATGAAATTTTTAGGGATACTGAAGCAACATTCGGGAAGTGTTCCTGTGAAGTTTGGTGTTGATTGGACAAGGGGGCGTGGTACCTCCCATACAACCCAAATTGGCTCTATCGCCCACAAACCAAAAAAAATGCTTTATATCAAACGGTTTTAATCATATAAAACTAAAATTTGGTAATTTTGTTCAGATGGTTACTTCCGGTGACTGTACAAAAAATGGGCGTAGTCTTACTATATCTACGCCCACTTTTCAGCAATCGTTTTAATTCCTGAAATGTTCAAGTTTTGATAGTGAATCTTGGTATGCAGGTGCAATGGATACAAGTGGTAGTCACTATGTAAATATAAACGTTGTCACGCCCACTTTTACCGCCCACAAATCATTAAAAATGCTTTATATCAGACGGTTTTTGCCGTATAAGACTAAGATTTGGTAATTTAGTTCGTATGGTTACTGTCCGCCAATGTACAAAAAATGGGCATGGCCGCACTATATCTACGCCCACTTTATCGAAATCTTGCTTATTCCTGAGCTGTACACGTTTTGATAGTCAATCTTGGAATGCAGGTGCTATGGGTCTAAGTGGCAGTCACTATGTAAATATAAACGTTGTCACGCCCACTTTTACCGCCCACAAATCAGTAAAAATGCTTTATATCAGACGGTTTTTGCCGTATAAGACTAAGATTTGGTAATTTAGTTCGTATGGTTACTGTCCGCCAATGTACAAAAATGGGCATGGCCGCACTATATCTACGCCCACTTTATCGAAATCTTGCTTATTCCTGAGCTGTACACGTTTTGATAGTCAATCTTGGAATGCAGGTGCTATGGGTCTAAGTGGCAGTCACTATGTAAATATAAACGTTGTCACGCCCACTTTTACCGCCCACAAATCAGTAAAAATGCTTTATATCAGACGGCTTTTGCCGTAGAAGACTAAGATTTGGTAATTCAGTTCGTATGGTTACTGTCGGCCAATCCACAAAAAATGGGCATGGCCGCACTATATCTACGCCCACTATATCGAAATTATGCTTATTGCTGAGTAGTACACGTTTTGGTAGTGAATCTTGGTATGCAGGTGCTAAAGGTCCAAGAGGCAGTCACTATGTAAACATTTATGTTGTCACGCCCACTTTTACCGCCCACAAATTAGTAAAAATGCTTTATATCAGACGGCTTTTGCCGTAGAAGACTAAGATTTGGCAATTTAGTTCGTGTGGTTACTGTCGGCCAATGTACAAAAAATGGGCATGGCCGCACTATATCTACGCCCACTTTATCGAAATCTTGCTTATTCCTGAGTTGTACACGTTTTGATAGTCAATCTTGGTATGCAGGTGCTATGGGTCCAAGTGGCAGTCGCTATGTTAATATAAACGTTGTCACGCCCACTTTTACTGTCCACAAATCAGTAAAAATGCTTTATATCAGACGGCTTTTGCCGTAGAAGACTAAGATTTGGTAATTTAGTTTTAATCATTACTGTCAAGTGTACAAGAAATGGATATGTCCGCCCTATATCTACGCCCACTTTATCGAAATCATGCTTATTCCTGAGCTGCACACGTTTTGATAATGAATCTAAGTGTGCAGGTACTATGGATCCCAGTGGCAGTCACTATGTATATATAAATGTAAAAAAGTAGAAGACTAGGATTTGGTAATTTAGTTTATTTGATTACTGTCGACCAATGCACAAACAATGGGCATGGCCGCACTATATCTACACCCACTTTCTCGAAATCATGCTTATTCCTGAGTTGTACACGGTTTGATAGGAAATCTTAGTATGCAGGTGCTATGGATCCAAGTGACAGTCACTATGTATATACAAATGTTGTTACGTCCACTTTAACCGCCCACAAATCAGTAAAAATGCTTTATATTAGACGGCTTTCATCGTAGAAGACTAAGAATTGGTAATTTTGTACATAAGATCGGCAACTGTTAAAAATGGGCGTGGTTGCACCATTCCTACGCCCACTTTTTCGAAATCATGCTTATTCCTGCGTTGTAGGCGTTTTGATAGTAACACTTCATACGCAGGTGCTCTAAGTGGCAGTCAATATATATATATAAAATTTGCCACCCCAACTTGTACCACCCGCAAATAAAAAAAAAAACAACGCGAAATGGCCATTTTCAGCCCTTGAAAGGACTTTGACCGAGCTTCTTATAATGAATTGTGTTGTGCGTGTTGTGGAATGTTTGAACACAAATGATCGAGAACTGGACCTACAAGTTTTATACCGATTCCGAACGGCTTATGTTGTCAAGAAGCTTTTCATGGCAGTTTTTACTCTCTGAGGTTTGCCATTGTCAGCAGAGGTGACGGCCGAACTGAAAAATTAAAAATCAAATCAATAGAACTTCTATAAATCAGACAATTCTCATCGTTAAATACTAAAATTTGGTAATTAAGTTCATACGCTTACTCTCGACAGCTTTGCAAAAAATGTGCATGGTAGCACTATATCTGTGCCCACTTATTTATTTATTTATGTATTATAGTTAATTACAATTTAACAATTATAACTAAGTAAGCACTAGCTGCCAGGGCTATCGGTTAGAAATAATTTAAATTCCTGAGATGTGAACGTTTTGATAGTCATTGTCATTGTCATTGTCATTGTCATTGTCATTATCATTATCATTATCATTATCATTATCATTATCATTATCATTATCATTATCATTATCATTATCATTATCATTATCATTATCATTATCATTATCATTATCATTATCATTATCATTATCATTATCATTATCATTATCATTATCATTATCATTATCATTATCATTATCATTATCATTATCATTATCATTATCATTATCATTATCATTATCATTATCATTATCATTATCATTATCTTTATCATTATCATTATCATTATCATTATTACTATCGTTATTACTATTATTATCATTATTACTATCATTATTATTATTATCATTATTTCTATAATTATTACTGTCATTATTACTATCATTATTACTAGCACTATTACTATCACTACTACTATCATTATTACTATCATTATTACTATATAATTATTATAATAATTACCATTATTACTATTTTATCATTATTATTATTGCAGAGTTGCACCATCGACGGGCAACTGTCACATACAAATTGTCAATGTAAAGAACAAAGAAGTAGTTTTAAATGAGATAAAGCCACAAGTAGATAAATTTAGTAACTACAATATCACAACATTTCCGCATATTCTGGAAATAGCAGTCAATCTTTCATCTCAAGGGAGAAGACCTTTCAATTAACAACTTTTATACACAAAAACTTGAATTAACGGAAACGATCCCAATTTAGATTAAAAACTACAGACTCCCGCAAGCATAATATGACGAAATGAATAGACAAGTCAATGATTTAATAAAAAATGAAATAATTGTACTATCAATAAGTCCTTACAATGCACTATTACTTCTAGTCCAAAAAAAAAGATCGATGAAAACAAAAAATTGAACAAAGTATTGAACACATTAGGCAGAGCCAAATACTTTTCAACGTTAGACATGAACATATCTTTTTATAAGATATCATTAAACAAAGAATCAAGACTATTAGCAGCCGTTTCAACTCAAAACCGACATTACCAATTAAAACGTCTACCTTTCGGTTTGAAAATTTCGTCAAATAGTTTTCAATGCATTAAGTGACATTAAGGCATTAAGTACAATTGCGTTAAGTGACCTTTCCTATATGTCGACGACATAATAATTTTTGGTTATACTTTGAAACATCACAACCAAAATCTTTTTAAAGTTTTTGATCGTTTACACTAGAAGTCGTGTATCTAGGGCATTTAATTACCTATAAAGGTATAAAAACGGATCCTTCAAAGTGTGAGTATGTGTTGCAGTATCAAGTTCCAAAAATTGAGGATGAAGTAAGACGATTTGTAGCTTTTTGTAATTACTAGAGACGTTTCATACCAGAATTTGCAACCACTGCAAAATGTTTGAATTCCTTACTAAAGAAAGCAATACCTTTTAATTGGTCGGATGAATGCGACAAGCATTAAACGTCATAAAACGAAAACTATTTGACTCACCAATATGGCAACATCCAATTCTCGAGAAACCTTTTATTCTTACTACAGGCACGTCTGATTTTGCACAAGGCGCAGTACTTTTTCATCGAGAAATTGACCATGATTTACCAATCTATTAAGGAGTTACATGACATTGACAGTTTTTTTAAATCTAATTTTTTTTAATAATTTTTGTATTTTAGTAAATATTCTTAAGATTCTAAGAATAATTTCATGGAAAAATTCCTACGGGTTCAAAAGTTACAGCCGGATTAGTGAGAGCGCATTTTTAATTTTTGCGCTACCTACGTACGGCAGCTGGTATATACTTGTTTTACTTGCTACCTGACTTTTGGTGGTTGTTATTTCGTACCTACTTGAAGGGAGAAGGATGAAGCCCGAATTGCTAAACGATTGCAAAGAACTATAAGAAACAGCACAACACAAGATAACGAAGGCATACAGTACGAAGCAGGCATGGCAGATTGAAGGTAACCTTTTTTTTTCTTTGTTCGCAAACTTTGAACGCGTTTATCTCGAAACCATGTTTTTCGTACTGGTTGCGGCACTAGCGGGTTCATTTTTTGACGAAATTTTTTTTTTTGTATTTTTTTAAACTTGATTCGCTATCGTATGAGACGAGCTTTTTTTTAATTTTTTTTCGATTTTTTATGAATTTTTAAAGTCAATATTTTTTTCGAAAAAACACACTTTCAGATTTGGAACATCACCAAAAATTGAAAAAAAATTAAAAAAAAAGCTCGTGTCATACGATAACCAATTTTGTTAAAATTTAAAAAAGTCATTTTTTTTTTCCAGATCGGACAATTTTTGCAACTCCCAGCGCTGCAACCACGAGGCCCCGTTTTTTTCTCTGCCGCCAGTTTGGAGCTCTATAAAATCATGTTGGGGTGAAAAATATATTTTTTTTTAATTTTTTTTTCTTGTAATTTGTTCAATTCTCTACAATAATGAAAAAAATTTTGGAAAAATGTTTGTTTTTGACTGAGTTATGAATTTTTAAAACAAGGTCTGTTTTCTTTGCCGCGAATGTCATGTCCCGCCTTAAGCAAGTAAATCATTGGGAAAACACGACATAAACAAACCAATAATTGAAAAATAGCTCCTAGTTACACATTGGGAAATTCATTTCTTCATACTTGTACGGAAGAAAATTTATTGCCGTAACTGATCATCGACCTTTAGTATCATTAGTTGCTCACAAAAATTCTTCATCCAAAATGACGAGAAAACGGCTCGATCTCGCAGACTATGACTTTCAAATTGTTTATAAACAAGGTAGAGTTAATACAGACGCGGATGCATTATCGCGAATAAAAATTGACAGTAGCTGCATTCCCGTAGTCGTTGATCTAGAGCGTGGCTCTATTTTATTCACAGTGCAAAAACAAAAATTAGAACCAGCTCTTTTTCTGGCTCTATTTCTGATCTTAAAATGCTGCCAAGTTTAAAGCATTTTTTCTAAAACGAACATAGTTGGCAAATCTGAATTACTCTTCGACGAGTTTTTGTCTTACTGCTCGCATTTGTATTTACACTTAAGCGTCGGTGGTACAAAATTGTAATAAGTTCAACTAAAACAGTTTCACTGAGATTTAATCTAATCCAGTGCCACGGGAATGCAGCTAGTGATAATTTAAAACCCATGATTCCAACTTCTAAACAAGAAGACCACGAGGAATAAAAAGTCGAAGATATAAGAACAAGCAAAACTACACACAGAAAACCAAAAACCAATAGACATCCTATTGATTTTAAAGTACACGAAACAATGGGATTTTCCCATTTTTTTATACTTTTTATATGATCTCGTACTATTATTTTTTAAATTAAGTAACCCTATAAAAACAATAACAACTATGTTTTTAATTAGTTTTACTATATTTACAGTAGTATTAAATAATTATCTTAAACAGAACAAAGCTATTGATTACACTACTCTACAAAATGGAAAAACAAATTTGCTCCAAGCAACTCAATAACTTTTTTCCGAAGGACTTTGACTCGCTGATTCCAAAAATGGCAACTATTTCCAAATCGACGGAGCCGTTTTCGAGTAATTTGTAAATACAATTTTTGCAAAAAGGTGATCTTGCCCTAGCAGCTCTAGCATTTGGTACAATGGCCCGATTTTTATGTTTCTTTTTTCATTGTTTAGAAAAAACTTGCACTTTTTTTTCATTCATAGATATGAATTTAATCGGACCGGTACCCTGGGCGCAAAAAGCGAAATTGTACCTTGAATGGCGCTTGTTCGTTGATGGATGCAAATACAGTCTCAAGGCTGTTTTGATACATAACGTCAATCATAAACCTTCGATTCCAATCGGTCACGCCGTGGAGATGAAAGAAATGTACACTTCAATGGCAGCACTTTTGAAAAAAATCAATTATGAAGCTCATAATTGGAGAGTGTGCAGATCTAAAAATGGTCGCTCTGCTCACAGGCTTACAGGGCGGATTTACAAAGAACTGCTGTTTTCTCTGAGAAGACCATATTATTGGTGAAAACAATATTTCACAGCCATTATTGATACCGAAGGAAAGCATTATTCTCCCGCCGCTGCATATAAAACTAGGTTTAATGAAAAACTTTGTAAAGGCCTTAAAAGACAATCCGAACGCAATGAGCTTCCTGAAAAATGCATTTCCAAGACTATCAGAAGCAAAAATAAAAGACGGCATCTTTGTAGGAACACAAATAAGGAAGCTCCGTCATGACGAAGAATTTCCAGCATGTTTGTCGGAAGATGAAATTGCAGTATGGAAAGCATTCCAAGATGTCAGCGATTTCCTTGGAAATTGCAAAAGTCCTCAATACGAGCAACTTATCGAGAATTTGCTCGAAAAATATAAAAAAATAAGAAAGTTCAAAAAATTCAATAAACAACTCCATACCCAACCAGTGAGAAGGCCATTTAATAACCACACATTTATCCCATGGACACAAAGACAATTTAGTAATCAACCTTCATACCAACCTTCATACCCACCAAAACCTAACCTAAGTCCAGAACCAATGGACACTAGCACTATCCAGTCAAGGCAAGTAAATTACGTTAACAGACCACAATTTCAGCAATTTGCTTCAAAACGCCCCCTTCCCAGTACTCAACTTCAACAACCTAACAAATTTCAATGAATCAATAATCTCCAACCTGAAACACAAATTGACGAAAGTTACTCAGCAGAATGCAACGAAAACGTACATTACACCCAAAATGAGAGGGATGAACAATTTCTCGTAGACTATGAGAACCCTACAGAAACGGAAACTCTAGACCAGACACAAGAACTTGATGATATCTATTTTTTAGACTAAAGTAGTCCTCAGTTCCGTATTTTGAACATACTAAGAAATGCGGGGAAATAGTAAGATTTCTCGTTGACACCGGTTCAAATAAAAACTATGTACAGGCAAGACACATCAGAAATCAAATTCCTAACTACAACTTATTCTTTGCAACTTCCGTAGGAGGTAATATCAAGATCACCCATCATGCTCTCATTGACTTATTTGGACAAGGTAAAAAACACACATTTTTCATTCTTCCAAGCTTAATATCGTTCGACGGAATATTAGGCAACAACACATTAAGAGAATTAAAATCCGTCATACATACAGATAAAGGACACATGACAATACATCCAAACATAACAATTCCACTTAAACAACTCAATTCTGAAAATGTTAACAACATAAACATAAGAATTTCTCACTTAACCAAAGAACAAGCTCGATCACTTCATTCAATTATTAAGAATTTCCCTGAACTCTTTTCCGACCCCGATAAGAAATTAACTTACACAACAAATGTTCAAGGCGAAATCCGCACCACCACAGATACCACAATATATTCTAAATCATACCCATATCCTATGGCGCTCAAAGAAGAAGTAGAAAAACAAATCCTAGAGTTGTTAGAACAAAACATAATTAGACCTTCAAAATCTCCATACAATTCCCCAGTATGGATTGTTACAAAAAAAGAAGATGCTTCACACGAAAAAAAGGAGACTCGTTATCGATTACAGAAAACTGAACTCTGTCACCATAGCAGACAGATATCCAATCCCAGAGATAAACGAAGTGCTTTACAACCTTGGGAAAAATTCTTATTTCACCATCATCGATCTGAAGAGTGGATTCCACCAGATTGCTCTGAAGGAATCCGATAGAGAGAAAACCGCTTTCTCTATAAATAATGGAAAATTTGAGTTCACTAGACTCCCCTTCGGGCTGAAAAATGCGCCCTCTATTTTCCAACGCGCTCTTGACGATGTTCTCCGAGAACATATCGGAACTCGATGTTACGTCTATATAGACGACATCATAATATTTGGTAAAACAGAGAACGAACACTTTAAAAACCTCCAATCAGTTTTTCAAACACTGGAAAAAGCCAACTTCAAGGTACAGCTCGATAAGTGCGAGTTCTTTAAAAAGGAAGTCGAATTTTTAGGGTTTATTGTCTCCCAAAATGGTCTAAAGACTAATCCAAAAAAGGTTCAAGTTATTTTAGAACTCCCACAACCAAAGACACTAAAGGATTTAAGGTCATTCCTAGGAATGACGGGCTACTATCGTAGATTCATAAAAGGATACGCCAATTTGGTAAAACCATTGACGTCTCTCTTAAGAGGGGAGAATGGACGTATGTCCAAAAATATTTCAAAATCCAAATTAATCCACATGAATACTGATGCAATAGAAGCTTGGAAAAAAGCTAAGAGTTGTCTCATCTCAGAAGACGTAATGCTTGCATACCCCGACTTTCAAAAGAGCTTTGAGTTAACAACAGACGCTTCGAACCAAGCGTTGGGAGCAGTTCTCTCACAAGATTCTAAGCCCATAACATTTTTATCTAGAAGTCTCAGCAAAACAGAAGAGTCATATGCAACTAACGAAAAGGAAATGCTTGCCATAATATCGGCACTAACTTCCTTACGTAGCTTCCTTTACGGATCAAGAAAAGTAAAAATTTACACAGATCATCATCCGTTGACATACGCGTTGAGTAATAAAAACTCTAACTCAAAAATGAAACGCTGGAAGGCAATACTGGAAGAATATAATCATGAATTACATTACAAACCAGGTACAATGAACGTTGTAGCAGACTCTCTATCTCGTCCTCCAACTACACAAATTTTCTCGCTTACGCCCACCGAACACAGTAGCGATAGTTCATCCCAGAATTTAATACCATCCGTAGAAAATCCAATAAATGTTTTCAAAAACCAGCTCTTCCTAAATCTAGAAGAAACATCAACATACCATTTCAAAATAATTGTTCCCGGTTACCACCGGCATATAATAACAGAACCTTTTTACAATCAAGAAATTTTAACAGACATTTGTAAAAGATACCTCAACCCTTCTGTCATAAACTGTATCCAAACGACGGAAACGGTTATGGGATTATTGCAGGAAGTTTACGTGCAGCATTTTAATAATTACAAAATAAGGTTTACTCAAATTTTAGTAGAAGACGTAACTAACGAACAACAACAAGAGGACATTATTATTGACACACATAACAGAGCCCATAGGAACGCCAAAGAAAATAAATTGCAGATCCTTCAGAAATACTATTTTCCAGGTATGAACAGTAAAATACAGAGAATAACGAGAAAATGCGTAACGTGTAAACAGAATAAATACGAAAGACACCCCAACCAACCTAAATTAAACGAAACACCCTTACCTAATCACCCCGGTCACACGGTACACATAGATATCTATTCAACGGATAAGAAATTTGTACTGCTTAGACAAGTTTACGAAATACGCCCAAACGAAAATAATTGCAGGAAAATCAATTGAGGAAATAAGAAGACCCCTTAGAGACCTATTATTCTTTTATGGTATACCAAAATTAGTTATAATAGATAATGAGAAATCTTTAAATTCAGCAACCATAATGTTCATGATGAAAAATGAACTCGGAATCAATGTTTATGTCACGCCCTCATATAAAAGCGAAATCAATGGACAGGTCGAACGCTTTCATTCGACTCTGACCGAAATAATGAGATGCCTAAAAACAGACGGAACAGAAAGAAACTTTGAGGAACTTCTCGAAAGAACAACCAACGAGTACAATCATAGCATACATTCCACGACTGGAAAAAAACCGGCAGATCTCTTTTTTGGCAGAACAGCGGGTTTTACTCCACACGACTACGAAAAAACAAGACAGGACAATGTAGAGAAACTAAAACAAAAACAGCAAACTGATCTTCAATATCATAATAAAAAGAAACAACCTATTAAAGAGTATATGCCAGGACAAGTTATCTACGTCAAACAAAACAAGAGACTAGGAACAAAACTCTCTGCAAAATTTAAAGCAGAAATAGTTAAAGAAAACAGACATAGTACAGTAGTAACCGAATCAGACAAAGTAGTTCACAAAAGCAACATACGCAATTAAGACTGCTAATCAAAATTACTTTCTTTTCAGAATATTACTTTCTATTTCCAATGCAGAAGTACAAATACTGGACTTTTCGAACTCTCAACAAATCGAACTGAATATTGGAATAGCAAAAGTGCAAAATGGCAACTTTAAAATAATTCATGTAATAGACCTGGAACCTTACCAAAACTTTGTAGGCAAAACGGAACTGATAGTTAAACAAAATATAAGCACCCAAAATACAATATTTCCTTTCATATCACTCCTGTCCCAGTTACGCTTCCTCCTCAATAGACTCCAACCTAAAGCAAAACCTAGACGTTCGCTCAATTTTATTGGAAGCGCATGGAAGTGGATCGCAGGTAATCCAGACCATGACGACTTCAAAATAGTACAGAACAAAATTAATCAGCTCTTAAAAAATAATAATAAAGAAATCAATTTCAATAATAGTTATCAATAAAGTTTCAATCGAGAGAATAAACGAAATTACCAATGTAACAAATGAAATACTAAAAGAATTTAAAGCTAATCCAATTATAAAAAATGAATTTGTAACTAATATAAAATATAAAATAGATATTATAAAAGAAGAACTCCTTAATATTGATTATGCAATACAATGGGCCAAATCAGGCATTATAAATACTTACATTTTGTCTAATGCAGAAATAAACGCTGCAAAATCTATTTTTGATACAGAGGCAATGCCATACATTAATATAATTGAAGCATTAGAATTTAGCGAAGTAAAAATAGCATCTAATCATTCTGCTCTAATTTATATTATAAGTGTACCCATTACTAAGAAAGAAACATGCAAAAAAATACTTCTAAAAGCTGTTAAAAAAGGAAAAATTTCAAATGCAATACCATTTGAAAAAATACTTAAATGTAGCAACGAAATTTTTGGAATTAAAACAAACTGTAAAACATTTAGTGAATTGTCTATTTGCAATGGCAAAAATATTGTAGAAATAAGCAATACCAATTGTATCCCAAAACTACTTAAGAGTTTACCAGCTAACTGCACTATTACAAACAATCATCACCTGCCGACCATCGAAGAAATAGCAGATGACACCATTCTGCTAAACCAATACAATGGATCGCTGACAATAGATAACAATTTATTGAACTTAACCGGAACTTTTATTATACAATACCAAAACACTACAATACAGATTAACAACACAATCTACACCTCTAACGAAATTATTCAAGTCAAACCACTCCCTGCAATAGTTCAACCATCTGCAGGAAATACAGAAATCACAGAAATCCTTTCTCTCCAAATGCTAAATGAACTCCACATCAATAACACAGAATACATTAAATCATTTGAATCAAGTAATGGAATACATCTATGGACCAGCGGAAGCTTCGCAATCATAACAATTTCACTAATAATCATCATATTACTAAAATATTTACTAGCAAATTAATCACATTCAATAGAAGTCATAACCAAAATAGAGAAAGAAACTTCTAACACCGGCAAAGAGCCTTCACAAGGATCAAGTTCCTCTATTAACTTAGCAGGAAAACCAATAGAACCCAAAGTTTCAAGGATTAGCCAGATCCCATTTTTTTAAGATTCAAACGAGGACGTTCGAATTTTTGAGAAGGGAGGAGTTAAGACAACAAATATTTAAAATAATAAAATAAGCTGACACCATGCACGCGCATCCGCTGCATTCGTCAAACCGTGGGAATGCCAACGTCAGCTATTTCGCCAACGTCAGCTACAACCACTACAACAAACAGCAACAACAATAGCAATAGCGGCAGAGCAGTTTTAGGTATATTATAATAAGATATAGAAAATGTTAAGTAAGTTCTAAGTTCTAAGTTGGATTGAAATAAACAAAGTCGCTAACCGCGATAAAAATATTTTTTTTATCTAATTTAAACTCGAAATAAATTAACTTATATGCTAAATTTGTTCCTTCGTAAGTTAACTATCAATCGTATATCATACAGTTAACGACCTAGAAGTGAAATACTCGGTTCAGCAAAATTTGTTGAAATGAAACAAAATGAAACAAAAGTTCTCATCCTGGCTTTTTCCTCAAAAATCAATCTTTATATCAAAAATCGATTTGTATGAAAATCAGAATTCCAAACCCCGAAACATACCCCAAAACAAAAGTTCTCATCCCGGATTTTTGGCATGTGATAGCTGATGCCAAAAGGATGATTTTGGAAACCAAAAAAAAAAAAGGATAGAAGATGAAAAGTTCTCATCCTGAATTTTTGCCTATAAATCAATAATTATGCAGAAAATCGACTGAAGGTATTCAAAAGCTCCGGTCTATCGTCATTGGCACCGAAATCTTAGCCGGATTGTGAAAAAATGTGATTTTTATATGAAAATCAGATTTCTACACCCCAAAACTTACCCCAAAACAAAAGTTCTCATCCTGAACTTTTGCTCAAAAATCAATCTTTATTTAGAAAATCGACTGGTGGTATGCTCAAGCCCGGGTCCATCGTCCTTGGTACCGAAATTTGGGCTGAAGTGAGAAAAATCGTGTTTTATTGTATTTTGAGTTCCATATATTAGTGCTAATTTTGAGTTTGACTTTAGTTAACTTGTCTGACCTTCATGATAAAATTTACAAAATTGTGATTAAAATGTTCTCAATTTCATTTTTTTAAAAAAAGTATTCTCAAAATTTAGTAATTGCTTCGCATATGTTAAAACCTGAAAGTGTTATGATATTTCTCGTTTGGTTTTGGTGTTAAAATTTTGAAGGGTTTTGTATTGGATTATTTGATTAAAAAGCTTTTTAAGCTTTTAGAGTAAAGACGGAATTAGCATTAATATTTGTCTTATTCACCCTGTCGTGTTGACTACGCAAGAAAAGAAAAAAATCTTTGGAGATGCACAAACTAGATATGTGAACATACATAAGACAAAAAGAGATGACCTATGAATTCAAGGAAAGCTCTTAACGAATATAAAATTGCGGGATATCTTAACATCCATTTCTTTACTTTTCTAATTATTGGTTGATTCACTAGTTCACGGGATATGGCCTATAGATGCAAATTATAAATGAATGTTTGCAAATCAACTCTAAGAAAATTCACGCAAATCAAAGTAATCAAAAAGAGATGACGCTGTGAAGGCATTGTGACTTTTAGTATGGTGGAAAGAGATAACACACGTGCTGAAAGTTTCATATCTAAAAAAGTTGGTCATGTAGAGTTGCCATATAGTCCAGATTTTTGAATTTACTATGATTGTCGAAAGTAAGAGTTCGCACGCAAGTTTGAAAAAGTTTAAAGATTTTATATCTTTCGCAACAACTAATATATAAGCAAAAAATTTAAATTTAAATCTTACCGCTTTACATGAATATCCTTTATGAATGTTTTTTCGTTTTCTTAGTGCTCAAATATTCAAATGTTGTCATATTATATAGCCATGATGAATAGTGAAGAGAACGCAATATCGTGAGTACCCCTATGGATAATCACTTAATCATCTTTATTGGTATATAACAACAGATTTCAAATCGATGTTTCATTTGTTTTGTTTAAAAGCTTTTTTTTTCATGTTACTTTTTTGTACCAGACACAGTCTGCACCAAACATAGGTACTTAGCAAATTTTTCAAAAAATATTATTCCAAGGAGGAAATTTAAATATTTTTCGTAGATTCTTTGAATTAAATTCTCATATTAATTAAATAATCACACCGAATATTCCAGTGATTAAAACAAATCACACAAAAGTTTCTTAAAAACACATTAAAACCTTTTCTATAAATAAGATCACTACAATCAGAACTCACTTCTCTTCCAGTATTCTAAGCACTTGCGATTTTTTAGAACATAAAAAAATGTTATTAATATTTGCTTTTTTTTCAAAATATTTTACTTTCACAAATTACAAGCAGCTAAAAAGTATATAGTTGCAAAAGAATATATAGTTTAAATAATGTTAAATACAATATTGAGTAAAATACTTATTTATATGTTTGATATTTTTACGTCAATTGCATGAAAGCTCTTTAGGTTTTTTTTTTTTATTTTTTGCAGTATTTGTTCGTTCGCTAGTGTCAGTGAACCTCAGCTTGTTCAAAAAAAGTATTTTAAGAGTAATTTCTTTTTTAATCTATTAATGAAATTTTTATAACTTTTGAGTAAAGTCCAATACGGATTAACATTTTGTGAAATTGTGACGTTTTGCAGTATTGTGTTTTTCGACAAATTGTCGAACATTGAAGTTTACGAAGTTATAACTTGTCGCCAGTGAAACTCGTAACAAATCCAATTCACCGGACTATTTGGCCATACTGGCTAGCTTCAACAATGAAAAAGATAAGCGACACTACCCTACAAAATAGATATTCCAATTCGCACTGAGCAGAAAGAAACAGCACTATGATACACAGGAAACCTCTTAATGCGGACAATCATTGGACATCAAGCATGTGAACGTGTAGATTTGTGATATTCCCTATGGGCTATGTTATGCTGGCGGTCATGGGCACGTCATGGGCATGCATTGTTGTTGTTTCAATGTAAATTGAAAAATTGAGAGCGAGAGATTAAATTTTGCCCACCACGGTCACCAAATGATTCGGTAAAAATATGAAATCATGGGATCAAAACAGTGTTTCGCTGTGGAATTATTCATAACATTTGTGTTTTAGCATTAAAATAGTACAAATTCAGTACGAAATGTGTGAAATCAGTAATGAAACCTGCTATTAAGCAACACTCAACCATGATCAAAGATAATACTTTTTCCAGATAAGTTTCTAAAAGTAGCAAAAAGTATACTGATGTTTGAGGATCATATGACCGTCAGCATAACATACTTTGGACACTAAGCACATCAAACGAAAAAAGAGCGCAAAAAGTGACGTGAACAGGAATCATTTGATCGCCAGCATAAGATCACCCTATGCGGATCTTGCACGGTCAATTATTTGACATCAATCATTTATATATTGATATATTATTAATATATTTTCATCGTTCATTTGCAGAAACTTTTGAAGTGTATTGAAGTTTACCAAAAATGTTTGCAGAAATTTTTAACATTTTTAAGAGTTTCAATTGATAGGTCATTTCTTTTCTTAAACCACTCTTTCGTCCAAACTCTTTTATTTTTACGTTTTTTAATGCAACTTGTAATCCAATATATCCTGTGCAATTGTCTGTGTCACATTTTTAGTAAACTTCAATAAACTTCAAAAATTTCTGCAAAAATGAACGATGAAAACAAACGAACTGCCCAAATATTGTCAATCAAACACACACATAAAGCCGCTGGACAAGCATCGGAAAATAACAAAATAATTTTATTTTGGTCAATTAAGATAGCAACGAGTTTAAGTAACGCATACAAACAAATATTCAATAATATATCAATATATAAATGATTGATGTCAAATAATTGACCGTGCAAGATCCGCATAGGGTGATCTTATGCTGGCGATCAAATGATTCCTGTTCACGTCACTTATTGCGCTCTTTTTTTGTTTGATGTGCTTAGTGTCCAAAGTATGTTATGCTGACGGTCCCCAAACATCAGTATACTTTTTGCTACTTTTAGAACCTTATCTGAAAAAATATCATCTTTGATCATGGTTGAGTGTTGCTTAATAGCAGGTTTCATTACTGATTTCACACATTTCGTACTGAATTTGTACTATTTTAATGCTAAAACACAAATGTTATGAATAATTCCACAGCGCAACACTACTTTGATCCCATGATTTCATATTTTTACCGAATCATTTGGTGATCGTGGTGGGCAAAATTTATTCTCTCTCTCTCAATTTTTCAATTTACATTGAAACAACAACAATGCATGCCCATGACGTGCCCATGACCGCCAGCATAACATAGCCCATAGGGAATATCACAAATATACGCTATGGACTTTTATGTAATTTTTCTATTATTGTTAGTGATTTTGGCGATTGTTAGGGACAGTAAAATATTTCATAGTTAATTTTGAAAGCCTTAAAGTCAAGGCAACTATTAAATAAAGGGTACAATTTTCAAAATTTAAAAAAAAAAATATTTGTAATTTTCAATCCATTTCACGAGCTATAGGAACTTGGCAATGCTGGTAAGAATGCTGTTAGAAAGTTTTATTAATTATTGAATAAAAATTCTGGGTATGAAAGTGAAATATTAAGTGGGAAAAATGGAGAAATGCAACTAAAAGTCGATTCGGATGTAAGCGATATATCATTTTTTAAATATGCTCTCTTTTTGGGGCTGAAGATTATAAAACCACCAATAGATGGTATTTTTTTTTTTTGATAATTCAAAAATGAAATTTAATATTGTAATTTATTACAGCTTTTATAGAGCATTCGGTAATTTTTTTAAGTAATTTTTAGATGTTTTTAAGGGCATCAAAATACGAGCCATGGTCATGTCTAATTAAACTGCATACTCAACTTTTCATTAAGACTCATAAGTAGTGCTTAAATCAAAAACTTTTTTGTTATCAATTTTATTAATAAACTTAAAAAAAATTGATAAATTTTAAAATGTATGAATGTTTACTCCTTCAATCAACACTAAGGTAAGTGCGTCATATAAGGCCCACCTAACACCTTTTGCATTACAGCGTACAAAATATTGATGGTAAAAACCTAAATGTTTTTGTGTCATTTTATTTGATGCATTCTGTACACAAAATAAATTATCGGAACCTCTTAAAATGGTAATTTAAAAAAAATTCCTTTTTAGACCTTTTAAGGAGCATGTGTACCTTAAAAGGCCCACGAATTTTTTCTTGAAAAAGTGAACTAAGGACTGCATTATTTTTGTTTAAACGCTTTATATGGTAATTTTATTCAAAAAATTAGCAACAAAAATAAATTTACAGACAAAAATGTTTTTTTTTTTATATATTGAATGTTTTTTTAGTAAAAAATGAAATGCCATTCAGCTTCATTAAAGATTAAAAATATCAATTCTTATTTACTCAAACAGCGTTTTAGTGACATATTGGGCCTTATAATTGACGTATTCTGGGTATCTTTTTTTTGGGCCCGATTTTACAAAAGCATGGGCGTTATTATGCTCACTTCAATGAATATTTAAACTTTTAAAAAAACCGTTTGGTATTGATTTTTTGACAACAAAACTTTTTTTTTTTGCGCCGGGCACTATAAAATTAACTTCAACTCGCTTTTGCTATTTTAAATCGACTGCGCTCGCTGTTAATTTTGCACGATCGTAATTATTATTTTTTCCCGAAATTAGTTAAAATAAATATGGGCCTTAAAAGGTGACGGGCTTTATATGGCGCACTAACCTTATATTTAATTTTACATCTGATGCTAAGATTCTAATGCTTCCGTCGCACAATGGGTTAGAAATGCCTGTATTCGTGGATTAATTTAAAAAAAAAAATATAAGTATCGCCAATTTAAGTATTTAAGTATCGCCAAAACTGTATATAAAATTCTACATCACCTGCCATTTCAAGTAATGTCAGAAGTGCTTTGGTGTTTGTGCAGTAACACTTTAAAGTCAAAGTTTATTAACATTTTTGTGCAAAAAAGGCTGAAAAAATCGAAAATTTTTGCGTTAAAAAACTTAGTATTTTAAAGAAAATGTTTGTAAACTAAAATACTTTGCTATGGAACCATCAAGTTCAGGTTATTGTGCAAATATTTTTTATACATTTTTGCAACAAATTGTGTGTGTGTTGTAATTTTTTTTTTTGGTGCCGGAAAAAAATTGGATTTTCGTAGTTTAAGTGGATAAATAGTTATTGTTGGTAGGCATTCGTGGCGTAATTTGTATATTTTTTTAAAGATTATACAAATCTTTTTTTATATTGCAAAAATTTACGCTGCCCTTTTGTGGGCTTTGGAAGTTATGGAGTTAGCCAAATTATTGAAAGTTACCAACAAATGACAATTATTTCGAGAGAGATGTTGTTTTTTTTAGTGTTTGTTTTTATTTTGTTTGTTCTCTTTATTTTAGTATTTTATATGTTGTTGTTTTTGTTTCTTTTAATAATGCTGTTTGTTTCGACAATCAGTGCAGGTGGAAGTAATCGGGTAGAAGGGATATTTAATAGGTTAATTTTATGTCAAAATTTAACACAAGTTTTTATTTTATAGGAACAAGCTCGAACATTATTTTTTTACTCGTCAAAGCTTGCTTGATATTATAATGAATTCAAGCTGTCAAACAATAAACGAAGAGATGGAATTTTTAAGAGAAGAAATTAAAAAACGGACTTACTGCTCAGAAGAAAATATGTGCGATTTAATAAAGATGAATGCTTTCTTTTATGAATTTAAATCTAGATGGACTAGAGCGCATAGAAAAGAAAACAGGTTTATTACTTTGAATAAAATCTGGCTAGAATCCTTTTAGGTTTTACGCGTAACCAGACTGCAAAACGGGATCGAAAAGAATTTGATTTCATCGAGTCGTCATTCGAATAAATATAAAAAAACGAAGCAATTAAGAAATGTTCCTCCTACACCAACATTCAAAATGAAAATAAAAAATTGTTACCCTGAATCGAAAAGCTTTAAAATAAGTGAGACCGCAGTTGAAGCTACTTTACAAGCTCTTCTTAATCACACTTCGGAACGACTGATACACAACTTCAGGAATCTGTTATTAACTCGTTAAGCAATACAAAATCGAATTTAGCCTTATATTCAAAATGGGGTTTTGATGGAATAGCTCATACAAACAAGCCTCCCATGGGTCTGATGCTAGTGATTCAGCGGTTTTTGTAACCACAATTGTGCCACTGAGGCTTATGTTGGATGATAGAGTAATTTGGCAAGATACACGACCTTCTTCAACTAGATTTTGCAGACCAATAAAAATTGCATTCACCAAAGAAACCTCAAATGTTTCAATGTTTCAAACAAAGGGTTGAAAAAGAAATACAGAATTTAATCTGTTCAACGATTGATAAGAAAGTTCTACACGTTTAATTTTGGCAATGGTAGATGGAAAGGTTTGTAATGCCATAACAGAAACCAAATCTACACAAAAGTGTAATTAATGTGATGCCATAGCAAAGATTTTAATAAAATAGATGATACGATCCAAACACCTGTAAAAGTAGAAAATTTAAGGTTTGGTCTTTTCATTCTTCATGGCTGGATAAGGTTTTTTCAATGTCTTTTACACGTTGCATAGAAAAAACTTTTAAAAAACTGGCAGGCTAGAACTAAATCTGAAAAAAATAGAAGCTGAAACAAAAAACGAAATTCAGAAAAAATTTAAAGAAACTATGGGATTGATTAATAGTTGACCAACCCAAACCTGGTTTTGGGAACAAGAATGATGGAAATACGGCAAAACGCAGAAAAATCTGCCGAAATTATAAAAATAGATGCGAATTTAATAAAAAAAAAGGACGTGATGCTTATTTTGTATCCAGTGGTCATGAGGTTAATAAGGGACAATTTGAAATATATACACACAGCCCCGGGCGACTTTTTGTAGAAAAATATCCTTGATAAATATGCCCCCCACTTTACACAAATATTTTATTCACGGATCCGAAATTGTGTCCAATGCTATTTTACTTATTGGACAGTTATCGGAAGAAGCGCAAGAAGCTCGAAATAAAGATTTTAAAAATATAGGGAGTTTCATTCTCAAAAGTGCAGTTGCGAAAAATCAAATCAAGACATTTTTAATACGTTTTTGATAAGCAATTACTTCAAGCATGCGAAAATCTATATACAGGGTGTCCCGCAATTGAGTGCAACTATTTACGGAACTGAAAGGTTTTGTCGAGCTGAGTAAAAAATCGTATGTGAGGGGGGGTCTATTTTCCCATTCTTAGGAGCTACAGGGTTAATTATTATTTCACGACTTTGATTCACCTTATTGTTTCTAGCAGTAAAACTAACTTACATTAAACTTTACATTTACATTTATATTAAATTTTGATAGCTCATTATAAAGGCAATGAAATCACCTTTCCAACGGTATATTAACAAACCCCACCAACTTAACCGTTACTGATCTGTGATCGTGTGAAGATGAAATCAATCGGTTGAAACTGCCAAATTTCAACTTTGAGTTGAAATTTCTCAGAATTTTGCGAAATAAATTCAAGTTTTTTTGGATTAATTTTGTAACTTATTTAATTTTCAATGACACCAAAAATATAAACATATCTTTAATAATAAAAAAGTTGGCTGTACTAAAAAAATTATTAGTACAGATTATTTATATATAAAAAAATTATACTTATTAGAAAATATTGATAAATATTGACATTACCATTAATTATGCAGTAAATAATATCATTGTTTTCTAAAAAGTATACTTTTTTTGTGCAGCCATTTTTTTAATTTTTTAAGATATGTTTATGTTTTGGTGTCATTGAAAAGAAAATTGAATACATTACAAAATTGATCCTAAAAAACTTTCATTTATTACGCGAAATTCTGAGCAATTTGCACACAAAATTGAAATTTGGTAGTTTCAATCGATTGATGACATCTTCATACGAGCACAGCTCGGTAACGGTTAAGTTGGTGAGGTTTGTTGATATGCTGTTAGAAAGGATATTTTAATGCCTTTATAATGAGCTATCAAAATAAGTTTAATGTAAGTTAGTTTTTCTGCTAGAAACAATAACGTGAATCAAAGCCGTGAAATAAGAATTAACCCTGTAGCTCCTAAGAATGTGAAAATAGACCCCCCTCCCCCCACTTCCCATACGATTTTTTGCTCAGCTCGACATAACCTTTCAGCTCCGTAAATAGTTGCACTCAATTGCGGGACACCCTGTACATATAAAAATTGTAAAAAAAAATCTTTACATGAAATATTTTTTTAAAATTCTTTTTGCGATGGACATTTTGAACGACGCTGAGTCCAAAAATCGCATTTTTAAAATTTTTGTCAGTCTGTCTGTCTGTTAGAGCATCACGCGAAAACCACTGGATGGATTTAAATGGAACTTGACATCTAGGTTCCTTATACCCCCGGTCAATATATAGGCTACTTTTTATTCAGTAAAAAAGGTTTAACCCAATAGGGGGCGCTGCGATCGGGTTCCAGGCATTTTTTTTTTAGCTTATCTTCGAAACCATTCATCCGATTTGCATGAAAATTTGTCTATTTTGAACACCAAAGGGCGCTGTAGTACAAATATTTTAAAAAACGTCAAAAACTCCTTAGCCGTTTATCCGATTTACATAAAAATTGGTATATAGAGGTTTTCGGATGCGGTAAGTTTTCATGACTTATCTACTATGTTCTATCTTGAACACCAGAGGGCCCTGTAATACAAAGATTTTAAAAAACGTCAAAAAACTCCTAAGTCGCTTATCCGATTTGCATGAAAGTTGGTATACGGAGGTTTTCGGAAACGGTGGGTTTTTATGACTTATAAACTAGGTTTTTAGGGAACTAGGAAGTTATAAACTAGGGGAAGCTTAAACCAAAATAGTGGTCTTCTGAACTGAATGGCGTAAGAACTAAATGCAGGAAACTCTTCAACGCAGCAAAATGCTCAAAAGCGGAACATGGTTGGGCTGCCTACAAGGTAGCCCTTAAAATATTCAAAACCGAAACAAGGAAAGCTAAAAGATCCTCATGGAAACAATTCTGTGAAGGAATTGAAGATTTTTCAGAGGCATCCAGGCTGCGTAAAATTCTTGCTACCACACCACGCACACCCGGCTACCTCAAAAGGTCGGACGGCTCATGGACAATGTCTAGCGAGGAATCTCTTAACCTTCTTTTAGACATCCACTTCCCTGGTAGCGGCGCGCCCGTGTGTGCGCCCCTGCCTCACCTAAGCTGTTCCCAACATGAGGTCGAAGACATAGTCTCTGATAGAATGTTAAAATGGGCGGTAAACAGCTTCAAACCCTATAAATCACCGGGACCTGACGGCATTTACTCTATTGAATTACAAGAGGCCATCCATACAATAATATTTTTGCTTCGTATAATTTTTAATGGCTGCATAAGTCTAACGCATATATTCCCACAGCTTGAAAAATGGCAAGGGTGGTATTTATACCCAAGGCAGGGAAGACATCACATACCACCCCTAAAGACTTCAGGCCCATTAGCCTAACACCTTTTCTATTAAAGACGTTAGAACGCCTCTTAGATCTGTATCTCCGCAGTAACATTGATTCTGCACTACTATCGGCTTCACGGCATGTCTACAACAAACGTGGAAACGGCCCTACATACGCTGGTCGGGACCATCCTTCTTAAATAATGAGTTTACTTGGGTTTCCTTCTTAGATATAGAAGGAGCTTTTAATAACGTAACACCACAAGCAATACGACGAGCACTAGTCGGACTAGCCGTGAATAAGATTATTACAGAGCTTATAGACAAGCTACTTAGCAGTAGAATAGTTCTATCGGACCTTGGCGCATACAGCACCATTATGCATTATGCAAAGAGCCCTTTGCAGACTTGAACAATAGGCCAAGCCCTGTGGTCTTGGAGTTAATCTGGCTAAAACAGAGCTAGTTCTATTTAGCAGGAAATATAAAATTCCGTCCTTAACACCAATCATACTAAATGGGTCTGTTCTGTCCCTTGCGAATAACGCAAAGTACCTGGAACTTATACTAGATTGAAAGCTCAGCTGGAAGTTAAACATAACAGAGTGCACTAAAAAAGCCACAGTGGCACTTTATACATGCAAACAAGCCATAGAAACAATATGGGGGTTTTCGCCTCGTATCGTTCACTGGCTGTATACTGGGGTTATAAGACCTATTCTTCTGTGTGGAGTAGTAATATGGTGGCCGTCTATAGACAAGGTCACATATATGAAACAACTCCAAAAAGTGCAGAGAATGGAATCTATGTTCATCAGCTGTGCTCTGAAAACAACACCGACTGCAGCCCTAGAGACCATACTTCTACCACTGGACCTGGTTGTCAAACAGACAGCAGCCTGTTCGGCGATAAGACTTAGAGAACTGGGAGTATGGAAAAGTATGACAACGGGTCACTCATCCATACTTAACAACTTCAACTTCATTCCATCAAGAACTGATTACTGCAAGCCCTAGCTTTCTTCGAAGGAAGGTATGGTACGCTTATTCTGCCTAGAACATACTGGGTCAATGGTGCACCATGGAAACGAGGGTGTCTATATTTCTATACAGATGGATCAAAATTAAACGACAAGGTCGGATACGGGGTCTACTCAAAAGAGCTTGGGGTATCTCTGGCTCGTAGGCTTCCTGACCACTCTTGTGTGTTTCAAGCCGAATTGATGGCAATAGGGGAGGTAGCATCATGGCTTTCAAAGAACGTTTTCTCTAAACGGAAAATTTATATCTTCTCTGATAGTCAAGCTGCGATGAAATCGTTGGAACAAGTAGCCACAAACTCTAAAGTAGCCAAAGAATGCCGTGCTTCATTAGGGGAAATGCCGAACTATTTCAGCATCAACCTAATATGGGTACCTGGGCATAAAGGCATAAAAGGGAATGCAAAGGCAGATGAGCTCGCTAGAAATGGGACACGAGCGCCACTAATCATGGTGAACTCACTGGGTATCCCGTTAGCGACTCTCAAGCTGCTAATCAGTAACAATATCATATCGAAAGCCAACACTAGGTGGGCTGAACTCTCGACATGCAGAGCATCAAGGCTTATCTGGCCGACACTAGATCTCGGGCGATCGAGAGCCCTTCTCTCACTGGCAAGACCAGAACTAGCCACAATAGTAGCTGTCATCACAGGACACTGCTTGATAGGCAGACATTTTTCTCATTTCACTGAAGTTACCGGTTTGAAAGATGCACATAAAATTCCCTTTAAAGTTTGTGAAAAGTTTTTTCAAATCGACGAATGAAATCGAAAATTATTTATACCAACTCAAGTGTTAAGCCGGGTATTCAGCTAGTTACCAACAAAAATGTTTCAAGCCTAGCCAGAACAGGCAATTCAATTGATTTTACCTGCGGCCCCGAACAAAATCGAAAATGATGATGATGTCATTTATGAAAAAGATGTTATTGATGACGATGATTTCCTTCCTTTTTGCAGTATGTCTATATTTAGTATAACTGCACTCGAATATACTTAAAAACTAATTTTTTTTCTTTAATTTTAATGGTATTAGACAGGATCTAGCAAAAAATTATCTACACATAGCTTCCCTGAATTGATCCACTAAAACCTGCTACTCTAACCCACTGTGCGTCGGCAATCCTGACGACTGTACCAGTTTTCTTACTTATATTTTATCGGTCAAAAAAAAAAACATTTATTTTGTGCCTTTAATTTTTTCGGTAGAAATATCGGGTAATTTGATTTTGTTAATGGCCACCAAAAAAAAAACAGATGAAAACAAAGAGCAGTGGCAGATTTTGTATGAGTTGCCAACTTCGTTTTACAGCTACGGTCACTTGCTCTACTTATGCACACACCTTATTAATTACACCATGGCTTTGATTACCATAGCTGGCGTCACAACAGTGGCTGACATAAGCAAGACTATTATTATTCAATAGTTAGATATTAATCCTCTCCCACCCATCCCAAGAGGGAAAACATTGATTTCATTAACAGTAGAGAGCATGGTATGGAAGCCCCCCTAACGAGGGGTCGGAAGGAATAAGCCCCAGGGAGAAAAATGTTCCTTTTTTAAATGTAATTGGGGTCGGTGCTGCATATTAACCCTCTCCTCCCATTCCGAAAATGGTAAATATCGATTGAATTAACTGCAGGGAGTTAGATGCATTGTATAGGAGGCCCCCTCAGGAGGGGTCAAAGGGGATAGGTCTGATTGAAAAAATGTTTCTCTTGGAAAAATAATAGCGGGTGTTCATACATTTTCTGCTCTCCCCAAAAGGGGAAATATTGATATCATTATCTAGTTGTAGGGGCTTAGGGCTTACTCTGCACCCGCCTCTAGGGAGAACCTTACGTGACCCGAAAAAACTCTGAATTCATAGAATTCATATAGTTTCAGCGACCTCGGAAACATAAAAAAAAGTCATGGAACCCCACGAGTTTTTTTATTGGAAAATTGTTGTAGTGTTATGAGTGAAAAAATTTATTTTCCTACTTCCCTTCTGAAAACATGTTTTTCATTTTGCAAAACTAGAATTATTATATTTGAAATGTAAATCAAACACCGATTTTTCCAAGTGCTTCTTACTCCACAGCTGCAATCTTTTTTAAACGAAATTATACGCTAGACAACAACAAAATCTACGTTCAAAATAACTGTCGTCAATGTGTACCAACAAAGCATACGAAAGTGTTGTTGCTTTGTACTTTGGTATAGGCAAAGAAGAAAAAAATATGAAACGAAGCCACAAAATTTTTGTGCTTCGTGTGCTTCGCATTGCTTAGTGCTGTGTGTGTGTGTATTAGTATTCTCAGCCTATGCCAAAAAGTTTTTCAAAAAGAAATGAGCATCCAGAGTATAGGCCGTGGGCAACGCTGCATTAGATAAAAGCATTCTCAGATAAATAAATGTAATTTGTATTAAATTAAAGTAAGACAAGAAAAAACAAGTATAAGAAATTAAGTTAAATATTTGTCAAACAGATGAATAACGGATGCACAATTGTAAGTGCATTAAACAAATTTTGTAAATTCTAGTTTTAAAGAGCATTTCGATTGTTGAATAAAAACCCATTGCAATTCAGAGATCTTCTATGTTTTGATTTGGTGTCGAGAGAGAAGAGAACGTTATAAATTTTGCAACGAACCCTGGGTCCGGCGAGCGCATCCTCGGCCGGATAATTAGTTCGTTATTAGTACGCCAAGTGCAGTTTGTGTTCTTATTGTTGTGTAAGGTTTTTTTATTTGTTATTGGGAATGCGTTTGTTGTGGCTTTGTTGAACATTCTTAGGACGGCTAGTGCAGTTTGTGTTGTTATTGTTATGTGATTTTCTTTTGTTATTGCGCATGCGTTTGTTGTTGCTTTATTGGTAATGTTTAGGACGCCAAGTGCAGTTTGTGTTCTTATTGTTGTGTGAGGTTTTTTTATTGGGGTTACGTTTATTGTTGCTTTGTTGGAAATGTTTAGGACGGCTAGTGCAGTTTGTGTTGTTATTAACGTGTGAAGTTTTTTTTGTTATTGCGAATGCGTTTGTTGTTGCCTTGTTGGTAATGTTTGGGACGCCAAGTGCAGTTTGTGTTCATATTGTTGTGTGAAGTTTTTTTTTTGTAATTGAGGATGCGACAACAATGCTTTGTTGGAAATGTTTAGAACGTCAAGTGCAGTTTGTGTTATTATTGTCTGCACAAGTGTTTTTGTTTGCATAACATTGAAGACAAAATTGGTAATAGATACAAAACAACAACAATAGACTGTTATTTTGGTTAATGATTCCACGAGCAAAACTGTGGTAATAACAAAAATTGAAAACAATAAGAAATGCGTTGAAAAGAACTTGAACTTGACACAAATCATAACAACGGTTGAAAATTCATAAGAAATTTAGGTGCGCTTCGACGGTGGATTTTAAATTGGTGGTGTATTTTAAATTGGTGATTAAATTGTTTTTTTATTATTTTTGGTTTTTCGCCTTCAAAACACAAATATTACAATGGGAAGCCAACGGAGCTGGAATATTCATTTTCGTGTAGTGGAGGCTGCTCCGATTATTCGCCATGTAAAAATCGTTCCCAATATTGGCGATGAAAATCTCATGGAGTAAATAAATCTTGAAATTTTAATATTTATAAATATATAAATTAATATATATATATATATGACGAGCACAGAATAGAAACAGTGTGTAATATTTCAAAGAAGAAAAACACTAACGAAATTTTGCAAGCATAAAAAGAAGTTATCTCTGCAGCGTGCGTGTACATTTTGTACGTATGCGTGCGTGCTTGTACTCGTCGTTTATAATCGGTTTTATTTTATTATTTTTGCTTCGGCTTTGGTCGACGCAAAGTGGCGGACGTGGCGTAGTGGGTAGAGTGTGTGACTCTTACGCCAGAGAACCCAGGTTCGAATCCCATCTGACACAGAAAGTTTTTCAATTGAAATAATTTTTCTGTTCGGCCGTCACCTCTCTGCAGACAATGGCAAACCTCAGAGAGTAAAAACTGCCATGAAAAGCTTCTTGAGAACATAAGCCGTTCGGAGTCGGCGTAAAACATGTAGGTCCAGTTCTCGATAATTTGTGTTCAAACATTTCAAAACACACACAACACAATTGATCATAAGAAGCTCGGTCAAAGTACTTTCAAGGACTGAAATGGCCATTTCGTTTTTTTTTTTTTTTTTTTTTTTTTTTGGTCGACCAGCAACGTGGGCGTGGTTGATTGTTATTTCGCTGTAATATTTTCATAAATACAATTTTGCATTTAGTTCTTAAAATGCATTATATTTTTTATATAATATTTTTATAATATTTTTTTATATGTTTTTTTTTATATGTTTATATAATAATATTTTTTTATATGTTTATATAATGTTTTTTGTTTATTAATATTTTTTATTGATTTTAAATTCATGTAGGGAGAGAAACAAATTATTGTAATTAATGAATCATTGGTTGATTATATATTCTTATCTGTTGTGCTAATAAAAGATCTTTTTGTATCTTACTGCACTAATTTTATGTTAAAATAAATACAATACAATACAATACAATACAATCTATCTATATTAATAAAAATTATTTTCTGTTTGTTTGTCTGTTTGTTTTTTTGACTTTTTTACAAATATAAACGGCTAAACGGATTTCGTTCAAACTTAAAATGTGTATTACTTGCGTCCTAGATTAGGTTATTGCATGCTTAGTTTTCGTCTGTTTCGATTGTATGAGACTAAAATTTGGCAATTCAGCTCATATGGTTACTTTCGGCAATTGTACCAAAAATGGGTTTTCACGCCCTCTTTAGCCGCCCACAAATCAATGAAAGAAAATGCTATATTTCAGACGGGTTTGGTCGAATTATACTATGTTCACACTGAGAGCTAAATGCGCATTTACAGAATTCAACCTATATATTTGTCTCTTTTACTCCTACAAGGAGCATACGGCCACGCATTCTTAATTGCTAATGCGCATTTCGTTAAATGCGCATTTAGCTCTCAGTGTGAACATAGTATTAGACTGAAATTTGGTAATAAAGTTTGTATGCTTACCGTCTGCAACTGTACTAAAAATGGGCGTGGTGGCACTATAATTACGCCCACTTTAAAGAAACCTCTGGGCCAATTGAGCTGAAATTTTAGCAGTAGATTCTTCTCGAACACGAGATGGCACCAGAAATCAATTAAAATTCTATGAGTATATTTAAAATAAGCGCGGGGTGAAGCGAAGCGCGCCAGGTATAAGCTAGTTAGACATAAATAATGAAGATTAAATTTGAAATTAAATTTCAATTCATTTTAGCTCCGTTTGCTGCTCTTACTTGCTCCTGGTCTTTATTTTTTGAAGCTGCTACACTTGTTGAAGGTGTTTCAAATGCCTTTTATAAATTTTCTCAGTTGAAACTAGATATGCAAACCGGGTAATTGCCGGATGTTCGGCTTAAATTTACTATTTACTATACTATATTGAGTTACTATCCGTCATCCGGCCGGCCGGAAAGTTTCTTAAAATTATTTTATTTAAATAAATTTTTTCAAGATAATAAAACTTAAATAGAAACTAATTATGGCGTATTTTACTTAAAGATAAAAAAGTAACAAACAATTTACAAGGCATCTCCCAAAAAACTTAGATTACATTACAATATGTATTCACTTTTACCCATTAGTGACGAGTGTTCAACAACATTTTAATTTTCAACGTTGTGTTTTTTTCTCGTAGTATCCGAACCACTGCTTTCCAAGAAGCAGCCAAAGCCTCTCCAACGATATCTTCACAACAAGGCTAGCATAAAAAATAATAAAGTTATTTGAATTTTAGTGAAAATAACATAAAAAAATTTTAAAAAATTCATGTAAATCAGCATTACATTTGGTTAAACGGCAAAGATTTTAAATTTTTTTATGCAGTTTGGAAGAACTTTTATAGAACTACTAGCTTATACCCTAAAAGAGGGCGTAGCTTTAGGGAAGCCAAGCTTTTGTAGTAAGTTTGTACTGAGTTTCATTGATGTGTGACTTATTTCGAAAGCTATACCGAAAATTTCGGGTGCTGAAAAAGAATCACGCCTTTCGTCCAACGCCCATAAAATGTTACCAGTGGAACGGCATGTAAAAAAGTTGTTCAGTCCGGTTCTTCAAAATAATCCATGGCTTATGTTATGTTATGATGATCCCCAAAATATTTCCACTAAAAATATTGGCTGATATGGTAGTTAAAAATAAACAAACGGTCAGAAATAAGAGTAATAAAAAAGTTCTTTTGCATCAAAAAATCTTAAATTTTTTCCGTTGGGCCAAAGATAATGCGGATTTTTATGGATTGTTTTAACTTTTTTCATATTATTTTCACTAAAATTCAAATGAATTTTTTCCCATACTACTTTTAGTCAAATAAATTGTAATATGTAAAAAATGTGCAAATTTTTTTTGTAATTTCATTCAATTTAGTTATTCACTTTACACTATATTTTATCATCAATAGATAATTTAGTTGGCTAAAAGTAACATGGCAAAACAAAAAAAAAAATTAATTTGAATTTTAGTGAAAATTATAAAAAAAATTATAAAAAATTAATGAAAATCTGCATTATCTCTGGTCCGACTGTAAAAATTTTAAATTTATTGGTGCAGATTGGAAGAACTTTTTCATTACTATTATTTCTGACAGTTTGTTATTTTTAACTACCACACCAGTAAATATTTTTAGATTAAATATTTTTTTCTCAGAAAAGCTTCTTGAGAACATAAGCCGTTCGGAGTCGGCATAAAAGTTGAAGGTCCAGTTCTCGATCATTTATGTTCAAACATTTCACAACACGCACTACATAATTGATCATAAGAAGATCAGTCAAAGTATTTTCAAGGGCTGAAATGTGATATGATATATGATATATATATGTGAGTGATATACAAACATATCCAAATACTTATATTATATTATTTATTTATATATTTATTATTTATATATTATTTATTATTTATTTATTTATATAGATACACCAGCCGGCATTTATACGAAAAACATGGTTTTTGAAAGTTATTTAAAAACTAGTATAAAAGCCCGTCCTACGACGGGTTGGAAGCATTAACGCTCAAACTGTAATTATTTTTTGCCATTATTACAGTGCTTTTACAACATACTGTTCTGAAAAATGTTAAGCCTGAAAGTACGCACATACATAAAAGGCAAACATATCACTGATAAGTATCAAACGAATTTTCTGTTCATACTTTCAGGCTGAAAATTTTTCAAGACAGTACATGTTGGGAAGAAACTTTAATAATCGCAAAAAATAATTACAGTTTGAGCGGTATTGCGTACGAGCATTGTGCTTGCCTTTTATATATTAAGATGGTTTAGCTCACTGGCGATTAACGTGGCAGGCAAAATATTTTGGGAATCATTATAAAATAGACCAAAGTTAATTTTTAGCCGGTGGCATCGACACCTTTTTTTTGTCTATGGAGGTCGAGGCACCTGAATGTACATCCTTGTCTGAGTTTGTATGGTGTTCACAATATTATGGCGGGGTACTGTAAATATTAACAATGTTATTAATACATTTGCCATATAAAAAGAGTCGACATGATGATTTTGTTCCATGGTATAATTTTTATTTTCTCTAGAATAATAATCACCAGTAGACCCTCTGTAATATTCGTTTCTTATCCAAAAATATTAATCACCAGAAATATTAATTTTCAATCGCTTTTATATTTTTCGTATTTGAAAGTGAAAGTATAACCATTTTTTTATATGGTATTTCAAAGGAAGAATTAAATAAATGTGGAAATATCCGTCTACGGAAAATTCGTCTAAAACAAATCGTTTCATTACTGCCCATATCACCGTCCGCGAGTCGAATTTTCTACTCGAGTCGGGTCAATTGGCGAACTTTAGCTTGTCGTTTTAGAGAGAGTTTCAGACGAATTGTTTGAAAACTAATGGTTTTTAGACGAATTGTTTTAAAAGAATTTTAATTAGACGCATTGTGAATAAACGAAATACTTGACCTCCCCAACCCTCCCCCCACCCCACAACTTGTTACGTAATTCATGAACAGCCCCAAAAGGACCTGCAAACTTTTCAAGATATTCCTTCAGCATCTTCCAATGAATATTGAAAATTGTGCGTATTTACTCTTAAGGACAGGTTCTCATCTAGAGCTCGAAAAATACGGTGATGTTTCTGTTTTTTTATAGAAGGAAGTAAATGAACACCTTGAGTTTTTGGCAGTTTGTATTGAACGGCGTAAAACCAAAAATGTCAATTCTCATTTTTTTGTGAATTTGAATTTTTTACATATTTTGTTGAAGTTTGAAGGACGTGTAACTTTTTAACTGTGCAACATTTTTAAACAATTTTGTTTTTTATTTAAGGTCAGTAAAATGCCTTTTTTATTACAATTTATGTTTTATAGTAATTTTTTCAGATATTTTTTTTTTAAAGTATATTTTTTAAACAAAGTTTGAGAAAACTCATACACCGTCGTGCGACAGCAAAGCTTGGTTATATTTTTTAGAAAGTTTAAAGTATTTCAAAACTTTTTCCCGAATACATACTGGTACAGACGAAGTAGAAGACGACCCTCGTACCGGGCGGCCATCGTGTTCGACTACCGAAGAAAACGTTGAAAAAATCAAAGAAATGTTGGTCAAAAATCGCAAATTGACGATTAGAGAGATAGCAGAGGACGTCGGCATTTCCATTGGATCCGTTCAGAACATTTTGAAGAATGAATTGGGCTTGAGACGTGTCGCTGCGAAGTTGGTACCGAAAGACCTCAATTTCATGCAAAAAAGAGACCGGGTTGCTATCGCGAAAGACTCATGAATCATTCATGGAATCCATCATTATTGGTGATGACACATGGGTATACTAGTATGACACGCAAACCAGACATCAGGCGAGTGAATCAGGCTCAATTTTTTCTTCCATCGTAAAAATAAAAGACACGAAAAAAGTTGTTGTAAACAAAACACTATCACTTTACCAAACATCAAAGAGAGACGCTGATATTTGGCAGAATTTCGCAAAAATTTTCGAATCGGACAGTTAAGTCAGGTTCAGTGTGAATGACCCTTTCTTTTTGAACAAGGTGGTTTACTATAACCGCCATTTGCAGCCGAAAAGCACTTTTTTACAAAATAACGATGGCACTTTATATAAACTGAACTATTTTTATACGATAGAGGCATATCCTGTGCACAGGGCCGTAGCTAGAGAAATGTTGGTCACAGGACTAACAAATTTTTTTCAAAATTAAAAAACACTAAAATAATAATAAAAATGGAAACCTTAAGGGGGGACTTTTGAACTACTTATGTCTCATCGTAAGAATCATGAAAAAAATTTTGTCGACGTTCGGGAAAGCATATTTATCAATAATTTGTCTATTTGAAGCAAAACTAAAGTTGAAATTATTTATAAAAATAAATATCTACTGCCAAAAAAAAAATTTTTGATATTTTTAAATTACCCAAATTCACCTCTTAAAATAATTTTAGAAAAAATTTAACTCAAATTTCCCGTCCCGCTAAAATTTTTATTATTTTACTTACTTACTTACTTAGGTGGCCGTAACAACCCGTGTCCGGGTTTCGGCCGACCTCATCAGCTCTCGCCAGGCGCCTCTGCTTTGCGCGCGCCTTCTCCAATCGGATACACCAAGTGCGGTTAGGGCTTCCTCAGCCTGGTCCATCCATCGGAGGCATGGTCTCCCTCGTCGTCGTTGACCAACGGCCCTCGCCTCGAGCACCTTTTTCGCTGGAGCTTCGTCGTTCATACGATGGACATGACCCAGCCAGCGTAGTCGCTGCACAGTTATACGCCGAACTACGTCAATGTCTTCGTAGAGCTCATACAGCTCGTGGTTCATTCGGATGCGATAGTCATCGCCGACTCGAACAGGACCGAAGATTTTGCGAAGAACTTTTCTCTCGAACACCCCCAGAGCGGCTGCGTCAGTTTGCGAAACTACCCATGCCTCAGCGCCTTAAAGCAGCACAGGTAGAACGAGCGTCTTGTAGAGTGTTAGTTTTGTCGAACTTAGTTGCTTACTGAGCCCGTAGTAGCACCTATTGGTTGTTGGTATTAATGGCGGTGCCAAGGTAAACGAACTCCTTGACTATTTCAAAGTTATAGCTGCCGGATGAAACGTGGGAGTCTAGACGCCACGCTCCCTTGTTTGTAGACAGCATATACTTTGTTTTACCCTCATTTATAGTCAAACCCACTTTGGCTGATTCCTTTCCGATAGCGGCGAAAGCAGCGGTAACATCTATCTTGGTTCTGCCGACAATATCAATATCATCAGCGTACGCAAGGAGCTGGACACCTTTATAGAAAATGGTGCCATTACGATGCACACCGGCCTTTCGTACGATCCCCTCCATGATGATGTTGAAGAGATCGCAAGAAAATGGATCGCCTTGCCTGAAACCTCTATCGGTATTGAAGGTTTCGGAGAGGTCATTTCCTACCTTGACGGAGCTGCGTGTGTTGCTCAACGTCATTCTGCAAAGTCTAATCAACTTTGCAGGTATACCGAACTCAGACATTGTTGCGTATAGGCAATCCCTTCTCGGGCTATCGAACGCAGCTTTAAAATCGACAAAGAGATGGTGTGTTCAATTTGATTTTCGTGGGGTTTCTCCAGTATTTGTCGTAGCGTGAAAATCTGGTCTATGGTGCACTTACCAGGTCGAAAGCCACACTGATAAGGTCCAATCAATGTTTTTGTAATCGACTTTAATCTTTCACACAGTACGCTTGACAGAACCTTATATGCGATGGAAATAAGACGAATAATATAATATATAATATAATATATATATAATAATATAAGATGAATAATAAGGGTCTCCTTTCTTAAGTATAGGGCACAATGCGCTGAGGTTCCAATCGTCGGGCATGCTTTCTTCTAGCCATATTTTGCTGATGAGCTGATGCATGCGCCTTATCAATTCATCGCCGCCGGTTTTAAACAATTCATCTGACCGGCCGTCAGTATCAGCTGCTTTATTGTTTTTGAGTCGTTGGATAGCAACTCGAATCTCTTCATGGCTAGGTGGTGGTACTTCCACTCCGTCATCGTTGATTGGTGGCTCTGAACTGTGCTCTCCATGGGCGGCATTGGTGGAATCGTCGCCAGTAAGTAAATTGGAGAAGTGCCGTCTCCACAATCTCAGCACACACTGTGTATGCGTATTCAGATCTCTATTTTTGTCTCTACAAGTAAATGCTCCGGGCTTGAAACCTTGGGTTAGACGCTTAACCTGTTGATAGAGTTTTCGTGCATCCTTCTTGCCCTGGTATACCTCTAGTTCCTCACGCTCACGCTTTTCCTGCTCTCTTTTCTTGCATCTGAAAAGGCGCATCTCTTCCTTCTACTTTTCACGGTAGTTTTTTCGCACTGCTCGCGTTGCAGCTGACTGCAGCGTTTTTCTGTATGCGGCGTTTTTCTGATCGTACCATTGGTTCCAAGGTTGTGGGCGCCAGAAACCAATGACTTCTTCAGCGGCAGAGCGCATGGAGTGGGATATATGCGCCAAAAGTCCGCCGGCGTCGTCGGGTCCAGAGGTTGGTTGGTTGAGCTTAACCGAGAGTTGAGCGGAGTAGGCTTCGGCAGTCCGTTGTAATTGCAGCTTAGCGACATCTAGCTTTCGTTGCATTCCTGTGCGTATGTTCTTCGCATTGCATAATCGCATGCGGATCTTGGCTGCAACAAGATAATGGTCGGAGTCAATGTTGACCCCCCGAAATGTACGCACATCTAGAACACTAGAGGCATGCCTTCCGTCGATTACAACATGATCAATTTGGTTCCGCGTTTTTTGATCCGGGGACAGCCAGGTGGCGTTGTGGATGTCGAGGTGCTTAAATCTGGTGCTACTAACTACCATGTTTCGCATCGCGGCGAAGTCGATCAGTCATAGACCGTTGTTCGTGGAGGTCTCATGAAGACTGAACTGACCGACAGTTGGGCCAAAGATGCATTCCCTTCCGACTTTCGCATTAAAATCGCCGAGGACTATTTTCACGTCATGGACCGGAAGGTGGTTATATACGTCCTCAAGACTAGCGTACAAAGCGTCCTTGACGGCTTCGGCCTTTTCCTCCGTCGGGGCGTGCGCGCAAATAAGGCTGATGTAGAAAAAATTTTCCTTGATGCGGATCGTGCCCCATCTTTCGTTCACAGGTGTGAACCGGGAAACAAGGTGGCATAGTTTTCGGCTAACGACGAATCCACATCCGAATTCGCGCTTCTCCGCATGGCAGCTGTAGTAGATATCGCAGTGTGCTTGTTTAGAGCAGCATTGCCCTTTCCATCGCATTTCCTGGATTGCGGTGATGACAGATTTTATTTTTTTGAGGGCTTCCGCCAGTTGGATAAAGGGCTTCCACCTTCCCTATAAAGGGTCCGGACATTTCAGGTGCATATCCGTAAATCATTGTCCGTTTTTCATTTGCGGTGGTCGTCAACGTAATTGGGGTTCTTATCCGAGGCTGGTTTAGTTTTCATTGGGCGGTAGTAATGTGGCTGGACCCAAGCCCTGCGCACATCCCATGTTTAAGGTCTATGGAGCGACCCGCCGCTCAAATTAGCCGTCAAACTGACGGATGCCAGTTTGCCTTTGCCCAGGGAACACCACGTGGAGGTTTGAGTATACTGGAGACGATTTCGACAGGAATAATGCGGGCCACGCCAGGTTGAGGCGGTTAGACACATTGCCATGTGAAGGTTCGCCCCCTATTCCCCTGTTTTTTTATTATTTTACGGTTTTCTAATTTTGAAAAAAATTGTTAGTTCTAGAAGCAGAATATTTCTAGCTACGGCCATGCTTGTGCATGCCGTTTTCTGAAGTGTTCACATTTGCACAAAAACGTATTAATCATGCGTTTTTATTGCCATAATTAAGCATAATTATACAGTTAATGAATGCAACCGCAGGTAACGCCATAGGTAGAAATCTTAGTTGGTTAACAGGTAGAATCCTTTTTGCGCAAATTTTTTTTATATAAAGCCGCGCATCTGCATAGCAAATATATTCCCCACAAAAACTCTTACGCGTAATCATAACAGCTATGGAAAGAGTAACGTACGATTTTGTTGCTAATTTGTATTTGGTAAACAAATTTAAAAATTATGTTATCGTCGCGGCTATCATTGGCGAAAATATTGTCAGCCACAATACTATGGAAGCTGTATCAATAAAGGTTACAAATATTGTAGACAGCGTAAAAAAGCGCTTTAAGCACTACTCGAAATCGATGCGTAAATTTAAGCTGGCAAACGAAACTTGGCTAAAAAAAGATCTTGAATACGATTGTCAATTAGACGAGGAAAGTGATTCTGATATCGATCCTGAATATGGAGATGAACAGAATACCAAGAGAGGAAGACCTAAGAAGCCTTTCACTGAGAGTTCTGTCCGCTCTCAAAGAAGAAAACTTCAGAATATCTCGGAAACTTGTGGTAAAGAGTTTGTCGAAAAAGCCTCTCTGCAGCAATTGAACTCCGCACGAAGGCACTTGCAATCGGAGATTGTTGAACGTGCATTCAAAGCTAGTCCAAATCGCCTAAGGGTATTAACTGCCTCTCCAACACCTCAGCAAACACAGGAGAACGACAACGCCACCAAGTGCTTATCTCCTGTTTCAGCATTGGCACTCTACATAAATACTAAAATGACAAAAAAAACAATATGAAGAGGTGAGATGTTACACAATGGCCATCGGTGTACACTGCTACCCAAATTACAGAACCATCGTAACAGCGAAAGACCGCTGCATGCCTCAAATGGAAGAAGGAAATATAACAGAAACATCAGCTGAGGTTAAATTGCAATCTTTGTTGGACCATACTGCTGAGCGAATACTGCAAACTATGTTAGCCGATTAGATTTGAAAAAAAGTCAAACAAACAAACAAACAGAAAATGATTTTTATTAATATATGTTAGATAGATAGATAGATAGAATCATTAAATACAAACATTTTTTCTCTCCTTACATGACTTTAGAATCAATAAAAAAATTAATAACATTAACTACGAAATAGTCAACATAAATTTCATTTTATTATATTGTGATGACCCTATTTTGGTAAAATAGGCCCCCACAATAAATCAAACAATTTATGAGAAAATACATAAATTATCATGTACTGCCAACTTAGCAACAGCAGCACAAAACCAACGCCGAACATCAGGCGATGTTAAAGCCGCTAACAACAACAACACAACAAGTGGAAATAACTAGTTTGTCAGCATACTGACATGCATATATATTTCCACACCCAAGAACAACAACCAAGCAGCTGATGACGCAGCTCAACTTAATTAGTACAGCAGAATAACATGCTAAAACATTAACCAAATATAATACAATAAAAATGTTACAACAAATATTTTATTTTTATAATTTTTATTATCATGTTCATTATAAAGGGTGATTTTTTTGAGGTTATGATTTTCATGCATTAGTATTTGACAGATCACGTGGGATTTCAGACATGGTGTCAAAGAGAAAGATGCTCAGTATGCTTTGACATTTCATCATGAATAGACTTACTAACGAGCAACGCTTGCAAATCATTGAATTTTATTACCAAAATCAGTGTTCGGTTCGAAATGTGTTTCGCGCTTTACGTCCGATTTATGGTCTACATAATCGACCAAGTGAGCAAACAATTAATGCGATTGTGACCAAGTTTCGCACTCAGTTTACTTTATTGGACATTAAACCAACCACACGAATGCGTACAGTGCGTACAGAAGAGAATATTGCGTCTGTTTCTGAGAGTGTTGCTGAAGACCGTGAAATGTCGATTCGTCGCCGTTCGCAGCAATTGGGTTTGTGTTATTCGACCACATGGAAGGTTTTACGCAAAGATCTTGGTGTAAAACCGTATAAAATACAGCTCGTGCAAGAACTGAAGCCGAACGATCTGCCACAACGTCGAATTTTCAGTGAATGGGCCCTAGAAAAGTTGGCAGAAAATCCGCTTTTTTATCGACAAATTTTGTTCAGCGATGAGGCTCATTTCTGGTTGAATGGCTACGTAAATAAGCAAAATTGCCGCATTTGGAGTGAAGAGCAACCAGAAGCCGTTCAAGAACTGGCCATGCATCCCGAAAAATGCACTGTTTGGTGTGGTTTGTACGCTGGTGGAATCATTGGACCGTATTTTTTCAAAGATGCTGTTGGACGCAACGTTACGGTGAATGGCGATCGCTATCGTTCGATGCTAACAAACTTTTTGTTGCCAAAAATGGAAGAACTGAACTTGGTTGACATGTGGTTTCAACAAGATGGCGCTACATGCCACACAGCTCGCGATTCTATGGCCATTTTGAGGGAAAACTTCGGAGAACAATTAATCTCAAGAAATGGACCGGTAAGTTGGCCACCAAGATCATGCGATTTGACGCCTTTAGACTATTTTTTGTGGGGCTACGTCAAGTCTAAAGTCTACAGAAATAAGCCAGCAACTATTCCAGCTTTGGAAGACAACATTTCCGAAGAAATTCGGGCTATTCCGGCCGAAATGCTCGAAAAAGTTGCCCAAAATTGGACTTTCCGAATGGACCACCTAAGACGCAGCCGCGGTCAACATTTAAATGAAATTATCTTCAAAAAGTAAATGTCATGGACCAATCTAACGTTTCAAATAAAGAACCGATGAGATTTTGCAAATTTTATGCGTTTTTTTTAAAAAAAAAGTTATCAAGCTCTTAAAAAATCACCCTTTATATAATTTTAATGTTAACAATTGTATAAATTTTATGAACAACTTATATACATATTTATATCATATACATATCATAGGAAAACAATGTATAACAATTAGAGCATTAACATACTTATAAGTTAACATACACTTATACTTACTTACACACAATATGTACTTTGTACTAACACAAATAGTACTATCAATAACTTTGTATGTATTGATACATCTCTGGTGCCAGCCAACTCTTAGGTAGTTTTAAGTTTGAGTTTCAATAAACAGTCTCGTGGAAGTAGCCAAACCGTTGGTTGTTTTTGCCAAATTTTGCATTTTTGGATTTTTGGGAATTTGTTTTGTAAAAATACTCAAACTCGAAATTTTCAAAAAGGTACACTTAGAGCAAAAAAATGCATGACCAGGTTATTCAACATAATTACACAATTTTTTGTATCTCCATTTGGTAAAGTTTAAGAAAATATTACTACAAGATTTCATTTAAATTTTTTCAAATTTGAATTTTATAAATTTTTTTCTAATACAACAAGAACAAAGAGGAGGTTTTTTCGAAAAGTTAAAAAAACTACAGATTTTCGTCCAATTTCCTTGTTTGATAACTTATTTTAAAGAACAATTAAATAAAAAACGAACTGCGAACCAGCTTTTTCAAATTTTATACTTATACAAATGTTTTTTGGGTGTTTTGAAAAAAATTAGCTCTTTTCTCCCTTATAACCAAGTACATGACATGTACGGATGCAAGTCGGCACGGGCAGTGACGGACTGGGACCTAAAATTTGATCTGGAACATAATGACTTGACCGGCCCTCTCACCTTGAGGCGTTGTTCTGAATTTTTTAGGCCAAAACTTATGATTTTTGGAATTTCTTTACAGGAAAATTTGATTATTCAATCAAATCGCTTACAAAGATTTAAAATACGTTAAATGTTTAGGAAAAATGTTTCCCATCGTAAATAAAGGTGCAGCGAGTTCTGAAGGAGACACCTCTAAAACAAAAAGGCATACGATTCCAACGATAGCTCCGCCTCCATACACAAAAATAACCTGCGTCAATATTAGTCAAAATTTCTAAATAAAAATTTCATGCGTATTTTAGTAAAAAAACACGGCCAATGCCATTTTCCCTCCAAAAACGATTAAAATGCGAGGATAAAATATATGGATCATTCCATATAATATTTACCCCACAAACAGGGATTTGATGATTTTTTTCTACTTCTAATGCAATATAATTAGACAGGTATTTTTTTATTTCAATATTATATGCGAAATTTTCGAGATATGAATATTAAAATTTACAGTGTAAAAAAATAAAGATTTTTTTAGATTTTTTTTACAAACAATATTTTAGAAAAAAATTATATCCCATGGAATAAGTTCCCGATCGATCATACTTTTTACGAAACAATACGTCGAACTAAAATTATATATATTTATACAAAATATCTACAAGTATCCTTCTAATGAAATATCTCACGGTAAAAATTTGCATAAAAAAATTTGCGATTTGCATAGATGTTAGTGTGTAAACAATTTACGTTTTTTAAATCTAACGACCTTTTATTGTACCCACCCCTGTAGAGTGAAACTTTTGAAAACAGAGTGTAGTGAACTGAGAAACATGCAATACCAATAGATTTCAGCTACTACAGCTTTTACGCACTTCCTCAGCATTAACCAATTCAAAGCCACGACCCAAAAATCATTGAAAAATATCAAAGTTCCAGATACCAGTGACCCCAAACAAGTTAATGTGGGAAAAATTTACCCAGCAATGAATGGGTTGTGCTCAAGGACAACACAAGACGTAACCTCTAACCTGCATATACATTAGGGTGGTCCTTATTTTCCGACCCGCAATTGAGTGCAACTATTTACGGAGGTGAAAGGTTATGGGAGGGGTGGTCTATTTTCGCATTTTTAGGAGCAAGAGTTAATTAATATTTCATGACTTTGATTCACGTTGTTTCTAGTAGAAAAACTAACTTGCAGAAAACTTATTTTTATAGCTCATTGCAAAGGCAATAAAATCACCTTTTCAACGGTGTACCAACAAATCCCACTAACTTAACCGTTACCAAGCTGTGGTCGTGTGAAGATGAAATCAATCGGTTGAAACTACCAAATTTCAACTTTGACTGCAAATTTCTCAAAATTTCGCGTTATAGGTTAAATTTTTTATACATAGATATAACACACACCCTAATATACATAGATCAAATTACACAACTGTTTTTAATCAACTTTCGAGTTGATCTTTTTGTTGTGAATCAATCACAAACTAAACAACTAAACCAATGCATACTTGTAGGCACTACCTTTTGTGCCATACAACCTTGAATTTCTAAATTCAAGGCCAATGTCAAATTTAAGTGCAACTGCATAAAAATGCAGTATCAGCATTAATGAACAAACCCTCTTAAGCTATAACGCGTGCCATTATTTAAACGGTAACAAGCGAGCAGCTTAAAGAACAAGCAATATCGCCAGTATGTTGTTGTTGCCAAGGCTGTGAGAAATAAACTGCCTTCTGCAACGGGAACGAAATGCATTGACAACATTTTAAATTAATAATTTTTCATTGTTGTTATTACATGCAAACAGAAATTCATCTATGGTAATTTATATTAATAAGATTATATTGTTGTAATTGCATGGAAACAAAAATACGTTTATAGTATATTTGCTGCAATTAATAATTGGACAATATTTGTTGCAAGGAAACTCCGTCTTTCTAAATAAGCAACAGAATGTTTGACAAACAAAATGCAATATGAGCATTTTGATTGCATTTAAACAACCTTGGTACAATTGCCAAGCAAAGGAATGTCTTTCAGGTAATTAAGATAATCTCGGTCAGAAAATAAGGAAATGCAAATTAGCTTTCCGGCATTGGGAAACTTTTGCAAATATGTTAAGCTAGACTTAAGTATATAACAAAAATAAGAAGAAGAAGCTAGCCCAGATAGGCTATAAATATCTGGTCTTTGCTAAATAAACAGTGAATGATTGACTTGTAATTAGTGAATGAAGTTTAAACAATTGAGTGTTGTTATTTGGTGAATAAGATTATTTTCAGCACGATCGAGATTTCCATGGAGTAGTTGAATTTGGCGACAACCGAAGATACCTCGAAGAACCGAAGGATACTAAGGATTTTTAGTAGGTATGCTCCACACGGCAATCCTTAGAAGAGGGATAACAACAACCCAAAGGATTATGATACTAAGGATTTTTAGTAGGTATGCTCCACACGGCAATCCTTAGAAGAAGGATAACAACAACCCAAAACATATAAAATAACACAACGTTTGGTAACTGGTTTCATGTACCAGGTGCCAATTAGAAACTCGGCTCAGGTGTATCGCCTGTAGCCACTCGTTATAACCGGATACGACCAGAAACTATATCCATCCAATATAGGAAGTTTACGCCACGACAACAGACCTACGGGTATCCTTATAGAGAGGTTTATTGACAAATTAACATCGCAAACGCTACAATTATTAACATAGGTACTCATGCGGTTAAAAGGAGCAGCAGTCATATAGTTTGTTCTACTAAATGGTAAATAAATTAAATTGTTGGCGTCTCTACTGCTTCTACGGTAAGTGTTAAAAATTATGTGAGAAAGAAGTTCTGGAGAATCGAATACACCTGTTATGAGTTGATGTAAATATACGATATCTACAGATTTCTTTTCATCACCTAAAGACTGAATTTTTAACAGTTTTAAACGATCCTCATAAGGAGGATGGTCTAATATGTCAGTTCCACTTAAGCCCCTTAGAGCAAACCGAACAAAACGTTTTTGGATTCTGTGAGAAAATATACAAATCATGATTTCCCTAACTTTTTTTTATAATTTTTAGATGTTGAGTTACCGGTTTGAAAGAAGCACACAAAATTCCATCGAAAGTTTGTGAAAAGTTTTTTCAAATCGACGAGTGAAATCAAAAATTGTTTAAATCAAGTCCCGAGTGAAGTCGGGTATTTCGCTAGCCTAAACTGATTTATCATTAATATCATTTACTGTTTTCTTGTATTCTAATTTGTACGGCTTTATGTATTTACCTATTAATTACTTTGTGTTTTACTTAGGTGGCCGTAACAACCCGTGTCCGGGTTTCGGCCGACCTCATCAGCTCTCGCCAGGTGCATCTGCTTTGCGCGCGCCTTCTCCAATCGAATACACCAAGTGCGGTTAGGGCTTCCTTAGCCTGGTCCATCCATCCGAGGCATGGTCTCCCTCGACGTCATTGACCAGCGACCCTCACCTCGAGCACATTTTTCGCTGGAGCTTCGTCGTCCATACGATGGACATGACCCAGCCAGCGTAGTCGCTGCACAGTTATACGCTGCACTACGTCAATGTCTTCGTAGAGCTCATACAGCTCGTGGTTCATTCGGATGCGATAGTCATCGCCGACTCGAACAGGACCGGAGATTTTGCGAAGAACTTTTCTCTCAAACACCCCCAGCGCGGCTGCGTCATTTTGCGAAACTACCCATGCCTCAGCGCCATAAAGCAGCACAGGTAGAACGAGCGTCTTGTAGAGTGTTAGTTTTGTCAATCGAGAGAAAGCTCTGGAACTTAGTTGCTTATTGAGCCCGTAGTAGCACCTATTAGCAATTATTATTCTTCGCTTTATCTCCAGGCTGATTTCGTTGTTGGTATTAATGGCGGTGCCAAGGTATACGAACTCCTTGACTACTTCAAAGTTATAAAAAAAACTACACTTAGTTAAAAACACTTGTATCTAAAAATGTTTTCAATATATTTAAATTTTGTTCATATTTTTTGTTATCAAATGTTTTCATTAGAAAATTTTTGTTCACAAAAATTTTTCAAACAAAATAGTTGTAAAAATATATTCCAATAAAAGTGTCATAGAATAAAAAAAAAATGTACCTTTTAACTTTTACCAAAAAGTTTTTTTGTTAATTGGAAATACACAATTTTTGACTTCAGGAGAGGATAGGTAGACGACATCTTATGGCAAAACATGTCAAGACTCTAAAAAAGTTCATCCCTCTACTCCTCAATGCAAGAATAAGATGGCCGATATCTTTTACTGAATCTAAGCTATGGCCTTTTAAAAATGTTTTTTCGTGGTGCGTTTTCGCACCCGTAGGGCTTAATGGGTTAATGGTGAATCGATATCTATGCTGTTCTTGTAACAAATTGTACCGTAAGATGGGCTCCAGTACAAAAGTAGTCGAAAATATTTTAAAAAATCGTTTTTTATTTCTATACTGACACTCTTGAACGTACTTCGATGTCTCTGAAAATTTGCATGCGAAAATGGTTTCAATGGTGAATCGAGATCTACGGTAATTTTGGTAAAAAAGTTTTGTGTGGGGCTCCAGGATAAAAATATCCGAAAATATTATAAAGATGTGCTCCAGTACAAAAGCATCCGAAAATATTGTAAATAACCGTTTTTTATTTCTATGCTGACACCAGAGACCTGCAGCGAATCGATTTTTTACGATTCTAAATCACTCGTCAAAAACCGAGTGCGAGTGCGTGGGGTTGCGCACAACAACAACCACTTCCACGCGAAGCATTCTCATAACAGCGATGCACGACGAGTGCCGCTGCTTTCACTCATCGCTCATTAGAAAGACTGCTGAATTCTAAGCATATGATTCTAAGCACCCTCAATGAGTCTAGAGTCATTGAATGATGTGCGTGCACTTTAGTATTGTCGTGCGTTTCCCTTGTTTAACTTTTGTTTTGTGTTTCACGTGTTGATTAAGATAAATCGCCAGCTTCTAAGTTGGGGATCGCTAGTTCAAAGAATTAAATTGTAGCAATCTTACTTTATACCTGTATGTTGTCTATTATTTGTTCATTGCTGATATTGTTTTTAATCAATTTTTTAAATCACTTTCACACTTGCAATGATGAATTGCTGAGCACCTTTATGTTTAGGGAACGCATAAGGAAAGCGGCAATCCAAAATAAATAGGATTGCCGCTTTAAATCATTTATATATTATAAAATGATTTTATTTAATATTTTAATTATAATTATTGTTAATTCTTTAATAATAATAATTTTAATAATTCTTAAAAAAATTTTTAAAAAATTTATAATATTTTTTTCAATAATATTTACATTTTTTTTTTATTAAGTATATGCATTTAAATATTTTTTAATACTATTTTAAGATTAATTTTCATACATTTGCCGAGTCCGCTAGTATTATATGTATACAATAACAAATTTATATATTATATGTATAATAAAATATGTCAGCGGTAACACTGCACGCGATTTCCCTTAATGACTCTAGAATCATTAGAATCATTGAGCGGCATTCTTATGAGCGATGAGTTCAATCGGCGGCACTCGTCGCTCATCGCTGTTATGAGGATGCTTCGCGTGGAAGTGGTGGTTGTTGTACGCACGCACTCGCATTCGGTTTTTGATGGATGCTTTATAGTCATTCGTTCGAATCATAGACTCGTTGCAGTTCTCTGGCTGACACTCTAGTACGTAGTTCGATCTCTCCGAAAATTTGTATGCGTAAATTGTTTTCAATGGTGAATCGAGATATTTGAATGTTTTGTAAAAAAAGTGTAGCATAAGATGGGCTACAGTACAAAAACACAAAATTATATAGAAAACTGTTATTTGGGGAACCATTTATTTATTTAAAAACAAATATTTTCTGCATTGTCTGTCCTTCGTGTCATTATTTAGGTGAGGAATTGGATTTTAGTTTTTCGATACATACTTAAAATGTATATATATACAGTAGTGGTCACGAATTTAGCACACTGTACCAGTAACTCTTATTTGAAATTTTTTACATCTTAGCTTAAGAATTGTAAACAAATATCCTTTTCTATATATTTATTCCTGTAAGGGTCCCCCTATTCCAGCAAATCTACAAATGCTACAGCAACATTGGTTTATTAAAGTTTACTGGTAAGATAAGTTGGTAAGATAAGTTTCTAGTTGAGTTCTAACAAAAAATACAGAAATGTATGGCGAAACCCACCTGGCGTTCACTGGCTCAGCGGCAGTATATCCAACAAGTGAAAAATGGCGGAAGAGCATATTTTTCATAAAGTTGGTATATAACGGATTACAACATGTAGAGCAGTATGATAGCATTAGAAATTCAAAATAGCGACTTGGAGCGCAAAAAAGAACAGCAAGAGAGTACCATATAATTTATAGAGCTATACTTAAGGATCCTTTTTATAGCTCAAATAAACTTAAAAATTCAATTTAATCAAAATATGGCATAAATGCGTCCTCAAAAACCATACGACGACGCCTGAATGAAAACAATTTGCGAGGCTGTATAGCTCAATATAAACCCCATGTGTCGCAAAATAATATTAAATGTAGACTTGTAGCGTTTACAAAAGAAAATTTTAAAAACCAATGTATTTTAAAAAAATGTGCTTTGCAGTGATGAATCAAAGTTAAGCCGGTTCGGATCTGACGGCAAACAGTATGTGTGGCGTCCTCAAAACATGCAGTACAACCCGAGGCACATGCTTAAGACTACACAGTACAACATTTTTCAGCTCATTGATTTGGGACTCAATTCTGAGAACTGCACGTGAAAGTAGCCACAAAAAGAAGAATTTCTGCATCATCGTTTTGTCAAGTTGCATGCCATAATAATTTAATATCGATTTCAAGTTAGTAAGTATCGTATAGGGGAATTTGTCACGTTTTAGGCTCTTTTGTTTGACATAACTCGAGAACCACTAGTCCGATTTAGCTGAAACAAATTTAAAAAAATTGAATTACAATTCCTTTAATCTGTTCATATAACGTTTCGCAGTATAAGCAACAGTTTCGCAGTTAGAAATAAATGTATGAAAAAAAAATATTTTTGCCTGAAAATTAAAATTTTTTTTTTTTAAATTAAAAAAAAAAAATCCAAAACGGAAAAAAAGTCAAGTCCTATTACTTTCACGTAGTCACATAACCTATGAATAAAATGAGACATAGATCATGAAAATCGATGCACGCGTTTCGATTTTATGTCATCATATATATATATATATATATGTTATATATCATCACACTTTTTCAGTTTTGGATTTTTTATGAATTTAAAAAAAAAATGTAATTTTCAGGCAAAAAATATTTTTTTTTCTTCATACATTTATTTATAACTGCGAAACTGTTGCTTATGTAGGGAAACGTTATATGAAGAGATTAAAGGAATTGTAATTCTTAAATTTTTTAAATTTGTTTCAGCTAAATCGGACTAGTGGTTCTCGAGTTATGTCAAACAAAAGAGCATAAAACGTGACAAAGTCCCCTATACGATATACGATACTTACTAACTTGAAATCGATATCAAATTATTATGGCATGTACTTGACAAAACGAATGATGCAGAACTTCTTCTTTTCGGGGCTACTTTCACGTGAAGTTCTCAGAATTGAGTCCCAAAATCATGTGTTGTACTCTGCTATTAAATACGGTGGCGGAAACGTTATCGTATGGGTTGCGTTTTTTTCGCATGTAGTTAGTCCGATAACTAACCTAGATAACCTAGAATAACGACCCAAAGCACATTACTCGCACAATTAAGAGTTACTTGAAGACAATTATATTAATATTTTGAAGTTTCTTGCGCAATTATCCGATCTCGACCCGGTTGCGAATCTGTGGAGTGATCTCGAGCAGCAAATACTTACAGTAAAACCCAAAACTTTACCAAATTCCATTTGTACTTTAGAAGACTATAGCAAAGGTACCGTTGTGCGGCCTTGGTCGAAGGTTCACCAAAGAGATACGATACAGTGATTAAGAATAAGGGATTACCTACGAAATAATGAGTTTCGTGCTGAAGTTTTGATTTTTTTTCCATCCTAGACATTTTTTTGCTCGTATGCTGGATTCATGACCAAATAGAAATACTAATTTTTATTTTCTTTAATTTTAAGTTCTTTAACAAAGAAATATTGAAATAAAAATGTATATAGGATATAGTTAGGTCAAATTATATAAAATGAATTCACTAAACTTTTTTAACCGTGCTAAAATCGTGACCACCACTGTATATATATTATATATATATATATAAATATACAGGGTGAGTCTGTTAGAGAGGTCAATCCGAAAACCGGAGGTTCCTTGGGTCAATACAAGAAAAAAATTGTATGGGAGGGGGGTCTATTTTCACCCCCCTCCGAGATAGGAGTAAAATAATGTAAAAAAGTCGAATTTTTAGGTAATATCACTTTTAGCGCAATAACTTTGAAAGTATGATAGCTTCGTAAGATTTAAGTGCAGTTTTGGAAACACAATTTAACAGGTCTAATAAAAAAATAAACAAATTATTAATAAATAATTAAAAAATAATTTTTTTCACGAAAAAAAATTAGTACGAATGCGATTTTCTCTAAAGTTTATCTAAAAAAAAATTCAGTTTATTACGTGTTTATGTTCTCTTAAGTGTTCTCTAAAACTTCCGAACACAAAGTTTTTACCTCAGGTCAACAGGTCATCTGTTTTTTGAGTTTTAATTTGTGCTTAAAATACCTATGTAAATTACAAAAGCTTACATTGATATGTAAACAATAGAAAAAACAAAAATTTACTTTGCAGTGTAATGTTTTTGTTGTAAAATTTTCAGTTGATTTTAAAACTAACGCTACTATTATACGTATAGTAAACAACAATAAAAGAGAGTTGAATGCCGATATTTTTTAAAACCGTTATAACACTCTAATTCGACTTTTTTACATTATTTTACTCCTATCTCGGAGGGGGTGAAAATAGACCCCCCCTCCCATACAATTTTTTTCTTGTATTGACCCAAGGAACCTCCGGTTTCGGATTGACCTCTCTAACAGACTCACCCTGTATATATATATAAATATATAATATATATATACATATAATATATAATTTAAATATAATTTAAATAAGTTAAACATATAAAATCAAAAATTACTCTTAAATTATAATAATTACCGCCAAAACAATGAACTGCCACGTTTCAGTTCACCGCGTGTTTGTAAGTCATTCCAACAATCTACCCAATTCTTATACTCCGGCATAACAGGTGGAGTTCCAGCTAATAGGCGGGAGCCAGTAATAGACATGCACGTAGAAACCACTTGCAATGGATACAAAAGACTCGAGAATGCGAACTAAAATGAATTAACATTACAAAAATTTAAGATACAAAACATTCATTGAGTAGTGTGTAACTTGTGTAAATCCAGCATTATACTGTCTTGCTATTTTATCTTTAATAATATATTTATTTAGAATGAACACTGTGGAGCTAGTCAGAACAAGGCAAGCGACATCACAAAATATTTTCGGAGTCAATCCCGAAAAGAATCCAAAAACTCCTTCAGTTCTGTAAATTTCAGTTATAGAACCAACAATTGATTTATAGAGCGTTTCCCGGCCAATAAATTGTGCCATCATCCGTAGAGATATTACATGGAAAGGATGCGATACTATTATACCCGAAACACTGAGGACAGCTTCACGTTTTAAATTAATTTTGAACTGCACATACCTGGAAATATACATTGGTTAAAAATTTCAAAAATATATTGGTAAAGTAATATATATGAGTATTTAGCATATCACACCTATAAAGTAAGACTTTCAAAGCACAAAAAGCGAAACTAGAGAGTGGCTTTAAAACATGTTCCTCTCTAGGCTTATGACGTTTTAAATGTAAATTTTAACGATATAATTTGGGAAATGAATCAAATTAATATGTAAAGCAAAGAGGTAGATTGGATAAAAATATATTACACTTTGATTTTACGGGGGATTTTTTTTTTTTTTTACTTTTCCTACTACTACTACTCTTTTCTCTATACTACTTTTGCGCGGTCTTTAAAATAAAACCAGCAAAAATTCAACCAATTAAATTTTTCCTTTTGTCCATTTTGGCAGGAGTAACTTTTAGCATAAAAGAAATGTTCAGACCAAATTTGGTTGAAATTGGAAAAACAACACACGCACCTTCCATGTAACCAAAATGAGTAATGTGGAATATTTCCCAAAATAATGGTGCAATATTAATAAAATTTGTTGCAAAAAATAACCAAAGCAACCCACAAACACGCCCACCTCTCATATAACCAAATTCGGTAATCTTATGCATTTCCGTTAAAAATTATCACAGATCAATAAAATTTAGCACACTTAACTCCTTTATACCAAAGAAAAGTTGGTGTAAAAGAGAACCCAAACAACCCACTAACACGCCCACCTCCTATGTAACTGAAATCGATAATCTAGTATACTTCACTAAAAAATTATCACAGATCAATCAAATTTAATACACATAGTTGTTTTGCATCGAATAAAAGTGTGTGTAAAAGAGAACCAAATCAATCCACTAACACGCCCACCTTCCATATAACCGAAATCGATAATCCGGTATATTCGCTAAAAAATTATCACAGGTCAATCAAATTGAACACACATAGTTGTTTTTTATCGAAGAAAAGTTAGCAAATGTATGAACGTCCAGATCCCATACTTTTGCAATCGGTAAGCTGAAATATTCTCTCAAAAAATTGGCGTTAATTAAATCGGAAGTTGAAATTTTGTTTGCAAAACTTTTAGCTCAGCACTTCTTGCATTTAATTTTTTTTATTTAGGTTGCTCCAATACCTGTTGTGTTTGTAAATGAAAAACAATCAGTTGTTCTTACAACTAAGCAAACATATATTTCAGTAAAAAGATAATTATTATTTTAAATTCAAGGTTTGTTAATAATGTTAAACTGTTCAGTTGGACCACCAGTAAGCAAGAGAGACAAAAAGGTTGCTTTTCTTACTTGCTGTCAAAGTTGTGCAAATTATGAAGTTGGTAATTATTTTCCAAGCCTGCAACAATACCATATACAAAATAAACATTCTTTTTTTTTAGGAAATGGTTTTTGAATAAATAGTGGGTGAGCAACTCTAACTGCTTTATTTTGTATATCGAAAACCCAAACCAACGACAAGTAAGACACGACAAGCAATCCTTTTTTATATACAAAATTCTATTGCTTCTCGTGTTTTGCTTGTCGTTCGTTTGCGTTTTCAATATACAAAATAATGCAGTAAATTTTTCGCTTTCAAATTCTTCGGATGAGCTGCTACAAATAATGTCTTCCAAGTTTATAGATGAAAGGATATCGTCTCTCGTATTATCTTTATTTGTATTTAATTTTATATAGTGCCGTTATCATAATTTGTGTGATGTTTCGGTCATAAATTTTACGTTTAGAGGCAATCGAAGGTTCTGTTGATAAAAGCAACACAGCTAGAAGATCTTTGTTTGAGCCCTATCTTGTGTTTTAAGAGTATGACTAAGCCGACACTTCCCAACCTCTTTATAAGTAGCTTCCAAAGCATCTTTGAAAAGCAGGCTGATTGGTAAAGCAAAAATCTGAATTATTTCATCAGCATGCACTAATATTTTATGTACTGTTGTGGGCAATAGTATTTTTTAATGTAAATTTTAAATATTTCATAAAGCAATTTTTTAAAAGGTGATTAATTTATAAATTTCCCGCTACAAAGTATGCGCAATATCAAACTAATTTTTTTATTAACATTTAGGCCATTCACAGTTTGGAGTACAGTTTAATTTACGATTTGTTATTTTTACGCCAACTTACGTAAGCTTATTTTGCATTGTTGTTGTTTTGCATGCAAACGCAAATACGCAGGCACGCGTAAATAAAAGTAGCCCTTGGACGTGTTTTTTGTGTCTCATATTTTTATGACGTCTACAAATGCTGTGTTAAGTGTTGTCAAAATCGAAAAATTGTTTATTTTAAAAGTTGTGCTGCCTTTCTAATTGGCTTTAAAAAGTATTTAAAAGTTATAAAAAAGGAGATTTAATGCAGAAAGCAATATATAAAATGTGGAAACAAGTGGAAAAGTAAAAACTGCAATATTGGATGTCGTTAGAAGTCTCTTTGCTGGCAACAAAGTTTTAATGAGAATAAATATAACCCCTTGCACGTCGTAATCCGCGAAAAGTGACCAAAAACGGTTTGAGACTATTTAAAAATTGTTAATTATGTTATTTAATGTAGCCAAGTCCTCGTTCTTGGTTTGCAAGGGAACGCCAGTGAAAACTGAGAATGCAAGAACGTGGAAACTGTGTGATAAATAAGGCTGTCCGCCCGTTCTGCCTGCACAATATGATTAAAACAGAGAAGATTGTGGAATAGATGAATGGATACTAATTCTATTCAACTTGTCCAAGTTGTCGCGTTTAGATTACAACGGAACGCTCATTCAATTCGAGCGCGCACTAAGGTTGAAATCAAGTGCGATGACTTGGGCACGTTGAATGGAATTAATATCCATTTATCTATTCTTCAATCTTCTCAGCTCCGTAGACAAGACAGCTTTATTTATCACATAATTTCTACTCCTTCTTTCTTGCATTCAAAGCACGACCACTAAGACAAGTGCCATTCCTCACTCATGTAGCAAGATTTCATTATAAACAATTTGATTCCCCTTTATCGACCAGAATTAAAAAGCGTCCCATGGAAACACTAATCGCGAGGACTTGCTAACGTTGGTTTCAATAATTCTTAATTCGGGTTTTTTAACAGTTGTATAAAATTGCATGGACTACGCCGGCAATTGGATAGATTCAGCGGTCTTGCAAAAAAAAAGCTTGGTAGCTGAAAAGACTAGCAATGTTTTTTGCTAGTGTTGAATTCGACAAAAAAAATGCTATGTTTATGCGATGTGTTCTCGCCAACAATTTTTATTCAACTAAACTGATTCTTTTAATTAAATATAATAATGATGTTAAGCAAACAATTTAAAGCTTTAGGTACTGTTAGAAGCTAAAATATAGCGCGAGAGCGCGACTTAATTAAATGTAGCCAGAGAGCAAATGAACCGAACAAAAGCAAAGTAATAACAAAATTAAGATAAATGTAAAAGCCTTGGCTGCTCTTAATTAGTAGAAATAGAAATTTTATGATTAAGTAGTTCTCTTAACATCCTCCACCCGTTGAAAGGTTTAGGCCTTTAACCGTATCTTCATCTATGGGCAAAATGCTAATTTTAGCTACAGCACGCTTGGTTATGCCGCTAGATATTCGTAGCACTGCCACGCGAGCAACTCCATCATCGCCTTTGATTATTTCGACTCTCGCCAGGGGACATTTAAGCGGGGGCAAATTTTCATCCATCAGTAAAGCCATAGCTCCCACGGCGATGTTTGATGTTGAAGTACTCCACTTGTTTCTTTGTTGAAGCAGAGTCAAGTATGCAGTGCTCCACTTCTTCCAAAAAATCTGTTGCATTTGCGATAATTTTTGCCAGCGACGAAGCCGGTGAATATTGAGCATAGAGACATCTGGCTCGACTATTGAAGTAAAAGGCGCCCCAATGATGAAGTGGGCGGGCGTCAGCACACCGAGAACGTCGGGATTTTCTCTAAGTGGACATAAAGGACGTGAGTTCATTATGGCAGAAATTTGGCAAACTAAAGTTCGAAGTTCGTCAAAATTTAATATTGAAAGCTTGGCCGTGCGCCAAAAATGATATTTTGCAGTTTTCACTGATGCCTCCCAGAGGCCCCCATAATGAGGAGACCTAGGAGGTATGAACTGCCAATCTATACTACCTTCAAGGCAAAACTGTTGGACTGCTTCTTGGTGTTCGGACTGAAGAAAAAGCTGTTTGAGTTCAGCTAACTCATTTTTAGCGCCAACGAAGTTAGTTGCGTTGTCCGACCAGATAGTTTTCGGTTTTCCTCTAGTGCAAATAAAACGCTTCAATGCCGCCAAGAAGGCTTGCGTGGAAAGATCCTTCACCAATTCCAGATGTACTGCCTTCGTCGAGAAGCATATGAATAAGCAAATATAGCATATGCTGGGTCCTCGTGTTCTAATTTCCGATTGATAGAGAAATGGCCCAAAGTAATCAATGCCTGTCACAAGGAACGCTCTATTTGCTTGTACCCTATCAGCCGGTAGAGTTCCCATGATATGTTCAGCTAATTTCGGCTTTGTTTGAAAACATTGGATGCATTTGTTGATGACACGGCTTACAGCCTTCATTCCACCAATCAGCCAATACTGCAGGCGGATGGATGCCAAAAGAGCTTGCGGTCCAGCATGCAGCCATTTTTCGTGAAAATAAATAATGAGCGAATTTGGATGCTGTCGCGGCAAAATTAACGGATGTCGCAATTCGAAATCCAGCAATGCGTTGTGTAGACGACCTCCAACGCGTAGAAGCCCATGATCGTCAATAAACGGATTCAAATTAAATATTTTACTCGATGAGTCGATTTGCCTTTTCGATCGTATGGCGTTATACTCTGATGACAAATTCGATTTCTGCACCATGCGAATCAGCAACTATGTGCCTTGTTGAAATTCTTCAGCTGTTAGATATGAAAAAATTTTAAATGATTTTTGTCGAAACATTCTGGCGATATATGCAAAAATCCTTTGCATTTTGCCAAATGAGTTGATAAATTTGCAGTTTATTGACCAATCGATGTTTTTGAGCGCCACTATGAATGCTGTCTTGCACCTTTCAGGCAGATCCTGAACTAATACAGGGTTTGCAGGCCATTGACTCGGCTCATATTTCAAAAATTCAGGGCCATTTTGCCACAAGTGCGAAGACAAAAGTTCTGTTGGTGTAGCTCCTTTGGACAAAATGTCAGCTGGATTGAGCTCAGACGGTACATAGTGCCACGTCATGTTGCTGGTCAGTGTTTGAATGATGCTTATTCGGTTTGCGACAAAAACATTAAAATTTGAACAGTGGTCTTTTATCCAAGAAAGAACCGTAGTGGAGTCGGACCAACAGAGAATAGCGCCCTTGAAAATTTCCATGCTAGCAATCGTATCGACCAAATTCGCCATAAGCGTGGCTCCACATAGCTCAAGCTTTGGAACGCCAATACTTTTTAGAGGAGCAACTCGCGATTTCGAACAAAGCAAGCTGACCTTCACCATGTCTCTTGCCTGTGCACGTATATAGACGCATGCTCCATATGCTACCAAACTTGCATCACAAAATGCGTGGATCTCCAGGGTGGTGTTAGGAATCATAACACAACGAGGAAAAGTATATTTTGAAACGAGTTCAAGTTCTATGGAAATTGTGTGCCAATGCGTTTGAAGCGCTTGAGGTAAGCCAATCCATCCCAATTTATTTTCTCTTTCCATAAAATTTGCATAAATATTTTAGCCTTTGCTATAACTGGACCTATCAAACCCAAAGGGTCGTAAAAGCGTGCAATTATCGACAGAATATTGCGCTTTGTGATTTTGTTGGTTGGAACCAATGGAATAAAGGAAAAAATAAAGCTATCACTAGATGGGTTCCAAACGAGTCCAAGAGTTTTTGTTACATCGCTGCCGTCGTGGAATTTTAAAAACTTTTCTCGATCTGATAGTTCGATTTCGCTAAGAACGTTTTCGTCGTTCGAGCACCATTTCCTTAACTCGAACTTTCCTCTACAAACTGCCTTGTTTGCTTAAGAATTTCTAAAACTTCTTCTGCTGAATCGCCGCCAGAAATTAAATCGTCTACATAAAAATCACGCCGAACTATTTTTGCGGCAATAGGAAAATCAGCCATCTCGTCAGCTGCTAGCTGGTGCATTGCACGCATGGATAAAAATGCAGCAGACTTTGTGCCGTATGTTACGGTGTCTAAGCGAAAAATTTGCACATTCCTTTTAGGACTATCTCTCCATAGTATAAACTGCAAAAAACTATCTGGTTCTGGCACTCGAACGCAGCGATACATTTTGGCAATATCGACAGTTAGTGCAATTTTAAAGGAACGAAAACGAAAAAGTAAATCGAACAACTTTGGCTGAATAGTAGGATCTACCATCAAAACATCATTCAGTGAATGGCCCGAAGTTGTACAAGCCGAGCCATCGAAGACAACCCGAAGCTTGGTTGTTGTGCTGTCGGCTTTGAGCATACAATGATGTGGCAAAAAGTAAATTGGAACATTTTTAGGGAATTTTTTGACTAACGACATGTGATTTAAGTTCTGGAACTCCTTCATAAACGAACAATATTGTAACTTGAGCTCGGGGCTTCGTTGCAGTTTTCTTTCTAAGTTTTGAAAACGAGCTATAGAGCTTGCTGGTAGGATTCACCTAACTTACTGGGACACACAGCGAAGGGCAAACGAACGGAAATTTCACCAGACTGCAAACGACGGTAATTTTCAACAAAATGATGCTCGCATGCCAACTCCTCTTTGCTAAATTTTGAAGCTGATTCGGTGCAATTTACAATCTCCCAAAACTTGCGAACTATGTTGTCCAACTGATAATCAGGATCTTGAGTCGACGACCTTTCCAATGCTGCGAAGCTCGAGTGTTTGTTGGTAGAGTGACCATGGCCACCAGAGACAACCCAGCCCAACCTGGTTTTCTGCAGCAGCGGCAAATTTTCTCCCAGGCGCACCTGACCAACGCTCAACAGGTCAAAAAATAAACCGACTCCAATCAAAACGTCGATTCTATTTGTTTTATAAAAAAGGGGGTCTGCTAACTGCAAATTTGAAGGGATGCTCCAATCAACACTGTCGAGTGAGCATTGAGGCTGATTCTCAGCTATCGATGGTGTCACAATCGCTGTCAATGTTGTTGAGTAGTCACCGAAGCGTGACTCTATGTGGAGATCAATCGTGTGATCAGAGACTAGATCGGTCTCTCCAATGCCAGAAATAATTGATCTTGATTTCATCTTTCTAACTTGAAGCTGATTAATCAATCGGCTTGTGGCGAAATGAACTTGCCATCCTGAATCGAGTAGGGCTCGGCAAGGTATCAATGAGCCAGCGACATTTTTTACAAAAATAAGCGCAGTGGCAAGAAAAACGAAATCTTCAGGTAGAGAGGTCAGAGGTAGAAATCTTCGGAGCCAAAAAACAAGTGTGCAAAGACGAAACTGAAGCGGTTTGTGTTTCTTGATCTGAAGCAGCAGTAATGTTAACAATAGCTGCAGGCGAATCTTGCAAAGTGGGCACAGACTGAGAGCTTGACGCTTGAGTCATATGAAGAAGAGAATTGTGTTTTGAAGAGCAATGGCGGCAGCTTCCTGACTTGCACACCTTGACTGAATGTCCTCTCTTTAAACAATTGAGACAAAGATTAAGGCGCTTGACTTCCTTGTAACGCAATTCAGGGGTCAAGCAAAGAAATTTTGAGCAACCTGGTATGGAATGTTCCTTAGACTCACAAAAAAAGCAACCTAAATGCCTACTAGATGCTACGAACAATTTTTGAATATTGTTTGATGTTATTGGTTTTTGCTTGCCTGCTTGCCAGGTGCTTGCCAGGCCGCTCCAAGAATTTTGCCATTTGATTCCACGTTGGTATTTCGTTGATTGGAGTGGTCTCTTCCCATTTTGTCTGCGAAGTAACATCCAATTTGCGACCGATGAGATAGATTAGAAGACAATCGGATAACTGCTCCATCGAGCCCATCGATTGAAGAGCACGCAAATTTGAGTTCATCTTGTCACTCAGCTCTCTCAGTCTTGCCACAGATCCTGATTCCACACTAGCCAGTCCAAAAATCTCGCGAATGTGAGCCTAAAAATTTAAGCGATTATTATCGAATCTACTTTTAAACATTTTTATGGCTCTATCATAATTGTTATCTCTTATTTCTAGAGACCGGATAGTGTCCAACGCTGCATCTTTCAAGTTTGATCGTAGATGCTGGAACTTTTCGATTTTCGTCAACTCGCTATCGTTGTCCACCATGGTCGTGAACATCGAAAAGAAATCCGGCCAATATTTATACAAACCTTTGAATTTGGGTATTTGCAACGTTGGTAGCCGCGCCTTATGCTGCGAAATGATAATAGATTGATGCGGCTCGTGCATAGAAAATTGACACTGAGTTGACTGACAATTTTCAGTAGCGCGTCGTGTACCCAATTCCTTACTAAATGCGGCCTTCGTGGTTATGTAGATCGACTCAAAATTTGCGCGAGCATTACTTAAAATCTCGTTAAAATCTTCCTCCTCCAACGAATTCTGCACACTATCAAATTTTGAGTGAAGCCGCTCTACCAAATCGAGCATCAAAGTGAGCACTTCACTATCCAAACTGTTCAAACTTTCAATCTCCAAGTTAGCATACACATCTTTAAGCTGCTTTGCTATTGAGGCAGATTTCCGCTTGTAAAATGGAAGCTTAAGAGCAGGTGAATTTTCTGCATCAGGCGTGTCAGCGTTAGAGGTCATTGCTGATGATGGTACTTTCGAACTAGCGGCACCAATTTTGTGAGTATATAACTGAACTGTACTTTTTCCGACGAATATTGATGAGTTGCTATGTGCAAACCTTTATGTAACTAAGCGTTTAACGGTGATGGTTAATTGTTGTTGCCGATCACGTCGGGGTCACCATGAAAAGACTAGCAATGTTTTTTGCTAGTGTTGAATTCGACAAAAAAAAAGGCTATATGTATGCGATGTGTTCTCGCCAACAATTTTTATTCAACTTAACTGATTCTTTTAATAAAATATAATAATGATGTTAAGCAAACAATTTAAAGCTTTAGGTACTGTTAGAAGCTAAACGATAGCGCGAGAGCGCGAGAGAGCGACTTAATTAAATGTAGCCAGAGAGCAAATGAACCGAACAAAAGCAAAGTAATAACAAAATTAAGATAAATGTAAAAGCCTTGGTTTCTCTTAATTAGTAGAAATAGAAATGTTATGATTAAGTAGTTCTCTTAACAGTAGCAATTAACTTTTGGTTAAAATGGCCGTTTTCAAAATTTCTTTCAAAATGTGTATTTGAAGCTAAAAAGGTAATGGTGAAAAATTTCAAGCCGCTCTTATGTAGTTAAGAAGTTATACTTGGTTATAGTAAGTGAAATGGTTTAGTTTTTAGTTGTAATGGCTTTAGTATTTATGATTCCTATAAGCGTTATGGATATCAAAAGAAAAGTTATTCTATTACCTATTTTACGAACCATAGGTAATTAACCATTAACCATAAAAATCCATGAATTATTATTGAATATATAACTGGTTTTGTATCAGAGATCTGCATGATTGGATTTATTTGCTTTTTCAAATTCTTTTAATTTTTCAACTCCCTGCAAGTTAAAATTCCGTTTTCTTGCATACAAAATAATTATTTTCCCTGATTTTAACTTTTAGTGTCCCCGCTTTACTCCCTGTTTTTGAATTTGTACACAAAGTTCTTAATAAAAATAGCTCTTCTTAAGCCTGGTTTCTACGAGGTCAATTTCAATGACAGCCCAAAAACTAACATAAAATCGAATGGCAAAGACTGACTTTGAATTTATGTCAGTTGATTGCGATACTATTTTCACTTTTGATATCATTTGTGAAATGTCATCGTTTAACAGTTGTGTTTTTGTCATCAACAAATTTAAAAATATTTTATAAATTTCGCTAGCAGTGAAACCAAACAAAAATTAAAGCAACTTTTGGACAAAAACTGACACAAAATGCCAACATTTTTAATTAAAAACTGACGTAGCGAAAAACAGGCTTAATAAAGCAATTTGACCGACTTAATCGGACTATATTAAATATTGAATTGACTATATTGAGAAAACTTAACTTTGTAGTCAGAAGTTTTATAAAAGTTTCGTACAATTCAACAGTGATGGAAAAAATGGTGTTACTTTTTGCCATCTATTATCAGTTTTAGTGACTATGAGTGACAGGCACGACAAAAATCGGATTTATTTTTATTAAACATAGCTTCCGAATCAAAGTATTATAAATATTTGCGCGAAGTTCCTGGACTTTTTCTGATAGTAGAATCGTCAAACCAAAAATATTTCTTAGAGATCTTTATTCCATATTAAGAAAAGATCATATGACCATATGAAAAAAAAATTAAAAATTGGATTATTAGTTATAATTTATAACTAACAAGCTCTTACTTTTCTCCGTCTTGATCACTGTTTTCCCGTCATCCCGTTTTGGTCGAAAAATCCAAAAAAAAGGGGGAAAATCCCGCCATTTGGCAGCTGGTACGAGCACAGCGAGCCGATTGCTACTTCGTGCACAAAAGCACAAAAACACACAACGCCCGCGTGTTATGGGAAAGATGATGTGATCACCAGTGCTTTAAAGTAATTAAAGTAACTTAAGCTATCAATAAAGTTATAAGTTAAGTTGTGGACTTTAGAAAGAAATCTTGATGCAGCTTATATTTAAATTTGTTACTTTCTACAAGGTGCAATAAGTTCATAAAAAATATTATTTTAAATTTTTAGCTGGTCCTAAATAAAGAGACAAATTTTTTATTTTAAATGACGATATTTATTTTAATCTTTATATTAATATCATGTATAATAAAATATGTAAAAACAAGTTATTAGGAGCTTTAAAAAACCAAACATTACATTACTTAATTTATTGGGTTTAAAAATAAAAAAAAATTTCATAGCTAAATAATATAGACAAGTAAATAAAACAAAATATAATAAAAGTAATTAAAAGCACAAAAAGTATTGATTTAAAAAATCATAAGGCTTATCATGATTGTGTCATAAACACTTAATTTAAGTTAAAAATTAATAGTTTGAGAATGACATTTTTCGAGCCGCTTTTACTAACACAAACAGGCTTATCGCTCCAACTATAGAAGGCTAGAACAATGTCTTTCTGATCTCATAATAAACAGGGAAGTCTCATCTTTAAATGCTCTATCGCTGTGAATCGTTCGTGATTTCAGCAGCAACAACATAAGCAAGCTACTGAGCAAAAATGTGATTTTTTTTCTTCTCAAATTTTGCTATTTTATGACTGAGACGTAGACCACGCTTCATAGCGTGGGAGTTCTTGTATCATAAGAGTATAATTTTACAACAAATCGCTTAAATCGAATGTGTCAATTATATGACTTTCTAAAATTTATAATATAAAAGCATTTTTAAAAATGTTTGGTGATATCTTTTCCCATATGTAGTCTAAACATCCCTTTTTCGCGTTTTTCCATCCATTATCCCTGCGTTATTATTTACTGAGATATAGCGTTTTATTAAATTTGGAATACCCTATCTTCTCCAATGTGCATTGTCCAATCTCAACTTTCGTTTCATTACTCCAGCATTAATTCTAATCTATTATTACGATCAAAACGATAATCCATATACATATGAACAAAAGCACAACTCGTCTACATACAGTGGTCCCAGGTTATTTGCGTCAGCTAAAATGCTTGATTTTCAACGCAGTTAGACGGGGAACTCAATTACGGGAATATATAGTTTATTAAGGATATTAAGTTTGCTTACTTTTCAGCTCAGTTAAATGGAGAGCCCAATTAAGCGAGGCGCAGTTAACCGGGGACCACTGCACATAAAACAACAAATTTTTTTTTTTTAGGTGGTCGTAACAACCCATGTCCGGGTTTCAGCCGACCTCATCAGCTCTCGCCAGGTGCCTCTGCTTTGCGCGCGCCTTCTCCAATCAGATAAACCAAGTGCGGTTGGGGCTTCTTCAGCCTACTCCATCCATCGGAGGCATGGTCTCCCTCGTCGTCGTTGACCAGCGACCCTCGCCTCGAGCACCTTTTTCGCTGGAGCTTCGTCGTTCATACGATGGACATGATCCAGCCAGCGTAGTCGCTGCACAGTTATACGCCGAACTACGTCAATGTCATCGTAGAGCTCATACAGCTCGTGGTTCATTCGGATGCGATAATCACCGCCGACTCGAACAGGACCGAAGATTTTGCGAAGAACTTTTCTCTCGAACACCCCCAGAGCGGCTGCGTCAGTTTGCGAAACTACCCATGCCTCAGCGCCATAAAGCAGCACAGGTAGAACGAGCGTCTTGTAGAGTGTTAGTTTTGTCGATCGAGAGAGGGCTCTGGAACTTAGTTGCTTACTGAGCCCGTAGTAGCACCTATTAGCAATTATTGTTCTTCGCTTTATCTCCAGGCTGATTTCGTTTTTTGGTATTAATGGCGGTGCCAAGGTAAACGAACTCCTTGACTACTTCAAAGTTATAGCTGCCGGATGAAACGTGGGAGTCTAAACGCCGCGCTCCCTTGTTTGTAGACAGCATATACTTTGTTTTGCCCTCATTTATCGTCAAACCCACTTTGGCTGATTCCTTTTCGATAGCGGCGAAAGAAGCGGTAACATCTCTCTTGGTTCTGCCAACAATATCAATATCATCAGCGTACGCAAGGAGCTGGACGCCTTTGTAGAAAATGGTGCCATTACGATGCACACCGGCCTTTCGTACGATCCCCTCCATGATGATGTTAAAGAGATCGCAAGACAGTGGATCGCCTTGCGTGAAATCTCTTTCGGTATTGAAGGTTTCGGAGAGGTCATTTCCTACCTTGACGGAGCTGCGTGTGTTGCTCAACGTCATTCTGCAAAGTCTAATCAACTTTGCAGGTATACCGAACTCAGACATTGTTGCGTATAGGCAATCCCTTCTCGGGCTATCGAACGCAGCTTTAAAATCGACAAAGAGATGGTGTGTGTCAATTTGATTTTCGTGGGGTTTCTCCAGGATTTGTCGTAGCGTGAAAATCTGGTCTGTGGTGGACTTACCAGGTCGAAAGCCACACTAATAAGGTCCAATCAGTGTTTTTGTAATCGGCTTTAATCTTTCAAACAGTACGCTTGAGAGAACCTTATATGCGATGGAAATAAGACTGATACCTCTATAACTTGCGCAGATTGTTGGGTCTCCTTTCTTAAGTATAGGGCACAGTACGCTGAGGTTCCAATCGTCGGGCATGCTTTCTTCTAGCCATATTTTGCTGATGAGCTGATGCATGCGCCTTATCAATTCATTGCCGCCGATTTTAAACAATTCAGCTGACAGGCCGTCAGCACCCGCTGCTTTATTGTTTTTGAGTCGTTGGATAGCAACTCGAACCTCTTCATGGCTAGGTGGTGGTACTTCCACTCCGTCATCGTTGATTGGTGGCTCTGAACTGCGCTCTCCATGAGCAGCATTGGTGGAATCGTCGCCAGTAAGTAAATTGGAGAAGTGCCGTCTCCACAATCTCAGCACACACTGTGTATCCGTATTCAGATCTCCATTTTCGTCTCTACAAGTGGATGCTCCGGGCTTGAAACCTTGGGTTAGACGCTTAACCTGTTGATAGAATTTTCGTGCATCCTTCTTGCCCTGGTATACCTCTAGTTCCTCACGCTCACGCTTTTCCTGCTCTCTTTTCTTGCGTCTGAAAAGGCGCCTCTCTTCCTTCCTCTTTTCGCGGTAGTTTTCTCGCACGGCTCGCGTTGCAGCTGACTGCAGCGTTTTTCTATATGCGGCGTTTTTTACTGCAGTCGCGATGCGACACTCCTGATCATACCATTGGTTCCGAGGTTGAGGGCGCCGGAAACCAATGACTTCTTCAGCGGCAGTGCGTATGGAGTGGGATATATGCGCCCAAAGTCCGCCGGCGTCGTCGGGTCCAGAGGTTGGTTGGTTGAGCTTAACCGAGAGTTGAGCGGAGTAGGCTTCGGCAGTCCGTTGTAATTGCAGCTTAGCGACATCTAGCTTTCGTTGCATTCCTGTGCGTATGTTCTTCGCATTGCATAATCGCATGCGGATCTTGGCTGCAACAAGATAATGGTCGGAGTCAATGTTGACCCCCCGAAATGTACGCACATCTAGAACACTAGAGGCATGCCTTCCGTCGATTACAACATGATCAATTTGGTTTCGCGTTTTTTGATCCGGGGACAGCCAGGTGGCCTTGTGGATGTCGAGGTGCTTAAATCTGGTGCTACTAACTACCATGTTTCGCGCCGCGGCGAAGTCGATCAGTCTTAGACCGTTGTTCGTGGAGGTCTCATGAAGACTGAACTGACCGACAAGTGGGGCCACAACAAATTCAATAAAAGTAAAAAAAAAAACCAAAAATTCACAACGCAATAACTTTTCCAACCCAAAAAAAAAACGTCACACAAACTCTACATTATATATGAAACGAACAAACAAACAAACGCTCTCTAGTCTCTTTCGACTGCAGTGGAGTCGCATAGGCTTGAAAACAAACTTGAAAAGTAGAAAACTTGATTTTTTTCCTGCCAACTCATGTAGGGAAGAAACAAAATAGAATCAAGTCAGACTTGATTCGTTTTTAAGAAGCAAGCCGTGACATGTAGGATAAAAACAACTCAAGTTTCTGCAAGTCAAGTCGAAACTTGATTTTTTTCAAGTTTTACCAAATTTGTAGGTCCCTTCGAAATGTTTAATGTTCCTTTTGAAATTTTGTGAAAAAATGCGCAGCGGGCTAAAAATTTTTAAAAAAAAATTACGGGATAAACATTTTTTAAAAAATCGCGGGGTTTTTCGGATAAAAATCACTCGATTTTTATAAAAATTTTTCATGTTTTGGTTATTTCGTAAAAGGGAGAACTGCCAAGTGTGCAAAATATGTAAAACGTTACGTTATATTTTTATTTTAGAAACTAACGGCGGAAATATTTTGCAAACAATTTTCGAACAATAGTGAGCTGGATGCAGAATGAGGCGTTGTGAAGAATAAAGTAAGAAATATGAGAATGTGTTACAATAAAGATAAGGCTTGGGAGAACACAACTGAAGCAGGAACTTCTAAAGATGGGGAAACAATAAGAAATATGCATTTATTAACAACATTATTAGCATTCGTCTGTAAATTTCGTCTCTCATTTCGAAATAGAGGAAGATGCTCCAAAATTATTTAAAAGCGTGCTGAAATTTTAATTGTATCCATATGATTAATATTATTTATATTAATATAAATATTATTATATATTATATTATATATGATATGGACGAAATTTTCAGCAGCCGTAATTTTAGCTTTGAGCCAATCATTTTTGAATCGGAAGATTTCTGGGTTAACGATCATTGCTCAATTCGACTTCAACATCTGAACTTTTTTTTACAGAATACATGAGACACGATACTCCTGAAATTACTGTTGAAAAACCGGCAAACACCCCTGCGTCTCGCAAGGGAATTTACTCGCGTACATCTAATTCTTATATCTTGGAAGTGTACACTTCGAAGTGATATCTTGGAAGAGAGTTTGTTTTTATAATTATTAAAAATTCAAAATTATTTAAAAATTAAAATTATTTTAAAACAAAGAGAAATGGATATTAAAAAAGACCATGCACCTCATTAGGACCGGTTTAATTTTGAAAAAGAATTAAAAGCTTTGAAAATTAAAGAAATAGAAATATAGTCAAGAACAATTTAAAATTGTTTGAAACAGAAATTAAAACACGGATGGCATTTGAAGAAATGAAAAGCAAGGAGAGAATTGAACTGAAAAAGTTGGAAAATTTAATATAAAATACGGCAATAGCCTAGCTCCCCGAGGGCGTTCACTCAGAAAAATATGCAACTAAACTATTGAAATTTAACCCCTTTAAGAAAATAGTTCAAACATGTTTTCAGGCATTTAGCAATTTCGTAAAATCGTTTTATACCGAATTTAATTTTAACTTTTTAATTGAATTAATTTTGATTGAATGAATTTTAATAAAAATTTTAATTTAATTTTTTATTTTTTGAAGCTTTTTTGGCTTATGTTATGTTTGCTTTTTTACAGATTTTAAATTAATACCAAATGGCAATTTTAAATAAAAGACTTTAATAGCAACATTCTTGTTGAAATAAACCTTCTGAATGGGATATTAGCTGAGGGGCTTCAACCAGCAAATTCTCTGTACCCGACTCACTTCACTAAAACTAGCAGCACTCTTTTAGATGTATTTCTAGTAAGCAACAAACAACATATTTTACTATATGATCAGCTTTCTGCACCTGTTTTCTCCAAACATGGTTTAATCTTCTTTAAGTACAACTTTTGCCTAACATATACCGACGAATCGTGTAGCTATCGAGATTTCAGAAACTTAACCACTCATTGCTCTACGATTCAGCCTGCGTAATTGACTGGCCACAGATATATCACATGGCAGATGTTGACGAAGTTAATTTTATACAAAACAATATTTCCAACCTTTTAAATGAGTTTGTTCCAACGATAACTAAAAAAGTCCGTGTTGAAGAAAACCTTTGGTTTAACGAAAACATAAAAAATGTAATCTGCGAAAGGAATGGTGCTTATAACAAAGATACAAAACCTTATACTTACATGCCATTTTTAAAAGATGTAGAAGTCGTGTAGTCAACGAGATCAAAGCGGCAAAAACTAGATACTGTGAAAACAAATTCAACTCCGGCATTATTTCGAAACAAAAATATCTAGATATACGTAAAATCGGCATCAACACTAAAGTTTCTACAATAGCTAACCTCGACGAAGTCGATGTAAATGTAATAAATGAAAATTTTTTGAAACTGCCTTTACCTATGCCTAAAACTAAACGACCCCAGACAATCCTGGGCCTCAATCAAGTCATCACTGGAAATCATTTTAGCTTTTCTTGTGTGAGTCATACAGAGGTATGCAAAGCATTTCAATCGGTTAAATCAAATGCATTTGGTTTTGATGAAATGCACCCTGTTTTCATCAAAGTTCACTTGTCAGCATTGTTACCATTTTTCAGACACCGTTTCAATTCAATTTTAACCACCTCGAAGTTCCCCCTTTAATGGAAAATAGCAAAAATCATTCCTTAAAGGGAATGGAGAATTTCGACCAAAGGCAATCGGGCTTCAGGCCAAAAAGAAGCCGTATAACTACAGTGATTGATGTTTCTGAAGAAATAAGAACGCAATTGGATGCGAATAAGCTATCCTTGTTGACTCTTCCTGACCATTCAAATGCGTTTGACTCAGTATCTCATGACATATTGTTTGCAAAGCTCATAAATAATTTTAATTTTTCGAACACTGCGGTTAATCTTATAAAATCGTATCTCACCAATAGATCGTAAGTTGTAAATGTTAATAATATTACATCTGAGGTCCGTACAGTGCCAAGAGGAGTCCCTCAAGGGTCAGTGCTGGGGCCACTCATATTTGATATGTATATTAACGACCTTCCATATTTAAAGAATTGTCATGTTCATATTTATGCAGATGATGTCCAGTTATATATAAGCGATGATGTTAATAACACAAACTTTTGCGTCACAAAGCTTAATGAAGACTTAGAAAGTAAGTGTGCGGATTTGGGCTAAAGAAAATTATCTTTGCCTAAATCCCTCTAAATCAAAATGTATGGTTATTTACAAAAAGTCGCTTGATCAAGTATATTTACCAAGAGTTATGTTGAGTGGCTCAAAGTATCAGTTTGTTAATACTGCTAAAAACCTTGGCGTAACTTTTAATAAAACGTTAACATGGAATGACCATATTATACGTGCTATCGAAAAGACTTATGGCATGTTGCGTTCGCTTTGGGTAACGCAGTACTATACGCCGCAAAAAAAAAAGCATGCTTTTGGCTAAAGCGTATTTGATACGCTGCTTTGTGAACTGTACGCCAACTGTGATTGTATCAAAAAAATCATTTCAATTTCGGCATAAATACTCTATATCGGAACGACAATTTTTCTTCTACGCAATTCGCCTTTGGAATTCTTACCTCCTTTTGCTCCAAAATTGTTCTTTTCAATTATTTTAGTACTTAATTTGAAATAACATATCCTACTAGCGTCTAGCTTCAATTTTTTATTTTTATTCTAAGCTTTTGCTTTGTTAAATTTGATTGCTTTGATATAAACTAATATTTATTCGTGACTTAAGCTTGTTAAATTTATGCTTTTTTTATATTGTGGCTTAAGGATCTATATATATTGAATAAATCAATCAATCAAAGAAACGGTCGCAATTGACCACTACTACATTTAACTTTAATAAAAAAATATGTAGATACTAAAATATAAGTTTTCGGATATAAACAAAAGTACAAATTAATTGAAGTTAATTAAACAAAATTGACTAAACCATGTCTTAAGTTTCATTTCCAATTAATTCTTGCGGAAAATTTGAATCTGCGTCACTGTTATTGATTGGAAGTGGAAAATTGAAATCCTGTTATATATTGTGGAGAATAAAACACAATGAAACCCATCTACAACATTCCTTGTCTTCGTCATTCTTCAGTCGGCATTTTAATTCTTTTAAGCTGCCAAACTTTTCTTTTAACTTCCCAAAGCACTTCCTCTCGAACCCGATATTTCGAAAAGTATTTGTTAAAAGTACATCATTCATTATTTAGCTCGTTGCTGTTTTGTCTAAATGGCGTAACAAGATGAGGACCCAAAGAATATGCTGAATCACCGGCAATCCACAGCATATTGAAGAAATATGTTTCAGGAAAGTGTGCAATGAAACACTCCATGTACATTTTTGCGTCGTGAAAGATTCCTCGATAGCCAATTGTAAGTTGTCGAAATTTTAAATTGTAATCGCAGATGACTTGCATTTTTATGGCATACTGCCTCTTCCTTGAACAAAAAACTGCTCATGGCGCATCATTGATCTGCCAACCTGATTTCGGTTCCATCTATGTATCCAATGCATCCTGGTACCTCTGTCAGTGTGTTCTCTACAATATTCCTCCTTTCTGCCTCAAGCCAGAACAAATATTTCTGTTTAAAACGTAAAATTGCTTTAAACACACGCCCGGTTAGGATTTGAAGTGTTCCGCCATCTCCAACACCAAAAAGTGACGCAATTTTGAGAACAGACGATCGATCCTTCGCCATAAGAACCAAGGCCGAATAACACGATTTGCAATTGAAGTTCTACTCGTAATTGTGGCACAGAATTTCAATTTTTAAAAACGGGATCATCTTTTATCAAATCTAAACTATATAAAAATTCTTTTACGTCGACTCGTAGCATTTGTCGTTTTCTACCGTCATCCAGATTCTTCAGCACCTTGCGATGTGATAGCAAGAGGATTAGGTTTACATGAAAAGTTGTCATTATATCCTCCTCTTCTTCCTCATTATTTGTAATACACAAACTAATAAAAACACTACGATTCGTTTAGCAAATTATAACCTAAGTCAAAAGCAATTGAATCCAAAGCATTTTGGAAGCACACAGTGATAAAAATGTTTCTGTTGAATTAAAGACGAGGTTGTATTCACGACGGTGTTTTATTAGCAAATGAATTCAAGAGCTTAAAAAAGATATACAAAGAGTAAGAAGGATAGAGAAGGCATCAAATTAAACGTTAAGAAATAATACAATGCAAATATATAGAGTTGCCAGGTCATATTGTTGAACTTTACTTTTAACACTAATCTATATATTTCATAAATATTTTACAAGAATGAAAAATAAGAATTACAAATTTTTTTTTTTAAATCGTCCCATTTCTTTTTTCAATTTTTAGTTAGAATATCTGAAATCATTTCATTAGTAAAAATATAATTTAAATTTATTTCATTGTTCTTATATGATACTTTAAATCAATGTGTTTGCTTCGGGCGTGATAAGTTGGATTCTTGACTAACAATTTCCATGCCTAAGAAAAATTTAAGTTGACCGATATCTACTACATCAAAAACTTCTGAAATGCTTGCTTTAATCATATTTAAATCTTATATTTTCGAACTGGCTAGGATGATGTCGTCTACATATACTGCGATATTAAAATTACATTTTTCATTTTTAGTGTACACGCATGGCTCACTGACACAAGGTATGAATCCCATCTGCTTTAGAACTGAATCTAGCTTTTCATTCCATACTCAACCGCTTTGCTTTAACCCATAAAGTGCTTTATTAAGCTTTAGTACACGATCTGGGTATTTCTCGCTAACAAAGTATTCGGGTTGCGTCATAAGGATAGTATCATAAAGCTCGCTGTTGAGTTACGCTGACACCACGTCCATTCGATGCAAATGTAATTTGTAATCGCATGCCAACACTATCAGCATACGCATTGTTGCATGCCTTACAACCAAGTCAAACTGCTGACTGCACCCTTTTGCAACCAGACGAGACTTGAAGCATTCGATGCTGCCATCCGCGTTCTGACTGAATACTCACTTGCAACCGATGACCCTTTTCACCAGCTATTAGGTATTATTTCGAACAAGCGCGTCATACTACTTCTGCAACGAGTTCTTCCAGTATTCAGCATGCTCTCCACTTACTGCTTCAGTGATGCTTTTGGCAATTTTAACATCATCGCTCTTCATAACGTTTGCACATGACGTTCGTTTCGAGGACGTCCAGGTTGTCTACTGTCGTAGCTACTGCCTGCGCCCAAAGACTCATCCAAGCCGCTGTGCACCAAAATGCTCCTTGCCATTTCAACAAGGATTCTATCAGCGCGATCCGCCACTCCGTTCTGCTGCGATGTATGCGGCACAGTCAGCTGCCGCTTTGTAGCATTTAAATCTTGAAAATCACTTAAGTGTTTTACAAGATACTCGCCGCCGTTGTCACTTCGCAGTGTTTTTATTATACAGCTCGTCTGCTGTTTAGCCAGCGCTATAAATGATTTAAGTGCTGCGAAAACTTCGTCTTTTGTTTTTAGAAAAAAAACTGCTATAAACCGCGACTTGTCATCAGTAAACGTTGCAAAATATGGAGAACCACCAATCGATTGTTTATTTATCGGACCACACATATCGCTTTGCACTACCTCTAATAAATTTTGCGCGTGGCTCTCCGTAGCATGGGGGAACGGCATGAAACAAATCTTGCTCTTTGCGCACGTAAGACAATCATTTTAATCCGGAATCTTTTTAATAGCAAGCCCATGCACTTATTTTTTATCTGAAATTTCCTTTAAGCTTGCAAAGTTCAGATGCCCAAAACGATTGTGCCAGTCAGTTGCTCTGCAACTCGTGCCGTGTGCATAAAAACAGTTGTTAGCTTTTACTCTAAACATAAACAATCCACCACACTTCTCTGCTTTTACAACTCTGTTGTTTTAATTTTTTATTACAGCTTAATTTTTTTCAAATATTACTATGAGTCCGTTTTCTGGCGCTCTGCTTACTGAGACAAAATTAGCTTGCAATTCAGGCACATATAAAACATTCTTCAACATCAATGCAAATTCGCCGCTAACAATACGAGCGACACCTCGTCCCTCAGCTTGAATTCTATCCTATTCTTTCCTTGCGCTCTTCATAAGTGGTGAATAAATTTCGTTCGCAACATAAATGCGCAGTCGCGCCGCTGCCGATGCACCAAGCATCACGCTCTAACATTTTCGCTGATGCTGCCGCTAAAACAGAAAATGATTGTTCTGTCGTGCTCTCCTTTTGTGTTTTCTTCGCTTCTCTGCAATTCACCGCATAGTGACCTCGTCGTCCGCAATTGTAGCATTTGACGTTGATTCTTTTGTTGTTGTTACTCATATTATTTTTGGATCTGCTGCCGTTGCCATAGTTGTTGCTGTTATTTAGTAGAGCTTTTTTAATGTTCGCCCTTGCGACAAACGCTTTTTAGGTCGTCTCGCTCCCTCCTCAAGCAATTTAACGTTCAACGCATTAAAAAACGGCAAGGTGTCGCGCGTTTCCATAGCTACGACGAAATTCTCGAATGATTCTGGCAAACTCGAGGGCAAAATGATTCCTTTCCATTTCCATTTCCTCTGAAACTTCGGTTCCAGTTTATGCTACTTTTTCAGCGATTTCGTAAAAACCATGAACATGTTACGACACACTAGCGCCTTCAGACAAACTGTGTTGGAAAAGTTTTTTAAATAACGTTATTTTTTGAGCCGGTCCCGTTGGTTGGTCGATTTCTTTTAGCTTATTCCAGATTTTCAATGCCTCACATGATTTATTTGCGCAGGTTTAAAGTATTATACTGGCTAGAGCCTTCTCATCTTTTGCGTCAAACGCAGCTGACTCTTGCGGGGTTGCAGTCTCGCTTTTTATTAATTTTCCGCAGGCTATGCCCCAAAGTTCGGAATGTAAGTTAACACAAGCTTCCAATGACCATCAGCCAACACGCGCATCCGCCAATTGTAACGTGAGTATGATACATGACAATTTCAAATTCGAGGCAGACACAACGTCAGCAAGAAACCACAATAACAAAAAACAACAACGACAACAAGAAACCACAATAACAAAAACCAACAACGACAACAGCAACAACAGTAGCGGCAACAGTTAGTTTAAGTTATTCTTAAGTTATTGCATCTTCATTTGCAAACAGACACGAACGTCCAGCTCGTACACACCCAAGTTACCAATATAGTTATAACTCACCACGGTATAGGAACATGGCCTTACATCAAAACCAGGTAGCTCCGGTACCAATGGAAATAGACCCATCAAGCTCCATGTTTAGACATAATAAACCACTTAACTCTCATATCCAAGGTAACCAGAGAATTCCATGGGGAATCATGTCCAAAATCAACAGGTGGTTCCTTTTACTAACCACACAAGGTTTAGTAATCGTCCTCAGTTAAGTAATCCCTTCAAACGATCAAATGAGTCAGGTACGCAACCAATTATTAAACAGCAGAGGATTAATTATCTTGATCAGCAGTCCGCAACTAGGGTTGAGGAGGACTATCATAAATATACTGATGACTGTGATTATAGCCAATATGAGGAAATTGGGGACGATAACGAAAAAGAAATAGTAGATGAGATAAATTTTTTAGAGAGCGTTCCCTCTTGCCATATGTAAGCCGTACTCTGGCAGGAAGGGAAGTTAAACTCTTAGTAGACACCGGTGCGTCTCAGAATTATATCAAGAATCTAGAAGGTATCAAGGCAATAAAACGAATTAATAAGCCTTTCTATGTTAAATCTCTGCACGGAACGAATAAGGTTTATGAAAAATGTCTGGTGAATATTTTTAACACAACTACTCCTTTTGATATATTACCGAACCTCGCTACATTTGATGGAATATTAGGTTTTGATTTTTTGCGCCAAATCACCTCAAAGCTAGATTTGAACAAGGGAATTTTATATCACGACGGCGGTGAAGAAACGTTGTTATATTACTTTTGCAGAAGTGTAAATAATATCTCAGAAAAGTGCGAGTTACCTAAAGAAATAAAAAAACATGTCGATTCCATTGTGGAACACTATTCTCAAGTGTTTGCCGACCCTACTGAATCACTACCGTACAACACAAATATTGTTGCAACAATAAGAACGGTAGATGATAATCCGTTTTACTCAAAAGCAGATCCATATCCAATAGCCGCTGCAGAGTTCGTAAATAAGGAAATAGCCCAGCTCTTGGAAAATTAAATCATAAGACCTTCCCGTTCTCCATACAACAATCCGATTTGGGTGGTTGACAAAAAGGGCATTGATGAGACCGGAAATAAAAAAAAGCGTCTAGTAATAGACTTCAGGAAGTTGAATGAAAGAACTATAGCAGACAGATACCCAATTCCGGATACATCTGTTATTCTTGCCAACTTAGGCGAGTCACTGTTCTTCTCCACCTAAGACCTGAAATCCGGCTTCCATCAAATAAAATTAGCTGAAGGAGACAGGGAAAAGACGGCATTTTCCGTTAATAACGGGAAATACGAATTTTGTAGGCTTCCTTTCGGGCTAAAGAACGCCCCAAGCATTTTTCAAAGGGCCATCGATGATGTGCTCCGCGAAGAAATCGGAAAGTGTTGCCAAGTTTTTTTTAGGAAAAGCGTTGAGTTTCTTGGGATCGTTGTCTCTGATGGAGGAATAAAAACCTGCCCCGAAAAAATTTAATGTATCATGAATTACGAAACTCCCACAACTTCGTAGCCTGAGATCCTTTCTGGGGCTCTCTGGGTACTACAGGCGCTTTATTAGAGAATATGCGCAAGTGGTAAAGCCACTCACTAAATATCTTCGTGGTGAGAATGGAAACATAGGAGCAAATAGATCAAAATCTGTTGAAATAGAATTGGATATGGAAGCAATGGAAGCCTTTAATAGGATTAAAAGTATTCTCGCTTCCGAGGATGTTTTACTTCTGTATCCAGATTTCAAAAAACCGTTTGAGCTCACAACAGACGCCTCGTCGCATGCATTAGGGGCCGTCCTTGCACAAGATGGCAGACCGATTACAATGATTTCACGGACCTTATCCTCTACGGAAGAAAACTATGCGACTAATGAGCGAGAATTACTTGCCATTGTCTGGGCTCTAAAAAAACTTAGGAATTATTTATATGGTGTTAAGGACCTTCGCATTTTTACCGACCATCAACCATTGACCTTTGCCATTTCGGATAAAAATCCAAATGCAAAGATTAAGAGATGGCGGGCCTTTGTTGAAGAATTCTCTCCCAAGTTTTTCTTTAAACCTGGCAAGGAGAATTTCGTTGCTGATGCGTTGTCCAGACAACACATAAATGTTTTGACTGACTGTGACTCTGAAACGAGACATAGTGAAGAGTCACTTACTTATACAATTCCTAAGGTCCCAAATCCGATAAACTGTTTCAAAAATCAAGTAATTTTATATAAAGGTGAGGAATCTGAAAAGACAACGAAAATTTTCTTTAAATCATTGATAAGACACACAATTATTTTTAAGGAACCACGGGATCTCTTTGAGAGACTAAAGGAAGCAGTAAATCCAAATGTAATAAATGGCATTTTCTGTGACCTACCAGTGCTTGCACTAATCCAAAATGAACTAATTAAAAGATTTCCTTCCGTTAAGTTTCGCTACACTAGTAATTCAGACGATCAATTGGAAATACTCACCTCAGAGCATAATAGAGCCCATCGTTCAGCTCGTGAGAATGCTAAGCAAATTTTAGAAGACTACTACTTTCCCAAGATCAGGAGTAGGCTCAAGGAAATAGTATCAAATTGCAGGGTCTGCAGAGAAGCCAAATATAAAAGACACCCATTAAAAGCAGAAATAGGGAGGTCACCAATACCATCATATTCAGGTGAAATATTGCACATGGATATTTACAGTACTGCTGGCTCCCATTTCCTTACGAGCCTCGACAAGTTTTCGAAGTTCGCTATTGTATCCCCTATCAGAACAAGGGCCATAGTTGATATAAAACAACCATTGTTGCTTGTCTTAAATTTTTTTAAAAATACAAAAGTTATTGTGTGCGATAACGAAAAATCGTTTCAGTCAGAAACAATAAAATGCCTTCTTAAGAATCATTTCGGAATAGACGTATTTGCTACACCGCCTTTCCACAGCACAACAAATGGTCAGGTGGAAAGGTTTCATAGTACCTTAAAGGAAGTAGCTAGATGTTTGAAGATAGAACAAAACATAGAAGACCCCAAGGAACTTATTCTGATCGCAACGAACAAATACAACCGATCCATCCATTCATCCACTGGACAGAAACCAATAGATATCATTCATTCAATGCCTGCTGAGATGGGAAATGCTATAAGGGAGAAAATAGCTCAAGCACAAGAAAAAGAATTAAATTATCACAACAAAAACAGACACACGCGTTCCTTCAATCCGGGGGAGAAAGTTTTTGTTAAGACCAATAGGCGTATAGGAAATAAATTTTCAAAGCTTTTTATAGAAAAAGTCATTCAGAAAGATTTAGGAACGGCTGTGCTTATTGACAATAGAATAGTACATAAAGATAATTTAAGGTGATGCTACTCAAGACATTTCCGTCGTTTCAGGTTATTTTCGCTGGCCTTAGTAAAGTGCAAAATTGTGGACTACTCACAATCACACTACATCCCTATCGCTGACGGAAAAGTAGCAATTACAGAACGATTTGGCTACCTACAACACAAGACAAACCTTTCGGAATATGAGACTCTGGCCTATGAGACGCGGGAACTTCTAACATATTTTCCTCAAACGCATGTAAGAAAGGTTTTACAATCGGACGTTGATAAAGTTCTACAGCTTTTGGAAACTCTTAAGATTCACCACCGACATGCTCGCGGTATTAACATATTAGGCACAGCACTGAAATACATAGCAGGGACCCCCGACTTCGACGATTTTAACGAAGTGAAAACAAAGGAAGACGGTCTAATTGAGGCCCATGAAAGGCAAATACTGATTAACACAGAGATGCAGACAAAAATAAATGAAATAACGGACAGACTAAATAAAATACTGGATGTAAAAAAACAAGACATAGATACTGGACACCTTTTTGATTTAGTAATGGCAAGAAATAGGGCTTTAATAACAGACCTCGACAATCTCATCTACTCTATCATGCTAGGGAAAACCAACGTAATTAATCCGATAATTCTCGATAGTTAAGAAATAGATGCAATAATAGAAACTGAGCACTCTGCGGTTGTTAGTATAAGCGATATTATATCAAATTCCAAGCTTAAAATTATGCAGAATAATGACATTATTGTCTTCTTTATTAAGTATCCAATTGTAAAACAAATTTGTAACAAAACATTAATTGTACCGGTAGTGCATGAAGAAAAAATGATTTTATTAGAGACGGACGCTGTAGCAAACTGTCACAATAAGTATAAGCCATTGAAAGATTGTAAGAAAGCAATATCTGTTACATTTTGTCAAACTGATGAAACAGCTTATGCGTTCAGAGTATTCTCAATAATTATACAGCGTCATGTAAAACCATATCGGCACATCAGATTTCTCCCATATTGGTAGTTGATGATGGTTTAGTAATTGTCAATGACCAATATGTTGAAATTGAGGAAATCGGAGACTCAAAATTAAAAATTAAGGGAACTTTCTTGTTAACCTTTGACGACCATATTTATATTAATAAAACAATGTATAGAAATAATAGGAAATTGACTCGTCTTATTCCAGAACCTCCTGTAGCTCACATTAATTTTACGGATCATCTTACACTACTCTCTTTGCCGTATCTTCATAACGTTAACCTCAAAATTTAAATCATATCACTCATCTAAAACGAGAAGTAAAAAAGTATAACTATGTATGGGCAATCATTTTTTCCTTAACAATAGTTTCTATCATAATAATGTTAATAACTAAAAAAGCTAGAAATAGAACATATAAAAACAAAAATATTCCTGTAGTTAATTTTGCAAATGTAAACTTAGAACAAATATTAGAAAGAACCGAGGACGGTTCATCTTAAAGAGGGGAGCAGTTAACACAAGCTTCCAATGACCATCAGCCAACACGCGCATCCGCCAATTGTAACGTGAGTATGATACGTGACAATTTCAAATTCGAGGCAGACACAACGTCAGCAAGAAACCACAATAACAAAAAACAACAACGACATCAAGAAACCACAATAACAAAAAACAACAACGACAACAGCAACAACAGTAGCGGCAACAGTTAGTTTAAGTTATTCTTAAGTTAGTTCTAATTTGTACGGCAAGAAAAACAGTGGCACATAGTGCCAAACAATAAAGTCACAAAAAATAATTATAAAAGAACTCGTTTAACTTGTACAAGAACACTTTTCATGTGGACAGACCACGCCGCGTAATTGGAATCGTCCAATTTTTCGATTGCAAATACTCCCGTCGAACTCATTTTATTGGAAAATATTCTTTTTCTTATGGTTTTTAAATATTAAACCGATTGTTTAAACTTATTTAACCGTTCAGATTTTTATATTATTAGGCCTGGGCTCATATCCTGATAAAAAAGTTTCTGTTGAATAAAAGACGAGGTTGTATTCACAACGGTGTTTTATTAGCGAATGAATTCAAAAGCTTAAAAAAGAAATACAATGAGTAAAAAGGATTGAGAAGGCATCAAAATAAACGTTAAGAAAGAATACAATGCAAATATATAGAGTTGCTAGATCTTATTGTTGAACTTTACTTTCAACAGAAAGCATTCGAAGCTCTTGGCATTTTAAAACACCAAAAAAAAAATCACGCAAAAAGGTTGTGTTTGTTAGAAAATAAGACAGTGATACCACTGCATTTGAGCGAAATTTGCAAATTCACTTCTTTCACTTTTTTCACTTTTTTTTTTTACAACGTTTAAAAATATTTTTTTTATATTATTTTGAATGGTTGCATGGTTTTAAGGATAGGATATCAGCTTTGCATAAAATTTACTGAAATAGGAGTGAATATATCTCCAAAGCTAAATATTTTACACTGAATTACTTAAATTTCAGATATCGTAATAATCCCCACAGGTAATATAACTTCTCCTTCAAATAATTTTTTACGTAGTGGCAATACTCACGATAAACGTCACAGCGTTGCATAATTAGTGAATACGACAGTCACATCCCGAGATGCTCACAGTTTCAAAAATAACAAATACTATAAGTACGTTTTGTTAATATACGCGTAAACTGTGACTAGCCTTTTATATCTGTAAATAGATCAGGATTAGAAAAAGTCTTTCTGACAGTATCACCATCATTTGACGTTCCGTATCCAGTTTTCACTCTATCAACTGTCAACCCCATTTGTTGCTTAAATTTTTTTGCGTTTTTTTCTTTGTTGCGTTTGAACCCGAAACTCACCAGCATTTCATTTGCATCCTATATGTAATATGCAACAAACATTTAAAAGTATTTATCCAAGCATGTAATGTAGACAAGCCATACTTTAAATTTGTTTAAGCCACTGTTCTTGACATAACATAAAAAGAGTTCATTAATGAGGGAGTTGCACCTCATAGAAAACAACTGCTTGAGGATGGAAATACTGCCAATACATTATTTACTGCACCATCTACCATCGTTAAATTCATTTAATAAGAGGCATCAATGCAAAAACCAATGAATGCATCTGCTATTTCTGCTTGAAAAATGTTTAAAAATTATAGCAACAGCAATCGAACGACTCCAAAACTCGATCGCTCACTGCTGCTGTTGCTTTGTAAATGTTTGAATATTAAATCAGCAAAGTAGAGACTACTGTTAAATCCGATCGCTCACTGAATCTATGAAAAAACTATTCGTTTTTTCATCTCACTGAATCTATGAAAAAACTATTCGTTTTTTCATAGTCCGAAGTAAATGCAGGCGAGAGAAAATTTTTGTGCATTTTTAAACCCTTTATTCGTTCTTCACATACAACAAAACAAGCCGATCTCACTCTGTTCATTACGAGAGAAAACAAGAAATGAAAAGCCATCGAGCAACTACTGCAGTGTGGGACGATAAGCAATATATTGTGTGTGTTTCGAGAAATGTGTGTGGAAAGAAAATATGTATTTCCTATGGCAATTAATGTTATTGAAAATGAAAATAATTTTAGGTTGTCATTTATTTAATATTGTTTGTATTGTACTGCACTATTTTTATTTAAGAATATTATTTAAGATGCCTGAACCCATCCTTTGCGCGAAATTATCGTATGTGCCATTTTCTCGAAATTGACTTTTTAATGCAAATTTGTTCGACATACCACAACGCATCACCTGGTAAAATATTGAAGAAATCCTTATAGTTACGCCAAAAATTGACTATCTATTTTATCAATGCTTTTTTTTCTTGTGGGCGAAATTATCGTATGTGCCATACAAAAATATTTTGTGCATAGTAGCTGGCCATATTTACAATTTTTTTTTTTTTTTTAATTAGAAGTAGAATGTGAAGCAATTGCTTACTTTTATGCAGCCGTGCCTCTATTAGCTCTATTAGCTTCACCGTTACTTACAGCTAAAACAATATTAAAGTGCATAAGTAGAAAAAACGCTCTCCTGTAAAATTTAGTTTTGGCACATACGATAATTTTTTGCGTAGGGGTCGATATATTTGGGCTATTCACAGTTTAATCGTATATTAACAAAACGTATTTGTTATTTTTGCAACTGTGAGCACCTCAGAGTGTGACTGCCGTATTCAATGCTTTTGCAACGCTGTTATATATGTTGTAGATAGGGCAAAAAAACACGTCCAAGGGCTACTTTTATTTACGCGTCTTTGCGTATTTGCGTTTGCATGCAAAACAACAACAAAGAAAAATACGCTTACGTAAGTTGGCATAAAAATAACAAATCGTAAATTGAACAGGCCTGCGAACTTAAACTGTGAATAGCCCAATTGTACATTTAATATGGACAAGAAAATATGGAAAGAAAACGGCACTTAAAACGAAACTATGCTGAAACGGATTAACTTGTAAATGTAAAATGCCAGCATACCACATGTAAGTAATTTTTCACATTTGCTGAAAATTAATTTTAACACTAATTTTTTTATTATTTTTATTTATTAGAATACTAAGCAAATTGTGGCTTTATAGCGTGATTATTGATGTCAAAAAAATACAAGTTGTGTGCTTGAATGCAAATACGGTTTTGATGGAAGTTCAGGTTTCAGTGGTTACAAACAAAAGTTTTCGGATAAGCATAACACAGATGAATTTTTGTTTATTTGTTATGACTCAGTCGTCACAAGCCAATTAAAACTTTAATAAATTAATGCCGATAGCGAATATCGACTAACCTTGATCATGAATTGCGGTATGCATAAACAGATAGTAAAATAAAACGCAGCACAAACTGCTTTAAGCACCGACCTACCTCAATTCATGATACCAGGCATGATCCAATTACGACAAACAGAAGCACTTCAGAGCGCGTGCTTAAGTTATAGCATCAATTAGTAATGTGCTGACTTAACAAACTAATGCCACACAGGTGAACGAAGCTATGCGCCTGATACCTGAGTCGCGTTACTGTTTGATGAAATTGCAGCTGTTGAAAATGCACAATTGCCAAAGCTCAATAAACGATGTATGTATGTATGTTTGTATGTGGATATAATTTAACTAGGAAGTAATATAAGTTAAGATTGTTACACAATCGCAATGTGACAAAAAACTGTCAATTATACAAAATTATAATAGTGTAAAACTATGTGATAATATAAAGATTTTGGAAGATATTTGTTATAAATATCTGTGCTTAAGCTAGAAATAAAGACAATGAATAAAGAGTCTGAAAAGACAGTATGTTAATATTTCGAAAACAACAAGAAGTATTTCTTATCTTTTCTCTGGAGCGGGCCATTGCATATTGAAGTAAGTATAACGGGGCTGGTGAGCTTTAATGAAAAATACACACCAGACAAATGGAGCATTTTAATGCTTCGACAGTCGGCAATGCCTTGCTGCAACTTAAACCCAAAAGCCAACACATGAAGTATCTTTATGTCCTGACGACAACATTTAATTCATGTGCATAGGGAAGTAGGAACAAGGACATTCGTAAAAAGAACCTACGGGTATCCTCATAGGGAGGATCCCAACACATGGCAATGATTGAAAAAAGAGCATAGTGGAGTTCCCAGGTAGATAAAAGGAATTTTTATTGGTTAAATGGACACTTTAGGCAAAAGTCGACGTATTTTCGGCAATTGGGTCCAATTTGTTCCAAAAAAAACTTCAATTGGAACCTATTTGTCCAAATGGAAAGTATTTGTCAAAAAATCTAAGATTTTTGTAAAAGGAGTCAACATAACCTATATATATTGCAAAGATTTCTGTCAAATAAGGGTAGAGGTACCTAAGGTTAGGTCGAAACTTACTGCAAGGTTAGGTCGAAACTTACTTACTTCTTATTTAAAGCAGATTGGTTTCAATACTTTTTAAATGCAAATCAACTGTTTAGTTAACCACAGCCCTATATTGATCCGCAATATAATCCAGATCTCACAAATTTTATCAGGTCACTGAAGCTTTCAAATTTTTTTAGACGATTTGAAACTTTCTGATGGACGTCTTACTCCTCGTTCATGTATTAAGCAATACATTTAATACTTCAACTATGTTGTCACCAGCGAATCATCATCTCTTTATCAGGATTGGATATCCCACGATGTTCAAGTCTGTCGCTCGCTACCTTGACTTTCGAATTATATTTTCTTTGATATTCGAAATAAATTTATTCATAAATTTCTATATAAATCCTTATATCAAGTTCTTTAAACATTTTTTTGTAGTTTCAAATATGATCTAATTTAAAATTTAATCCACCTTCTAACGTGTTTATTCCTTTTACTTACCGTTACGTATCTTAAATTTTATTAGAGGATTTATTTATTTTTATTAATTTTTTTTTATTACAACATTGTTTATTTTATTTTTAATGCTGGTTCTTTCATCTATAATACTGCGTTTTCTGATACGTGAAACGCACTTGGTCTATTTTTTGTTTTCAAAATGAAACGATTTAGATATGACATCGTTTCTTACTTCAGAATTTCTTTAGAATTTACGAGGAAGTCGTATATTATCTTAGATTTTTAATATTACTACTACCGATATATACATACTTTCTTTACTCGTTTTTCTTTTCTTTCTTTTTATTTAAGTTTTCCGGAACTTAATTCATGAATTACTACGACTTTTTTTACTTTAATGTAACTTTGAAAATCCGATTTTTTTTATTTTTTTTCATGTCAATTTCCCTTCCAATTGACTTTAATTTCATTGATTTATTTGCTTTTCTTTTCAAACTTTTTCGGAGCGTATATTTGTTCCGACTTTAATAAATTATTTTAATTTGTTTAACACTTTGTGTTCTCTCCTATATTTCCATTTTCCTCTGAATTAACTATTTCATTTACTTTATTTCTATTCTTGTTTTTAATATTATTTAAAAAAAAATATTTTTTTTTTCTATGTAATCACAATTTAAAATTGGCTTTGAAATTAATTTTTTCTTAATTTGGTTTCTTTTCATTCTTTTTAAAATAAATTATTTTTTTTTCTTCTTGTAATTTATTAGATTATTCTGCTTTTGCTGAATTTTCTTTATTTTTCTTAATTTTTTCTTGTCCTTTGTGCTGGACCCTGTTTTAATTATACCTATACCATTACTCTGTTGCGGTATTTTTGTTTTCTTAATTTTAAATTTACCGTTATTCTTTTTCTTACTTGTTTTTTCTTCACAAGTATTCTCTTTATTCATATTTATTTCATTAGTTTTCCTTCTTTTACTAATTAATTAATTTACATCATTAATTTTTTTTTTTATTAACTCATTTGTCTTTCTAACACTTTCTCTTATTGCACATTTGCCTAATTTATTTGATCTATCATTTAATTACTATTACCAAAATCGTTATTTATCGATAAACATTTATTTTCTTACTTGCTATGAAACAATTCTAGTAAATTATTATGTATCTTGTTCGCTTTATTTTTGATTAGAATTTCGGTTGTAACTGCACTTCTAATACTTACCACATCATATGGCCCTATCCATATCGGTGAAAAATTGTTTTTCCTACACTGATTTTTCATTAGTACCTTATCCCCGATTTTAAACTTTATTGGATTTAAAGTACTATCATATTGCTTTTTAGAGGCTTATTTCGCATTGATTTCTTATACACCTTCTTCTATTCCTCCATTGACTAGTAGTCCAAATACGATTTCAACTACGCCTAACAGTCATTTGACTTTAAGAGCAGTTTCGATGACCAGAAATGTTTTCATTTCACGTCTTCAGCCCGACACATCAATAGAAAATATATTGACGTTTGTCAGGCAATCCAAGTTAGTGAACTCAAATGCATTCTGTTCATGCAAAAAAATTGGTAATAAGCCTTCCCATGCTTCTTTTATTTTAACAGTTGCAGCCGATGATTTTACAACTGTTCTTAACTCTAATTTGTGGGCCGATAATATTCTTGTTACTGAGTTCAAGCCAAAAAATTAGCCTAAAAGGGTGACTCAAGCCGCCCGCCACGCTCAAAAAAACTAAATAGGCTGTCCTTTTACTATCAAAATGTAAGGGGACTACGTTCTAAGACGCAGAGCTTATTTCTATCAACTCAAAATTGCTCTGAGGATATTATCGCGTTAACAGAAACGTGGCTGAACGGAAGCATTACTGATTTGGAATTGTTTGACAATAGTTTTCAAGTTTTTAGAAAAGACAGATACACTGACAATATTTCTTCTGTCGGTGGTGGTGTCCTTTTGGCTGTAAGGAACTGCTTTGTCAGTTGTATTGTTGACATTCCCTGCTCTTCTAATATTGAACTAATTTGCGTTAAAGTTATACATTGTAACTCTAATGTATATGTTATTAATGCGTATGTTCCTCCTAAGAGTAGTGTAGAGGTCTATGCAAGCCTTGCGGAGTGCATAGATTACATAATTGATTTACTTGACGTTAATGACGACATTTTATTATTGGGCGATTTTAATCTACCTTATTTAAAATGGCATTCTTCTGACGATGATACGTACTATTGTGCATCTAATTCGAAGACCCGCCAAGAACACATATTTGTTGATAATATATGTTCAGACTTACAAGTGAGTTGTATTTATAATAGTCTTGAAAGACTTCTTGACCTGGTCTTTACTACAGACAGTAACAATGTTGTTGTTAAGAGGGCCTGTCATGCTCTAACTACTGTTGATGAATATCATCCACCATTGAGTATTTGGTACGAATCCGACAGAGCAAATATAGTAAATTCTAATTCAGCAGATAGGCTTTATGAATTCAATTTTTAAAAAGCTGACTTTTTGAAGTTGAATCAGTTGCTTCATGGTAAGCTTAATGCAAATTTAGAATATATAAATAGAAATTGCCTTGATGAATCCATACATTTTTTTTATATGGAACTCTTTGCTGTGTTTTCTCAATCCCTACCTTATAGTCTCAAATTTGCGAGGAATTCTGCGTATCCGTGGTACACAAAAGATTTAAAGACTCTTCGCAACAACAGAAATAGGGCATGGAAGACATACGTCTGTAGCTTAGGCTCAAACGACATAGAAACTTTGGAACATATATCCTTTACTCCAGAGGATATTTTAATGTATATTAGATCGATCGATGAGGAGTTTGGTGCTGGACCTGACGGTGTTCCTGCCGCAGTGTTAACACAATGCGGTTCCGTTTTGAGTCAACCACTTTCTTTATTATTCAATAAATCTATTAACAAAAGTTATTTTCCACTTTTTGGGAAAAAATCATTTATAAGTCCTATTTTTAAAAAGGGCTGCAGGAACGATGTCAGTAACTATAGGCCTATCGCTAAGCTCTCATCGATTCCAAAACTTTTTGAGCGGATGGTGTATGATCGGGTGAAAGTTCACTGTGGGGAAGTCATAACAACTCGTCAGCATGGTTTTGTGAATGGCAGATCCACTGTGTCTAATCTTCTCGATTTTACAACATTCTGCTTAAATTCTATTGATTCTGGTAACCAGGTCGATTGTGTTTACACTGACTTTAGTAAGGCATTTGATAAGCTACCACACAATCTAATCTTATTTAAACTTGAGTTAATGGGATTTCCACAATATTTTGTGAACTGGATTAAATCGTATTTGGTGGAGCGATCTTATCAAATACGTTTCCGAGGCGCATTGTCTTCTGAATTTATTGCTGGATCAGGTGTTCCTCAGGGTAGTCACCTTGGTCCTCTTCTGTTTATTTTAGCTATCAATGATGTAACTCACGTCATTGAACACTCTCATCTGCTTATTTATGCCGATGATATGAAAATATACAGAGCGATTAATTCTAGAGATAATTCAGATCTACTCCAGTCTGATCTAAAATCCTTTGAAGTTTGGTGTTCTAAAAATAATATGTTTTTAAATCCAGATAAATGCCAAACTATGACCTTTTCGCGAAAAAGGAATAATTTTATTTTTGATTATAAGATTAAAGATACTGCCTTCAGTCGTGTAGACACCGTCAAAGACCTAGGTATATGCATGGATTCTAAGCTATCGTTTAACATTCATATTGATAATATTTGTAAAAAAGCATCTTCAATGCTTGGTTTTGTAAAACTCTGCGCCAAAGAATTTAATAGCATGATTACAACTACAACGTTGTATTATGCAATCGTGCGTCCTCGCTTAGAGTATGTAAGTCGAGTTTGGTCCACAAGTTACAATGTGCATGTTGATCGAATAGAAAGAATCCAAAAACGTTTTGTTCAGTTTGCTCTAAGGGGCTTAATAACTGACATATTAGACCTTCCTCCTTATGAGGATTGTTTAAAACTATTAAAAATGCAGTCTTTAGGTGATCGAAGGAAATCGGCAGATATCGTATATTTACACCAGCTCATAACAGGTGTATTCGATTCTCCAGAACTTCTTTCTCACATAAATTTTAACACTAACCGTACAAGCAGTAGAAACGCTAACAACTTAATTTATTTGCCATTTAGTAGAACAAATTATATGGCTACTGCTCCTTTAAGTCGCATGAGTTAATTTGTCAAAAGGTCAACTCAAAAGTAGATTAAAATTAGTTGTGTAAATAGATCTATGTATACGCATGGTTAGTTGTTACGTCTTGTGTTGTCCCTGAGCCCAACCCATTTATTGGTGGGTAAATTTTTCCCACATTAACTTGTTTGTGGTCACGGGTATCCATAACATTGATATTTTTCAATGATTACTGGGTAGTGGCTTTAGATGGGTTAATGCTGAGGAAGTGCGATATAGCTGTAGTAGCTGAACTCTATTGTTATTGCATGTATATATATTAAAATATTAAATTTAATTATTAAATGAATTCTTCAGCAATAAAAATTTTGCTGAATATAACTTAAATAAATTAAAAAAATTAAATAAAATATAGCTTAAAAAATAATTGCAAAAGAAATTAAGTTTAATTAATAAATACATTTTTAGGCAGTACAAGTTAAATAATTTAAAATGAAAAATTTGAGTGAGTTCATCTCGAATAAAAAAAAAATATATTTAATTAATGAATAAATTTTAAAGCAATAAATGTTAAATGCTTTCATCTAAAAATTTAACTAAATATAACTGGAATAAATTCAAAAAATTAAATTTAATTAATAAATGAATTTTTGAGAATTTTTTCTGAGAAAATTATACTGAATATAACTTAACCCATTTTGGTCCGGTACCAGAACGCGTTGGAATATCGTAAGGAAATTTTCAGATTTTGTTATTAGTGATCTAATTAAGAAAATTCCAAAGTTTAAGATTTTTTCGAATGAAAATTTTTCGAGTACGAATTGGTCGAAAAATGGCCCAATCTGTATACAAAAATTAAAACAATTTTAAATAAAATATTGGTATTTTTATTAAATGAAATATATATAAAGGTGACATATGAAAATATTATAAGAGTATACATATAGGGCCATTTGTCGAAAAATCGACCATCTGTGTTTTATCACACAGGTAACACATAGTTAAATATACTTGTGTTGTCCAAAACCAACTGATTCACGATAGTTTTATTATGCATTACATTTATATATTTTTTTGATTTTTTCAAAAATTGTCAAAAAAAGGTATTTTTTTAACCGCTTACCTGAATAGGCAAAAAAGGAAATTAAAAAAATTTGTTCGTGTATATTCGGAAGGAGTTTGAAAACAATGTTTTTTAATTTTTCCAGAAATTAATTTGAAAGTTGAAAGTTAAATACAAAAACTTTAATTTAATTAATAAATAAATTTTTGGGCTATAAAAGTTAAATTTAACTGAATATAAGTTAAATAAATAATACCAAAAAACTTAAATTATATTGATAAATAAATTGGGAAATAAAAAATGAATACTTTAATATAAAATATTAATCTAGACCTTGTTTTATCGTTCAGGATAAAATAAAATTATAAAGTTGTTTTGTTGTTAAAAGTTGTGACAAAATGTTTTCCAGTATTTATAATAATTATAATAACGTTGGCCATTACAAATGTCATTTGAAATTTTTTTTTAGAATAATTAATAAATGTGATAATAGATATATTATTGAAATGAAATTTAATGTTAATAACTTGAAAGTATCATTAAACTTAAAAATGTCATTACCCTTTATAGGGCAAAAGTTATTTTTGTGACAACATCATTTAAAAAGATGAATGATTTATATGAAAAACCAAAATAAAACCTTTTTATTGGGTTTTATTTGAAAAAACGAATGACAAAACAAAATTTCTAAATACACTTTGAGGTAAAAGAAACATTTTTTAAAATGTGATTAATTGTGATAAATGTGCAAATATTCCTCTCTTTGGAATATGTAGTTTAGTATAAATTATATCAATTATTTTTGTAATATTTATTTTATACCTGTTAATTTTTGTTTTTTTCACAAGTTCAACGAACATATTTTTTAAGAATACTTACTTGCTTAAATGGCGCCAACAACCGTAAGTCGTTTTCCCCCTGTTGTAAGAAATTGCGCCAGCCATTTCTGTTTTGCGCTTGCTGGCGCCAGTTGAAAGCTCCAAGTTTCGTCAGGTTGTCCTCCACTTGGTTCCTCCAACGGAGATGAGGTCGTCCTCTTCTGCGTTGTCCGCCGCTGGGTACCGAATCGAATATTTTCTTCGCTGGAGCGTCGTCTTCCATCCGCTCAACATGACCTAGCCAGCGAAGCCGCTCGATTTTTTTGCGCTTTACTATGTCGATGTTGGCGTATAGCTCATACAGCTCATCGTTCCATCGTATTCGGTACTCGCCATTGACGCAGATTGGTCCGTAGATTTTACGAAGGATCTTTCTCTCGAACGCTCCTAAAATCTTTTCATCTGAGCTGCTCAACGTCCAGGTTTGTGCTGCATATAACAGGACGGGCATGATTAGTGACTTATAGAGTGTCATTTTTGTTCGTCGAGAGAGGGCTCTGCTTCTCAATTGCCTACTGAGCCCAAAGTTACACCTGTTGGCAAGAGTTATCCTTCGTTTTATCTCTCTACTGATATCGTTGGTGGAGTTAATGCTGGAACCAAGTAGACGAAGTCCTTCACAACCTCGAAGGAGGTGTTGTCAACAGTGACGTGGGTGCCAATACGCTCGGACTGTTTGTTTGTTGACACCAGATATTTCGTCTTATCTGCGTTTACTGCAAGACCCATGCGACTCGACTCTTTTTCTAATTTGGAGAATACTGCACTGACTTCGCGTGTGTTATGGCCAATGATATCAATATCATCGGCATACGCTAGCAGCATAACACTCTTATAGAATATTGTGCCGCTTTGTCTCAGATCAGCAGCTCTAATGATCTTCTCCATAATTAGGTTAAAAAAGTCGCACGATAAGGAATCACCTTGTCTGAAACCTCGTTTGGTAACAAATGAGGGGGAGAGGTCCTTCCCGATTTTTACTGCACTGCTGGTGTTGCTCAGTGTCATCCTGCATAGACGGATTAATTTTGCAGGTATACCAAGTTCAGACATGGTGGAGTATGGGCGATTCCTTATTGGACTGTCGAAAGCGGCTTTATAGTCGACAAAAAGGTGGTGGGTGTCGATTTGCTTCTCTATGGTCTTTTCCAAGATTTGTCGTAGCGTGAATATCTGGTCGGTGGTAGATTTTCCAGGTCTGAAGCCACACTGATAAGGCCCAATCAGTTGGTTTACGATGGGCTTCAGTCTTTCACATAATACGCTAGACAGAACCTTATAGGCGATATTTAGGAGGCTTATCCCACGGTAGTTGGCGCAAATAGTGGGATCGCCTTTCTTGTGGATTGGGCACAGTATACTGAGGTTCCAATCATTTGGAATGCATTCTTCTAGCCATATTCTGCATAGAAGCTCGTGAATGCATTTAAATAGAGCTTCGCCTCCGTTCTTAAACAGCTCAGAGGGTAGACCATCGGCTCCCGCGGCTTTGTTGTTCTTAAGCCGTGTTTTTTAAGAATAGTAATTTATTAAATAAAAAAAAAAGACTGGCAAAAATGTAACTCCAAATATTGAAGCAATAAATTAGTTAAGATTTACACAATAAATTAAAATAAAATTATCAATTTAAGGTATTTTATTTATAAAAGGAATAAGGTATTAAGGTAATATGGTTTCAGACCCACAACAAGCCTACTTGGAACACTAAAAAAATTTCAGAAAATACCATATATATTTTTGAAACTTCGTCTGCCTGTATATTTTATTTATATATAAAATACCATATATATTTTTGAAACAGCCTGTTAAATTTATGATTATGATGAAAAATTCATTTGAACGAAGTTTAAAAATATATTTTTTATTTACAAGGAAAAATTTCAGATCGTATTGGATAGAATTTGGATAGTGAAAAAAATAAAAAAAACGGGATAAAATAGAAAATCGACCTAACCAAAAAGTATTTAATCAATTTTTTTATAATTTTTCATAAAAATCTTTTTTCAGGAAAAAAATTACTGTCTTATAATTATGACAATAATTTGACGAATTTTTAGAAAGGAAATTATTGTCTTTTAAAAACTAAATTTATGAATATGTTCTTAAAATCATTAAAACATTGAAGTAAGTATCTATTAATAATATCTAAGGTTTCATATAAATATGTAGCTTTATAAAAAAAAATTCCGATTGCAAGCTACCTCCAATTGGAATAACCTCAGATAACAAGATTAGAATAATTCATAAGATGCTAGCAACAAGAAAAAATTCTAGGTTACTGTACCAATAACAAGCACAGCTGACTACAACAACACAACTTTGAAATTCCTAAAATCCTAGCAAGAAGAAAAACCCTTAGCTTACTATACAAACAACAAGCACGGCAGTTTATAAAGTTCTAGCTTACTATAGAATAGAAACAACAACAAGCAGATAACCTTGTCTTGTTGCCGAATTTCAGCATGCAGCACGGCAGAGGGTACACACGATTCGGCAGCATGAATTGATCGAACGCTGCTTGTTGCCTGGCAGCTAGAAAGCAAAATATAAAAAATGCCTGCCAATTTATGCTTTTCGCGTGATCGAGCGCTGCTTGTATGTTTTCTAGTTACTTGGCAGCTAGAAAGCATAATCTGAAAAGCAATCTTGATAAAAAATTTTAAAAGAATCAGCAAGCAGAATATGAAAAATGCATGCAAGTTCTTTCTTCCATTTCAGCTACCCTCACACATGCATGCAAACAAATACAAACAATAACAAACTGTATCAATGAATTCTTCTTTTTTTGTTTGCACCATCGTAAAAAAAAAATATTTTTGTAGTTGTACAACTAGTCGCGCCACACTTTCGCTGCCCGCATTCGCTAATATCGCTAGGTATTTAATCGTTACTTTTACTACTCGCTATCGCTGTTTTCTCGCCCGTGCTCTCGTCTGTTTCTTCAAGAACTTCGAATTTACTCAACCCCTCCCTGAAGCAAGGTCTTTATATAACAGGTCATTCAATAAGTCCGTAAGATAAGTAAGAAAAAACAAAATTTTGATAAAATCCGATTTATCCGATAACCCGATTTATAAACATTGTTGCCTTCGAGAGCAATACAACGAGTATAGCGATTTTCCAACTTTTTGATACCACTTTTATAGTACGATTTCTCTTTCTAGTCAAAATAGGTCTCAGTTTCAGCGATAACTTCATAATTGGACTTGAATTTCTTTCCAGCAAGCATTCTCTTGAGATCTGAAAACAGGAAAAAGTCGCTGGGGGCTAAATCTGGAGAACACTGTTGGTGGGTAAGCAATTCGAAGCCCAATTCATTCAATTTTGCCATCGTTTTCATCGATTTGTGACACAGGTGCATTGTCTTGGTGAAACAACACTTTCTTGCCGATTTCAGGCTTTAATCGATCCAAAAGTGCACAGTAATAGTCGCTGGTGATACAGTCGCCATCACCGTACAAGCCGACTGTTGGGTCTTTGCTCGCTTTGGATTCGGTTCGTCAACTGATGTCCACTCAGCTGACTATCTTTTGGATTCTGGTGTGTAATAGTGAATCCATGTTTCATCCATTGTCACATATCAACGATAGAATTCGATTTTATTGTGGTTTAACAGCGCCAAACACTCCTCTTAAGCATCAATTCGTTGTTGTTTTTGGTCGACTGTGAGCTCACGCGGCACCCACTTTGCAGAGAGCTTTCGCATACCCAAATGTTCGTGTAAAATGGTAAAAACACTACCATCTGATATCTTTACAATGTCAGCTAGCTCGTGCACCTTCAATTTGCGATCGTTCACAACCAATTTGTGGATTTTTTTGATGTTTTGTGGAATAACAGTCTGATTTGGGCGTCCACTGTGCTCTGCATCATTTGTGCTGGTACGACCACGTTTAAATTCAGCAATCCACTTTTCTATCATTTGTCTCGATGGAGCAGAGTGCGGATAGTGCTTATCAAGCCATTGTTTGGTTTCCACTAGATTTTTTTTCATCAAAAAGCAATACTTTATCAAAACTCGAAATTCACTTTTTTACATTTTTTTTTTCAATAACAATAGTTGCACACAAAATGCTATAACTCAGGAATTAATTGTCAGATTGTTGTCAGATTGTTGTCAAATTTTTGTACGTATCGTTTGAAGGTTGGTACTTAATAAAAATCATATGGAAAAAATCTAGTAACGCCATGCCATGGACTTTTTGAAAGTACTGTTATATGTCTTTGTACTGAGTCACTGGCAGACTTTTTTACAGTCAGAATTTAAAAGTATAATAGAGGTAGCACTTGCGGTTTCAGCAACTCAAGTATACTAAGAACGTTCGTTCAGTGTGCTCTTAACTGTCCTAACAAATAACAGGTACAATTTAAGTGAAGAAAATTTACAAAATCTATTATTAATAAAGTTATATGAAAATTTGTACGTAAACTGTGTGTTAAACTTTTAATAATTTATTATACGCTGCGTACTGAAACGCTTTATAATTTCTTTGCAATTTTTAAAATTAGGTTTTTTTATATACATGTATAAAACAGCACATGTATAAAACTTGTAAATTAATAGAGGACAGTTTTATGGGACCACCCTACTTTAAAAACATTGTAGAAGTAGAAAAACATTGCTTTTTAAATTGGAAAGCACACAACTGCAATTTCGCTTTGGTTTAAGCAGAAGGTGTGCTTATAAGATTTTCAAAGTTAATAGACTTCATAACCCACAGAAGATTACTGATGAGTTGGTGTAGCGACCAAAGAAACAGCTGTCTAGTCTGCTGGTGGTTGTTCTGTAAAGAACATTGTTGTTGTGGCGACCTGTTGCTTCATGAATAATTGGCATACAGCTCTCATATGTGATTCTTAAAAATTAAATTTTACTAAAAACTAAATAGCAAATAAAAAATGCCATATTTAATTTTCATGTATAAACTGGTACGAGCCCAACCTCAGAAAATAATATGAGTCATCTTTTTTTCAAAAAAACTTCTGCACGCTTTCTATGATTTAATATCAACGATATATTGGTGCCAAAGAATAGAATCGTGAAAATAAGTAAACAAAGAGCGCAACAACAAGTCTTTGCAGAATTAATGTAGTCAATTTTCTGAACCTTTGCTTTGTGTTAAGAAGTACAAAAACATTGCTTTTTAAATTAGAAAGCACACAACTGCAATTCCGCTTTGGTTTTAGCAGAAGGTGTGCTTATAAGATTTTCAAAGTAAATGGACTGCATAACCCACAGAAGATTACTGATGAGTTGGTGTAGCGACCAACGAAACAGCTGTCTAGTCTGCTAGTGGTTGTTCTGTAAAGAACATTGTTGTTGTGCCGACCTGTTGCTTCATGAATTACTTGGCATAAAGCTCTCATATGTTATTCTTAAAAATTTAATTTTAAAGAATTACTAAAAACTAAATAGCAAATATAAAATGACATATTTAATTTTTATGAAAAGGTTATTTAATTTTTATGATCACGTTAGCAAACTAATAAACGATTATAAATGTGCGTGGACGCTGAATTCCTGTTCTTGTTTCTTATGGTGGTACTCCGTTTAGTTTAGTTTAGGTTCTATATAGTATTCTATAGTATTCTTTTCGTAGTTGCATTGGTCCCATTCAAAATGTCTATTTTAGAAAGTCATCACCCTATTTGGGTTAATCAACATACCTCGTCAACACTTCTTTGCCGTCCTATTAAATTTGGTTATATGAAGGAATATCCTGACCTAATACGTCAAATAGAAAAGATATGGCAAGCCAAATAGAAAAACTTTCAGAGTACACCGTTCAATTAAAGAATTTTGAAGTCAATGTAACCTTTAAAATGCATTTACAATGATTGACGGTGCAGTTGCAAATGTACTCTCCAACAACTCTTCTTCTAGCAGTTGCTTTCTATGCGGTTCAGTTCCAACTTTAATGAATTCTTTTCATTCAACTGAAAGACCTATTAACGACGAGTTTTTGAGATATGGTTTATCTACTTTACACGCATGGATAAAATTTTTCGAATGCGTATTACATATTTCTTATAGACTTTCCTTGAAATGTTGAAGAGTGTGTGGTGAAAGAAATCGTAAAATATTTAACGACAACAAATAAAGAATATGCAAGGAATTCAAAAAAGAAATGGGTTTAGTAGTAGATGCCGTAAAAACGGGATATCGGACATCTAACGATGGCAATACTGCAAGACGGATTTTTAAAATAGCTAATTTAAAAATTAGCTTTAAATTAAATTAATTAATGAAAAATAAATAAAATTAAAAATTTTAAAATAAATCAAAAATTAAATTAAATTTAATTAAATAAATTAAAATATTTAGACGGTTAATATCGAAAAATCTGCAAAAATAACAGGTATCAACGAAAATCTAATAAGAAAGTTGTCTTTGATTTTGCGAATACTTGCCACTGGTCAATTACTACAGACAGTTATGGAACACTATTGCAAGATACTTTTAAAATTTATATGGAAAATTATTCATGGAATTATATGCCCGTTTCTGTGCATAAGGTTTTAGAGCATGGGCTACAAATAATTGAATATTATAATATTCCAATTGGAATGCTTTCAGAAGAAGCATTAGAGGCAAGGCACAAGGCATTTCGAAAAAGTCGCTTGCATAATACTCGAAAAATTTCTAGAAAAACTTCAAATAGGGACCTCTTAGTTCATTTATTGCTCTCTTCAAGGCCCATTATCTCATTCTACATAAAAATTCGAAGCAAGAAACAAAGCATAGACCAGGATATCGCCCCTTATCTTTTGAATATCAAAACGGAGAAGAATGTAAAGGCAGTAATTTAGAAATAGATTTTGCTAATTTAATTGCAAGCGACTCAACGTCGAATAATGAATCGGAAAGCGATAGCGAATAGATTTATTTATAAACCTATGTTATTATAAGCTATATTAGTAAAAATAAACTAAAATTGTTGTATTTAATTATAAAAAGATACTTTGAGTCTTAATTCTCCTAATATGTAATTTAAAACAAACAAATTTATAAATAATTCTTACTTTTGGTATTAATTAATAAATAATTATACAATAAAACTTTGCATTTTGGATAAATGTGCACTTGATTTTATTGCTCTGGGTTAATTTACCAGCACCAGTTAAGGGCTAATTTATGCACTCTTACAATATTAGGCTTTGAAAAAAAATTTACTGGGCCACTTTCAAAATCAGATTACCGATTTCAGTAATATGAGAAGTGGTCGTATAAGTTGACCGATTTGGTTCGTTTTCACACCAACTAGTTGCTGCTATTAAAAAAACTAGGTGCACAAAATTTTATTGCTCTGGGATCTATTTTAGGGAAATATATCAGATTACCGATTTCAGTTATATTGGAGGTGGGCGTATTAGTTAACCGATTCGATTCGTTTTCACACCAGTTATTTATAGCTACAAAAACACTATCAGCCTTACCAAAAAACTGATATTAAATTTTAGCGTCAGCTTTTTAATTTAATAGCAGCTGAGCCTTTGCTAAGCTTATGCTAAAAATCTTTTTAGAGCTGGCACTAATTAGAGCAAGCACTAAATTATTTTTTTGGTAAGGCTGAATGTGTAGGAAATTTTAATGATCTGGGATCCTATTTTGAGGAAATATATCAGATTAGCTATATCGGTTATATTAGTTAACCGGTTTGGTTAATTTTCACACCAGCTATTTATAGCTACAAAAAAAGTATGAGTAGCAATTTTTAATGATATGGGATAATTTTTTGTGTAAATATACCGGATTACCAATTTCGGTTACATGGGAGGTGGGCGTATTGCTCGGCCGATTTGGTTCATTTTCACACCAGCTATTAACAGATTCAAAAGAACTATGTGTACCAAATTTATTTATCTAGGCGATAATTTTTTGGGGATCTATTCCAGATTACCGATTTCGGTTATATGGGAGGTAGGCGTGCCATTGATTCAATATGCCCACATTTTTTTTAAAATAATTCTATTATAAAACTAATGTTCAGAAAATTTCATGACTCTTGGGCAACTCCTCTATTTTTGGCCACTCGCTATATAGGCTGTCCATTTAAAACATATTTTTAAAAGGTAAAGAAAATCTCGAAAAAATAGAAAAGGCTCCATATCTCGAAGGGGATATTGAGATATGAACTAATTTCTTAATTTTTTGTATGAGGATCCCTAAAAGTGTGTGGCATATAAGCAATGAAGAATAAATAACCTAGAGCCAAAGGAATGAAAATAAAAACACTCAAAACGAAAATGAAATGAAATGAAAAGCAACAGTTACCAAAACCCAAATGAAATGAACAGCAACAGTTAACAAAACCAAAATGAAATGAAATGAAAAGCAACAGTTTCATTACAAGAGCAAAATTAAATGAAAAGCAACTGTTCCATAACAACAGCAAAATCAAATCAAAAGTAACAAATTATTTTTATTGCTGTTGCTTTCGCTGTTGCATTTACAAAAGTGACAGCAAAGCAAAAGCGGAATATTCGTTCCTTTTGCTATTTTGCTGACAGCATTTTTAACCCTGGTTTTATGTGCAGCCTATCACTTGCGCAGGAATTTATAGAATGCAGTTTTTGCTTTAGGAGGCAGCACATACATAGCGTGGATCGTGGCGTGCAATTTTTTAATTTAACAAAATCTAGCACTAATTTGTGCTACAGATGTAGCTCCTGCACTAAATACTCCGTTCCGAAGCTTTTGTATGAAGTATGGAATGAAAGTAAGAACCTTTGGAAAGTAAAACACATCGCACACTTAATACAAAACAGTCACAACTTAAAATTTTTAAATTTCTAGGTGAAGCAAAAAAACAATTTTATTTTTGAAGGAACTCCATACAAAGCAATGAGACAATAGTTTTTTTTTAAACTATAGAGAAAGAAGATGTGTACAAAATGTATTTGATGTGTTATAGTTAAAGTATATGATCACTACGAATAGTTTTACATTAAAAAGTAAAAATTTGTAAACTTTGAGTTGTGACTGTTGTATTTAGTTGTGACTGTATTTAGTGTGCGACATGTGTAGCCCAGCTCAAGATGGCGATGCTTCTATGTTCGAGAAAAAAAGTAACATGCAAAAAGAAACTGAAAATAAATGCATGGTAACGCGTGCGAAATCTGAGAGTATTTCTCAAAAGCCAACTCCTAGACGAAGTTACTCAAGCTCTCCTGCTGTGGCTAAGTCCAGTCGGAATACATCAATCAATAATTATGCCAACAAACCAACTAAAGCACTTCAAACTCAAGCTTCTAATGCATCTAAGAACTCTCTACCGGATAAGAATACTGCCTACCGAAATGGCTCTTTTGCATTGCGTTCTTGGTATGCATCTGTTGTCTCCGTTAGTGGTAATTCTGGAGGCGTTGTCCCTACTGCCGATACTCCCTACGATATGGCTGCAGTAGTGGATGCTGTTGTTTCCGACGTTGTTGAGATTGCTGATTGTGATGACTTAACTCCCCCCGTCCTTATGCGATTCATCAAATTGCTCTGCTATTTTTAATCATAATTATGTTCCAAATTCTGTCGAAGCTACTTCTTATACTCCTGAACAGAATCTAAGCAGTCGTAATCAGCACCCAACAGTGATAATTGGAAAAATAAATAATTGTACTGACCTTGAAGTGGCTAATCGGCTAAAATGGTTGCACTTATCTAATCTTAAAGTGACAACGACGTACCGCATACTATATAAGCTCAAATATAAACATTGAAGTATCAAAAATTTAATGCTTTAAACTGTCCAAAAAGAGCATAATTGGTGTGGATGCAGCTCCTTCCACTGCAGTACGTTTTAAAGTTGGTATTCCAACAATTTATCTCGACAAAATTTTCAACGAAAAATTCTGGCCATAAGGGGTCCGCGTTCGAAAATTTGTTCATTCAAAAAACGACAATTACAAGTCAATGAAGAACTAGCGTTAAGTAACAAACACTCTTTATTGGCGGATGATATATATCAGAATGTATATATATATCAGAATGTTGGAGGACTTAGAACGAAATTCACTAAGTTGCAATTGCTTTCATCTTTAATTCAGTATGATTTTATGGTTTTTACTGGTCTTGATCGCCGTTGGATCAGATTTTACTTGCTCAAGCATCGTTATTGGTTCTTCTATGGCGCCACATTTAAATAAGGATATTGATCAGGTAATTGTTCGTATAAAATGTTGTAATTCAAAAGAATTGTTTGTTATTGTTAGTTATATACCGCCTAATAGTTCAATTCAATTATATAAATTGCATGTAGAAAATTATAGAATTATTTTGGATGATTTAAAAGATGAACAGAATGATATTATATTATCTTTGTTAGTCCAAAAATATAGATATTAAATATTTGTTGCCTTTAGACGTTAAGAATGATTCTGAATGTGAGACACATTTGCCCAGTACGAGTATAAACTTCGGCAAATTAATGGTTTTGTTAATGGTCATAATAGACTTCTGCATTTAATATTTGTAGGCACTGAACTTACAGCTGAATTAAAACATTTGAACCTACATCCACTACCCACTTTTCTTCACCATCTTCCTCTATGTTTGAGATTTAATTTTTATACCTATATAAAGCCAATAGAAACAAAGTCGTGTTTGGACTGGAAAAGTGCTGATTTTACCAATATGTTAAAATTCATTAATGCAATTGATTGGGTGTGTTGCTTTAGACAGACTGACATTGATAACAGTTACAGTTTTTTTTCTAATTTGTTGAGTAAAGCTATTAATTCATTCATGACTACAATCAATCTATCTATCTATCTATCTATATATATAAAAATGAATGTATGTCTGTATGTCTGTTTGTGCTTTATAAGAGGCCAAACCACTGGACCGATTTTCCTGAAATTTTCACAGCGTCTTAATACGACTCTGGAAGGAATATTAGGCTATATAAAGTTGTGCTTGGACAGAGGGGCGTGGCCCGCCCATATAACCTAAAACTTAAAATCGTCATATCTTCGGCATTTTTGGACCCACGGAAATATTTGGTACATATAGTATTGGCATGAATAGAAATACGTACCACAAAAAAAAAGTGGGCGGGACCACGCCCATTTTTGGGAAAATTAAAAACTGTAATATCTTCTAAACCACTGGACCGGTCGACATGAAATTTTCACAATAGGACATTGTTACGAAATAATAAGTCCTTGGCTACATAATATTTTGATCAGACGAAGGGGTGGTGCCACGCCTACACAACCGAAAATTTAAAATCCTCATATCTCAGTCAATAATTGGCATAGAATGATGATATGATGAATGATAGTCTACACCGACTAAAAACATTGTATATCCTAAAGCATTGCAATAATTAATTCATAATCAAATAAATACATTTTTATTAATATCTAAATACTTTTTATTTTATCACTATAGGGGTAGCGAAGCACACCGGGTTCAGCTAGTAACATATAAAAGTGATTCTAAACCAAGGTGGTTCAACAAACAATTATTCAATATTAATAATAGAAAGAATAAAGCCTATTAACTATTTAAAAAAAAACGAAATGGCCGTTGCAACCCTTGAAAGGACTTTGACCGAGCTTTTTATAATCAATTGTGTTGTGTGTGTTGTGAAATGTTTAAACACAAATGATCGAGAACTGGACCTACATGTTTTGTGCCGACTCCGAACGGCTTATGTTCTCAAGAAGCCTTTCATGGAAGTTTTAACTCTCTGAGGTTTGCCATTGTCTGCAGAGAGGTGACGGTCCAACAGAAAAATTAATTCAATTGAAAAAACTTTCTTTGTCAGGTGGGATTCGAACCAGGGTTCTCTGGCGTATGTGCCACACACTGCGCCACGGCCGCCACCATAAACTATTTAGGAATTCTAATTATGATCAAGCTTTGTATAATTATTATAGACTTTTGGAAAGAGAATTCGATTTCTACATAAATTTTTATATACCATCTTGTTCAAAAAGAAAGGTTAATTTATTGGAAAAAATAAAAGTACAAGTTTATTCATCTAAATCAATATTGTCGCCTTCAAAGTAGTCCACGTCGGCAGCAACGCACTTTTGCCAGCGCTTCATCCAGTCACGGAAACCTTTCTGGAACACGGTTTTTGGTATGGCCTTCAGATTGTTCACCGATTTTTCCATGACCGGTTTTTTGACTCGATCGAACAGGAAAAAATCACACTGAGCCAGTGGTGCGTTCATGTAACTTAGTTGAGAAATTCTCTACTGGTAGTTCTCAATCACTCTGCAAAACTCTACCGATAGAAAACAACTGTTTATGTATATTAAAGAGCTGCACGAATACATTCCATTTGGAATCCATTCTACGCATTCCATGCGAGTATTCCATATTTGCAAATCATTTGCAAAGCGAAACGAATGAATGAGAGACATAAATTTTTCGAATGGAATGAACATTCCATTCCATTTGAGAGAGTTCTAACGAATATGGAAATTTCTAGAATGTATTCGTTGCGTTGAGAGTACTCTCAAATGGTTACCATGAATTTTGACTTTTGCTCCAGTCATGTTTCTTAGAGTTTTATGGTAGTTGCAAAGGGGGGTCGCTGATTTCAAATCTGATGTCAGATTTTGAATTTTCAAAATGGCGGATAGGGTTGCCACCTTAAAATATCTTATTTTCGCGAATTCGAGGCTGGGGCAAACACTAGGTAAAAATGGGTCGCTGATTCCGAATCCGTTGTCAGAATTTTAAAATTCCAAAATTTTTTTGAAAATAGGGTTGCCACCTAAAAATGTGTTATTTTGCAATTTTTTTAAATGAGCATTTAGTAAAAGGGAGTCGCTGATTTCAAATCTGATGTCAGATTTTGAATTTTCAAAATGGCGGATAGGGTTGCCACCTTAAAATATCGTATTTTCGCGAATTCGAGGCTGGGGCAAACACTAGGTAAAAATGGGTCGCTGATTCCGAATCCGTTGTCAGAATTTTAAAATTCCAAAATTTTTTTGAAAATAGGGTTGCCACCTAAAAATGTGTTATTTTGCAATTTTTTTAAATGAGCATTTAGTAAAAGGGAGTCGCTGATTTCAAATCTGATGTCAGATTTTGAATTTTCAAAATGGCGGATAGGGTGCCACCTTAAAATATGTTATTTTCGCGAATTCGAGGCTGGGGCAAACACTAGGTAAAAATGGGTCGCTGATTCCGAATCCGTTGTCAGAATTTTAAAATTCCAAAATTTTTTTGAAAATAGGGTTGCCACCTAAAAATTTGTTATTTTGCAACTTTTTTATATAAGCATTTAGTAACAGGGAGTCGCTGATTTCAAATCTGATGTCAGATTTTCAATTTTCAAAATGGCGGAAAGGGTTGCCACCTTAAAATATCTTATTTTCGCGAATTTTTTTGTGTTTGTTTTTTATTTTTATTTTACTTACAAACTACTGAAAACAAAATAGATGAACATAAAAATAAAATAATAACATAGAAAAATTCATTAATAGTTACTATTAGAATAAGAAATTCATAAATAGTTATTAAAAAGATAAAAAAAATTTTAGTCAACTAAAGAACAATATCATGATTTTTGAACATATTGGCCAGCTCAGTTTTTTCCATATTTTCATGAACGAACATAATTTCATTGACAAGTGAACTGTTTGTGGAGATAGCGGACCTTTTCTCTGATATAAGGTTTCGTGCCACAGAAAACACCCTTTCTGAAGATGCACTACTGCACGGTGAAGCTAGAATCATACAACTGACCTTATTAAGCAGAGGAAATTCATTTTTGTGGAAGCACCACCACTGCAAGACATCAAATTCATCAGAATAATTAACTTCAACATTCTTGTACCGATCTAGTTCTGCTTTGATTTGTTCATCTGTGCTTTGCGTCTCATTGGTTTTTATGAAGTCTTCAAATAAATCAGACTTGTTGCTTGCCACCACATTTTCCCCGGCTACTTGTTCCTCGCCTTTATTGAATTTTGCCATTATATAGGCACAAAAACTTTTAGTGCTTTCTTTTTCACTTTCGGAAAATAGCAAAAGACTATTTGTTGGTGGAAATAAGAACAAAGCAAGCTTGTGGTAATTATTTAAATTAGGAATCACAATTGATTTAAAGAATGCAGCAATGTTTTCCTTGAAGCTTGATACTATTTGTATGTCTCCTTCGTTCAATGAATTTTTTTTTTGTAATTTGTGGATATAAACTAAAACAAGATGCAACGTTGCATAATTTTCACCCTCAAGTTTTTTCAAGGCTTCCTCGAACCAGTCTAGTATAGGCAATATGGCTTTAATGTTATTAATATTTATATTAGCAAATTTAGAAAATTGTCCTTTTTCCTGGAGCATTATCATTATTTGTGTCCAATTTCTTTCAATAGATGAAAGCACATAATACATCGTGTTCCACCTAGTAGGTGAAAAACTCTTCAGTGATGTCTGAAGTAAACAATTTTCTCCTGATTTTTTAACGTACTTAACAAGTTTAGAGCACAAACGAAATAATTCGGAGACTTCAGCAGTTGTTTCAATTGATTTTTGAAGAACGTTATTAAGCAAGTGATTTATGCAATATATGTGCTCATAGGATCGAAAAGCAGCGATCATGTTAGAACCTCTATCCGTCACTATAATGCAATTGTCTGTAAGTTTTAGTCCAAAAGAAAACATCAGTTTCTCTATTTTCTTAATAATATTAACATCTGTAAAAAAACACTTTCAAAAACTAGTGAAATATACAATTGCAGTTCCTTACGTGTGGATCTCTCGCCATTCATAGATGCAAGCCCTAGTAGCCTGCGCTTTAAACATCCATCATTCACGAAATGTATGGTAATAGCTAAATAACTCTTCCTTATGAAATTGTCCGTCCACATATCTGTTGTCAATCCATAGCCTTTCTTTTGGATGTCACTTAATTCCAGCTTCACATTATTTTTACATTTCTCATAAATCTGGTTCACGTTCCTTGACATTGTCGTTGGATGTGGAAGAAAGTCATCGATGTCCACATTGGGACCTAGTTTAGATCCAAGGCTAAGCACAAACTCAAGTAATTTTTTAAGGCCGGTGTCCTCCACTATTTTAAAAGGTCTACAATTTACCAATGTCCATTCAGTGCACAGGTGAGTAGCATTTTTTTTTATCTCCGCATTGACATAAACTTTTCCACCAGCTGCTTCCATGGAGTTGCTCAAAACGTGGCACTTATGCTTTATGATATTGGAGGTACTCCTTTCATTATATTTATAAATGTTTAAGCATGTCTTGCACGCAACAACACAAGAAAGCTGTTCCCCATTTTCATTTGTTATTGTACCAAAAGTATCCCACACTTTGCTTCTGCCTCGTTTTTGAGTAATTTGATATGTGCCGGCTATTATATTTTCTCTTATTTCTTCCATAACATTGACACCAACAATAGAATTTGCCTATTTAGAGAAAATAAATCAAACCAAGAAAACCACAATATTACACAGTTCTATTTGTGTGTTAATTTGTAACGTACATTATTTAAATTCATGTTGCATAAAATCTAGAGAACTTGACACAAATGAAGCAAACAACACTAAATGCCAAAGCCAAACATGAAAGGCGAACGTCTGGCGGCGATGAAAAGCACTGAAAAGAAAAACAACATCCGACGTCGCGTCTCAAAGGCAAAAGACAAAATTCAAGGAAACCATTTGAAAGTATAAAAAACAGTTACTAACGACTAGATGATCGTAACGGAAATTTTGTTCCTTCAAATAAAATGGGCAATAAAAACTGGTAAAAATGGGTCGCTGAATCAATATCCATTGTCAGAATTTGAAAAATCTAAATATTTTAAAAAAGGTTGCCAACTAATAATAAACTATTTAACAACATTTTACATGAGCACTTAGTAACATATTTAAAGGTGGCAACCCTATCCGCCATTTTGAAAATTGAAAATCTGACATCAGATTTGAAATCAACGACTCCCTTTTACTAAATGCTCATTTAAAAAAATTTCAAAATAACAAATTTTTAGGTGGCAACCCTATTTTCAAAAAAATTTTGGAATTTTAAAATTCTGACAACGGATTCGGAATCAGCGACCCATTTTTACCTAGTGTTTGCCCCAGCCTTGAATTCGCGAGAATAAGATATTTTAAGGTGGCAACCCTGTCCGCCATTTTGAAAATTCAAAATCTGACATCAGATTTGAAATCAGCGACTCCCTTTTACTAAATGCTCATTTAAAAAAATTGCAAAATAACACATTTTTAGGTGGCAACCCTATTTTCAAAAAAATTTTGGAATATTAAAATTCTGACAACGGATTCGGAATCAGCGACCCATTTTTACCTAGTGTTTGCCCCAGCCTCGAATTCGCGAAAATGAGATATTTTAAGGTGGCAACCCTATCCGCCATTTTGAAAATTCAAAATCTGACATCAGATTTGAAATCAGCGACTCCCTTTTACTAAATGCTCATTTAAAAAAATTGCAAAATAACACATTTTTAGGTGGCAACCTATTTTCAAAAAAATTTTGGAATTTTAAAATTCTAATCTAAAATAAGATATTTTAAGGTGGCAACCCTATCCGCCATCTTGAAAATTGAAAATCTGACATCAGATTCGACATCAGCAACCCCCCTTTGAAATCCCTTTACGTAAAACCTTTTTTCATCAACCATTTGGTAGTACTCTCAAATCAACACTTGAGAATGTTGAGTATTCTATTCTAAACATTCTCAACGCACAAGCGCACATTCCATTCCATTCTAAGCGCTTCGAATGCATATTCCATTCCATTCTCAGCGCTGAGAATGATCATTCCATTCCATTCTATTTTTTTGAGAATGTGTTGAAACGGCTTTTGAATGCATTCGTGCAGCCCTTTAATGTATATCATGAAACTCACCAATTGAGATATTTATGGTGGGTTGACAATTTGACATTTGTAATTGAGAATTGTATTCTTGTTTGAGAAAAATTTGTGCCAATCAAGTAAATATAAAAAGAAATGTTTAATCTCAACTGCATCTAAATCAATATATAAGGTAAAAACTGTATAATTTTAATTTGAAAATTGTTTGTAATTTTTTTTATTTTTTCGTGAATTTCAGCCTTGAAAACTTGGCTTTCGTTTTTTGTATTGAAATGCTTGATCGCGCTGTACTGTCGCTTAGGGTGATGTTATGCTGGCGGTCAAATGGTCCTGGTCACGTCACTTTCTGCGCTCTTTTTTCGTTTGATGAGCGCTGTGTCCAAAGTATGTTATGCTGACGGTCATATGATCCCCAAACATTAGTAAACTTTTTGCTACTTTTAGTACTTTATCCGAAAAAAAGTATCATCGTTGAACATGGTAAAGTGTTGCTATTAAGCAGGATTCATTACTGCTTTCATACATTTCGCACTGAAATTTTGCTAGTTTAATGCGAAAACACAAATGTTGTGAATAATTCCACAGCGCAACACTGTTTTGATCCCGTGATTTCATATTTTTATCGAATCATTTGGTGATCGTCGTTGGCAAAATTTATTCTCTCTCTCGCCCTAAATTTTTCAATTTACATTGAAACAACAACAATGCGTGCCTATGACGTGATAAAAGCGAAAAAATTTATATTTATATTAAAAATTAAATGTCAAAAAAATTAAAATTAATATGAAACTAGTAATAAATGGAGCTTCGGCAGGGTACCGAAGCTAAAATACCCCCCCCCCCCCCCCTCTCGCGACCGTACTGAAGAATTTCTGAAGTCTTTAGACGTCCATAAAATTTTTATGTATAATCTGCAAAAATATTTGTGTCATACGCATAATTTAATTTTACCCTCAGCTGCCACACAGAGTAATTTGTAAACAAAGTAAAATGCCGCACCCACTTTTCTAGTATAAAGACTCCACATTTTACCAAAGAATATAGGAATGGGTTGAATAAACGACGTGGGCGGAACTTGGGTACATACAGACACGATGTCATTCAGTTTTATATATTTACGAAAGATTTTCAATTTTGATGACGTAATTTTGTATTGAAGGTAGGCGTTGTTTCCATCCGATTTTTCCAAATTTCATAGCCAAGATTAAGATTGAAGATCAAAGCTTAGGTGCCAAATTTCAAGGCATTTCCTTAATCGTGTCGACAGACGGACACGCGGAAATCGACTGAGGAGGTGATGCTGATCAAAAATATATATATTATCCTATACCTTCTGTTTTTCTACGCCTCCTTCTCGGCGTAACAAGCGGAATGACAAAGTTAATATACCCCTTACGCAGTACGCGTTGGGGTATAAATATGAGAAAAGTCAAATTGAAGAAAAATTAATTCTTAAAACAAAATACAAATACAAAATTTTAGCAATGCAGTTGATGATTTTATTAGCAATCGTTATTGTTGAATAAATTTGAGAGAATGTTTTAATTTTTGTTTTTGGATTTCAGTCACCCGAAAAAAATAAAAAATTTTAACAAATTTAAACGAAATAAAAATCATACTTACAACACCATCCAATCTCAATCGCAAATTGACATACTTTACAAGTATAAAGCTGACGAGAACTTTTCAACTAGTAGAAAATACAATACTCAACTCACCACAGTTCTATGAACACTCTAGTTGAGAATGCCGTCATTATGACGTCACAATCTCAACCAGTTGAGAAAAAACTGGTAGAGAAGAGTTACATAAACGCACCACAGGTTAGGTGAATTTGCCGGCTGCTGGATGGTTTTCGTATTGTTTTTGGACAAAAAGTCACGAATAAGATGAGCATTGTGCAATGGAGCATTATCGTGGTGCAAAATCCATGACTTGTTTTGCCATAACTCCGGTCTTTTTTGGCGAATTGCTTCACGTAAACGTTTCATAACGCCCAAATAATACTGTTTATTGACCGTTTGACCATCTGGCAAAAATTAATGGTGAACTACACCATTGTAGTCCATGAAAACAGTGAGCATTGGCTTCTTTTTTGACTGAAAACGACGTGGTTTATTCGGTCTCGGTTCGTCTGGCGACCGCCATTCACTCGCCTGATGCCTGGTTTGCGTGTTATACTAGTAATTGAAATTGAGTTCTTTTGTCACCAGCTACGCAGCGACACGTCTCAAGCCCAATTCATTCCTCAAAATGTTTTGAACGGATCCAATTAAAACGCTGACGTCTTCTGCTATCTCTCTTATCTTCAATTTGCGATTTTTGACAAACATTTCTTTTATTTTTTCAACGATTTCTTCGGTAATTGAATACGATGGCCGCCCGGTACGAGGATCGACTTCAACTTCTACTTCGCCTTGGCCACTCACAAATCGGATAAACCACTTGTTTGCCTTCTGATACGATAGAGCAGAGTCACCGTAACATTTCACCAACATTTTGCGCGTATCGGCGCAGTTGAAACCATTTTTCACACAAAATTTGATACAAACTCGTTGCTCAATTTATTCTTCCATAGTAAAAATCGAAGACACGAAAAAAGTTGTTGTAAACAAAACACTGTCACTTTACCAAATGTCAACGAGAGACTAATATATGCCACATGTGGCAACCTACTAAAAAATTTTCGAAACGGAAAGTAAATCCGGTTCACAGTGTGAATGAACCTTACTTTTATAACAAGGTGGTAAAAACTACGTACTAAGAGTTTGATCAAGTTTAAAACACAATAGTAAATCATTTTATAGCTTTATATATAGTAAGAAGAAGTCTGTTGGCATTTCTAGCATAATGTACTCATGGTAGTCACGACATCGGGACCGTTTTTCATCTGCAATTTATTTGCCGATTTCTTTCGATCAGTTTATGTTTCGCCTCCAACCTCAGTTCAACCTTACTTACTTACTTACTTACTTAGTGGTCGTAACAACCCGTGTCCGGGTTTCGGCCGACCTCATGAGCTCTCGCCAGACGCGTCTGATTTGCGCGCGCCTTCTCTAATCGGATACACCAAGTGCGGTTAGGACTTCCTCAGCCTGGTCCATCCATCAGAGGCATGGTCTCCCTCGTCGTCGTTGACCAACGACCTTCGCCTCGAGCACCTTTTTCGCTGGAGCTTAGTCGTCCATATGATGGATATGACCCAGCCAGCGTAGTCGCTTCACAGTTATACGCCGAACTACGTCAATGTCTTCGTAGAGCTCATACAGTTCGTGGTTCATTCGGATGCGATGCAGAGCGGATGCGATGCAGAGCGGCTGCGTCAGTTTGCGAAACTACCCATGCCTCAGCGCCATAAAGCAGCACAGGTAGAACGAGCGTCTTGTAGAGTGTTAGTTTTGTCGATCGAGAGAGGGCTCTGTAACTTAGTTGCTTACTGAGCCCGTAGTAGCACCTATTAGCAATTATTGTTATTCGCTTTATCTTCAGGCTGATTTCGTTGTTGGTATTAATGGCGGTGCCAAGGTAAACGAACTCCTTGACTACTTCAAAGTTATGGCTGCCGGATGAAACGTGGGAGTCTAAACGCCAAGCTCCCTTGTTTGTAGACCGCATATACTTTGTTTTACCCTCATTTATCGTCAAACCCACTTTGGCTGATTCCTTTTCGATAGCGGCGAAAGCAGCGGTAACATCTCTCTTGGTTCTGCCAACTATTGTTGGCATATATCATAAGCGTACGCAAGGAGCTGGATACCTTTGTAGAAAATGGTGCCATTGCGATGCACACCGGCCTTTCGTACGATCCCCTCCATGATGATGTTGAAGAAATCGCAAGACAGTGGATAGCGTTGTCTGAAACCTCTTTCGGTATTAAAGGTTTTGGAGAGGTCATTTCCTACATTGACGGAGCTGCAGGTGTTGCTCAACGTCATTCTGCAAAGTCTAATCAACTTTGCAGGTATACAGAACTCAGTCATTGTTGCGCATAGGCAATCCCTTCTCGGACTATCGAACGCAGCTTTAAAGTCGACAAAGAGATGATGTGTGTCAATTTGATTTTCATGGGTTTTCTCCAGGATTTGTCGTAGCGTGAAAAGCTGGTCTATGGTGGACTTTCCAGGTCGAAAGCCACACTGATAAGGTCCAATCAGTGTTTTTGTAATCGGCTTTAATCTTTCACACAGTACGCTTGATAGAACCTTATATGCGATGGAAATAAGACTGATACGTCGATAGTTGGCGCAGATTGTTGGGTCTCCTTTCTTATGTATAGGGCAAAGTACGCTGAGATTCCAATCGTCGGGCATGCTTTCCCGCTAGCCATATTTTTCTGATGAGCTGATGCATGCGCCTCATCGATTCATCACCGCCGGTTTTAAACAACTCAGCTGATACGCCATCAGCACCCGCTGATTTATTGTTTTTGAGTCGTTGGATAGCAATTCGAACCTCTACATGGCTAGGTGGTGGTACTTCCACTCCGTCATCGTTGAGTGGTGGCACTGAACTGCGCTCTCCATGGGCGGCATTGGTGGAATTGTCGCCTGTAAGTAAATTTGAGAAGTGCTGTCTCCACAATCTCAGCACACACTGTGTATCCGTCTTCAGGGGCCCTAATCTGTATTGCGATGCGCCAATCAATGCGATGCGAAAATGAAATTCGATGCGTACGCAAATCCGTACAGTCAAATTAATTTTGCGATTATTTTTTGTCGCATCGCAATAGAGAGTAGGGTCCCAGACCTCCATTTTCATCTCACAAGTGGGTGCACCGAGCTTGAACACATTGATCACATTTCCTGGTTGTTTTGACGGCTTCCGCCACTTGGATAAAGGGCTTCCACCTTCCCTATAAAGGGTCCGGACATTCCAGGTGCATATCCGTAAATCATTGCCCGTTTTTCGTTTGCGGTGGTCGTCAACGTAATTGGGGTTCTTATCCGAGGCTGGTTTAGTTTTCATTGGGCAGTAGTAACGTGGCGGGACCCAAACCCTGCGCACATTCGATGTTTAAGGTCCACGGAGCGACCCGCCGCTCAAATTAGCCGTCAAACTAACGGATGCCCGTTTGCCGTTGCCCAGGGAACACCACGTGGAGGTTTGAGTCGGCTTGGGACGATTTCGACATGGATAATGCTGGCCTCGCCAGGTTGATGCAGTCAGACAAGTTGCCATGTGAAGGTTCGTCCCCTGATCCCCTTCTAGTAGCCCTCTAAATATTGGCTGTCTAACTGTGACAGTTGTTGAAGTTTTAGTTGAGTTGTTAGCTCTTGAGTCCGATAAGCAACCGGGTATTGATGGTTTTCATTCATTATTTTTAAAGAGTTGTGCTCCTGTTTTAGCTTTACCGCTTGCGTTGGTGTTTAATAGCTCTTTAGCTCCTTTTATCTATTTGGAAAAGCCCATTTATAAGTCCTGTGTATAAATCTGGGTCAAAAAATTATGTTATCAATAATCGTCCAATATGTTAAATTTCAATAATTCCCAAGTTGTTTGAAAAGATCGTTTACAACAAACTCGATTTTGTCGTTAAAGAAAATATTTCTCCTCTTTATTAAGGGAGTATTCCTGGTTGGCAAACATTATTTTGTATTTTTTTTTCATATTTTTATAGCTTGGATATTTGAGAATATCGTCCTAAAAGGGTTTTTTGAAACTTGAATACTTTAGGAGATATGGCCTTTTTTGTCCAGCAATGTTTTTGCTAAAATGCGATTTGCTTAATTTGGCTGCTTTTTGAAGCAACCACCGAATGTCGTTCAACACATTCTTTAGTAGGTTATAACTTGTTTGTATACGCATTTTAAAAATAAATGAATACACATTTTAGAGCTTAGGTATTCGAATTTAGTTCACTTTGAATTGAGTTATAAACCAGACGCGCGCGAGTTACGTCCGCCACTCCACCTACATAGTTACGTCCGCCACTCCACCTACATAGCTACGTCCGTCAGTCCACAGTACAGCAACTACACCGCACAAACATAATATGACACCTGCCGACGATTGCAACGAAAACAACGGATGAAGTTCAGACGCATCGTCAGTAGCCTAATTTAAGTTCAAATAAATTCTTATTAATTTTTCACCTTTATTTAACATTGTATAAGTTTTGCACATTTGGAAATTTGAATATATAATTTGTAAAACAAAAGATTAAAGTCAGTAATAAAGTAACTGTTTGACACAACACAGAAAACATTTTTTTTGTTGAATGTTAAGGTAACCACCTTAATTGGCGCAGTCGGTCGGCCTCACGAACGGTCTTTGTAACCTTTTTAAAAATTCGGCGGATTACTGAATATAAAATTGTTCTATGTAAAAAACAAACGGCGGATTACCGGGTTGTAATAGAATAAACATTATTTTTCAAAAAAAATACCACGTATTAAAAAGTGAAAAATAATAAAAAAAAAGGAGAAAAACATCGAGGGATCATCGATTGTAATACGGACGGACCGGAGGATTTCAATCCATCATCGTGAGGAACCAAAATAACAACAAAAACTGCAAGAAAATGATAAAAATTTTCATACTTATGGGTTTTATGTAAGTCAAATTTTAGTCGTATCTATTATTATATAAATGCATAAAAAAATTAAACAATTCTTACCGTATAATAAACCAAATCGTTCAAGAAGCCTTAACTCTATTCCTGAAAATTTGGAAGTTGAAATATTTAAAGATATAAAAATAAGTGCACCAATACTGAATACTAATTATTAGGCTGTCAAAATGACTCAACCAACAGCTAGTGATATCCTTAATTCCCTAAGAATTTCTGATGTAATCAAGGACTTACCACGTTTTGATGGGAATCCGAGATTACTTCATGAATTTATCATTAATGTTGAAGAAATCTTAACACACGTAAGAGCACTTGACGGCTCTGCTCATTCAATTATTTTATTAAGATCTATTAGGAATAAAATTGAGGGAAATGCCAACGAAGTGCTGAACATGTATGGCACATCTTTGAACTGGGACGAAATTAAAAACCTCATATTACATTACTCCGACAAAAGGACGGAGACCACGTTAATTAGGGACTTACACTCATTAAGACAAGACGGAAAAAGTGTTGAAGAATTTTATAGCAACATTGTGGAAATCCAAGCCACACTTATGAATAACATTTTAATTCATGAAAATAACCATAGTATAGTTGAAGCAAAAAAAGAATTATACGCAGAAATGTGTCTAAACGTTTTCTTAACAGGCTTGAAAGAACCTCTAGGGTCAGTAATAAGGGCAATGCGTCCAGACTCCTTACCAAGCGCGTTATCATATAGTATTCAAGAACAAAATATTTACTACAATAAATCGAATTACTTGAATAAAAACAACAAACCAAGCTTTAAATACCAATACCAGCAAAAACCTTTCTATCCACAAAACACTTCACCAAGACCCAACGCCAACCAACATTTTTATAGACCCCAATACCCAACACAAAATCAGTACCGAAACATGTCACAATTAAAACAATTCCCTACCCAAAATCAATACCCTATTCAAAACCAATTAGGAAACACCCTTCAATTGAATCAATTCCCTACTCAGAACCAATACCCTACCCAAAATCAATACCCCAATAGAAACTTTTTACCAAACCAAACTCCAAACCGAAATTTTGGACACAGCCAAAATAATTTTCAGAGGCATCAAACTCCTGAACCCATGGACACACTCTCAGCAAATACACGTAGGACCAACGGAACACAAAACTTTACAAACGCAAGAGAAATGCATAACATAAATACAACGGAAGAACAACCACGAGGACTTGAAACACAGGAAACTTACCAACAACATATGGACAAGAATTATGAAGGATATGATTTCTATAAAGACCCCACTGACAATACCGAGGATAGCGAAAATTTTCAATTTTACGCCTCGAACGAGCAACCGGATACATAGACGTCAATAAACACGGTTTTACTTTACCATATATTAATATCTCTTCACCATTTGGACGACCACTTAAATTCCTAATCGATACTGGAGCATCTTCTTCATTCATTTATCCTGAATTTGTTAACGACTTAGATAAAATAGTTTGTAACCCAGTAACTATAACAACAATATTAAACAAACATATTATTAACGAACAAGTTACACTTCCAACTTTCATAGAATTTAACGAGACAAGACAAGTGACATTTCTATTATTTAAATTTCATAGATATTTCGACGGACTACTTGGACTAGACATTTTAACAAAACTTGGAGCTAAAGTTGACCTCAGTAATAATACATTAATCACAAGGAACTCTATCAATAAACTTTATTTTAAACCAAATTTTTCTTCAGGTAAATACTTAATTCCCCCAAACTCTAAACAAATAGTAAGAATACCTACAGACATTCGTGACGGTGACATATACATAAAAAATATCTCAATAGAACCACAACTTTCCATATCTGAGGGAATTTACAAAACAAAAGATTGGTTTAGCATCGTAGAAGTCGTAAATAGTAGCAACACATATAAAACACTTTTAATTGAGCAACCAATTAAAGTTTCATCTTATAATAATTCAGAATTTGTCGAAATAGACAATTTCAACATTAATGCAATTCAATATCGAACGAAAATAATAAGGATATAACCGAATTCATTCGATCTTCTCATTTAAATAACGAAGAAAAGAAAAATATTTTTAAATTTTGTAGGAATTACGATGATGTTTTTTTTAAAGAAGGCAAAGACCTTAGTTTCTCTAATCAAGTAAAACATTCAATAGATACAATAGATGACGCACCCATATACACTAAACCATATAGATACCCATACATCCACAAAGAAGAAGTAAGAAAACAAATCAATAGTTTATTAGAACAAAAAATAATTAGACCCAGCTACTCACCTTGGAGTTCACCAGTGTGGGTTGTCCCCAAGAAAAAAGATGCAGACGGGAAACAAAAATGGCGTTTAGTCATCGACTTTAGGAAACTTAACGAAAAAACAATAACGGACAGGTACCCAATACCGAATATAAATGAAATTCTAGACAAATTAGGTAAATGTTTATATTTTTCTACACTGGACTTAGCAAGCGGATTCCACCAGATAGAAATGAATCCAAGGGATATTCAAAAAACAGCATTTACGGTAGAAGAAGGACATTATGAGTTTTTAAGGCGGTCTTCTCAATGAGCAACTTTTTTTTTTGACTTTTTTTTTGCATTTATTTATAGCTTGGGTAGTTGTGAATATGCCCCTAAAAGGATTTTTAGAAATTCGAAATACTTTAGAAGATACAGCCTTTTTTGTGAAGCAAGGTCTTCGTCAAAATGAGCTATAAAAAAATTACTTCAAACTTTAAACGCGTTTATCTCGAACCCACGTTTTTCGAACTGGCGGCCATGATATCTCCAGTTCAACTGAATCGATTTTCATGAAACAATGTGGAATCGACGCAGAATTGTCACCATTCTCGGGTGAACCTCGACCATAATTTTAAAAAATTTTTTACTATTTTTTTTTTACACTAAACTACAAAAAAAAAACCCGAAATTGAGGCAAAACATCCCAACCAAGCTCCAATAATTTTTGCTGAGTGACCAAAGATGTGTGTGGCATTGCATTGTCATGGTGGAATACAACACCTTTTCGATTTGTCAATTCGGGCCACTTTTCTTTAACTGCATTGTTCAATTTTGTTAGTTGTTCAATGTAGACATCTGAACTGATCGTTCGGTTGGGTGGTAAAAGTTCAAAGTAGACAATTACTTTGTAATCCCACCAAACTGATAACATAATTTTCTTTTGATGAATATCAGCTTTTGATGTTGTTTGAGCTGGTTCACCTGGCTTGCTCCACGATCTTTTCCGATTGACATTGTTGTAAACAACCCATTTTTCATCACCAGTTATCAATCGTTTTAAAAATGGATCATTTTCATTACGTTTCTTTATCAAATCGCAGATGTTAATGCGTTGTGCTAAATGATTTTCTTTCAGTTCATGAGGAACCCATATATCGAGTTTTCGTACATAGCAAAGTTGTTTTAAGCGATTTTCAATGCATGTATGTGATACATGAAGCTTCTCTCCAATCTCACGTGTTGTACTGTTACGATCCGAATCGATTATTGCTTTGATTTGGTCGTCATCAACTTCAACTGGACGACCAGAGCGCTTTTAATCTTTGAGTGATAAATCACCAGAACGAAATTTGGAAAACCAATTTTGACACTGCCGATCTTTTAAAGCTTCGTCACCATAAACAGCACATAACTCTTTGTGAGCTTGCGATGCGTTTTTTTCCTTTCCGGAAATAAAAAAGCAAAATATGACGAAAATGTTCGTTTTGATTTTCTGTTTTTCAACAGACGCCAAACAAAAACTACATAACCGATCAAAAAAATTTGTTTACTAATTGACAATTGAAGTACCAACTATCAAATAACAAAATGTGTTTGACAATTCGATTACGTCAGCAAACCTAAAAATTCAACTAAAGCCATCTATGAGTGAAATCCGCAATTACTTAGTTGCCAACCCTACATCGCACATTAAATACAAAACAGTCACAATCAAAAATTTTTAAATTTCTAGGTGAAGCAGAAAAACTATTTTTATTTTAAAGGAACTCCATACAAAGTAAGGAGACAAGAGTTTTTAAAACTATACAGAAAGAAGATGTGTACAAAATGTATTTGATGCGTTACAGGAGCATTCCACTGAAAATGGTAATTTTTGACACATGTCTCATTTTTTTTTATAATTTTTTGTAAGTTGGAATATATTCCAGTAACATTGAACTTTACTATACAAAACGATTTTTTAGTAAAATTTTCTTTAAAGCTCAGTTTTTTACAGCTATAAATAAGTGCCTTGGTCGTTTTTCTTCTATATCGATTATTAATGGTATTCATCACTTTTTTTTACTAAACCATAATGAATTCCGTTACACGTTATATCACTCATTGAAGGTGATAACCTTATTGTCTTGATAAATTGTATTTACAATAAAGTGTTCTTGTAAACATTTGCAATATACAGAGACATATAAAACAGTTATTGGTGTCCCGTACAAAAGCACATATCGATGATATAAATTTTCTGTCTGCTCGTGTAACGGTGAAATTTTATTTGCATTTGATTTACAGTCAGTTACGTCTCTCAAAAAGAACAGTGTTTTTCGAAGTTGATTTTGCTTAAAGTATAAAATTATTCTTTAATTATTTGTCCCGTACAAACACGAAATTTATTATTTTTAGTTTTCTGCTAATTTTTTCGTATATGAATACTTTTGGTGTAAGTACTAGTACGCAGCGTTATAGGAAATGGAAAAAGAAGAAAGAAGAGAAAGATCTCGAATTTAAAGAACAACAAAAATAACGTGTAATAGCGTGGAGAAAACGAAAAGCTGAAGAAATTACGCCCGAGCAAAAAAAAAAGCAAAGGAAGCACGAGAACGATAGAAAAAAATCCAAAGAGCTAAACAATTGGTAAGAAATCTTGACAGTTCCCAGATTCATTCTACTTTGAGTGACGAAAATACTTTTACACCGCATTCCGAATATTCGCCGTACAAGTGTAAGCAAACTTTTGCCAAAGCAGTTCAAAAATGCCAGCGGAGCTTGCCTAAATCACCTAGGAAACAAAAGGCTGTAGTTATGAGTGTTGGAAAAAAAAAATTGGTTTAAGAATATATGACAAAATGGAGAAATCCTTCAGTATAACATCCAAAGAGATAGACAGACAAAGCTACTTCGGTGAAAGAATTTTACTTTCGTCCAGATATCGTTTTTACGTGCCCTGGTATGAATGACACAATGGTCACTTGGGTAGATGGGAAAAAAGCAACGTTACAAAAACATTATCCCACAATGTTCTTACGAGAAGCCTTTTCTGTATTTAAAGAAGAGTTTCCAGAAAGTGAAATACTGTTTTCCAGCTTCTGTGCATTAAGGTCTAAAAATGTTTTGCTGCTGAAGGACACTCCACTGGAGCAGTGCAAATGTATAACGCATGAGAATTTTATCCTAAAATTAAAATCTTTTAAAATAAACTACGATCTTACTGAAACAAAATTGTATGTGATTCAGAGTTAAATTCAAATTGTTAGCAAAACATTTGTGAAGAATGCAAAAACGGAAGTAAAATCCAATTACCCAATAACCCATCCCAAATAGTTACCTGTAAACAATGGAAAAAAGAGACGATAACAGAATACATTTTAAAATAGAAGAAATGAGCTTGGGCGAGCTGCATGAAAACTTAATTTCAGAGTTCAGCATCATGTCAATATTAAAAAAAATACAGGAAAACGATTTTAAGAACGACAAAAAAAAGTCAAAATGTAAGGGGTTCTCTAAATTGATTTCGCTGTCATATTCATGTGAGTACCAGAACGAAGTTGAATCTGCTTTATGGAGCAGAGAAAGTGTGACTCTGTTTACTGCAGCTTCATTTTTTGAATCCCAGTGTAAAACGTTTGTAATTTGCTCCAATACAAAGCCAAAAGATAAAAGCGGTATCTTCACATTTGTGACATATTTATATGAGAAGATTTTTGAAGCTGAAAATTAAAAAAATTTTAAGGAAATCATATGGAGTGACGGACCTTCGTCCGAGTTTAAAAACAGATTTATGGGCACTTTATTGATTTTCCTTTCCATAAAATACAACAAAAAATTTGAATGGATCTACTTTGCCACTTCTCACGGTAAAGGCGTGATTGACGGAGTCGGTGGTAACGTGAAGCGACTTGTAAACCAAAAAGTTCGATGTCAAGGAGATTGTACCGTAATCCAAAACGCAAATGATTTCGCTACATTAGCAGCCACTTTAGTGCCTTCTACTAGGGTTTTCTATATAGCTGAATCAGAAATAACTGATAAAATCCAAAATGTTCATCCATGGGAAGCTGCTAGGCCTGTTCCGGGAATATCAAAATTTCATCATATATTAGTTGATGGCCATGAAGTAACATGCAAGAAACGCTTTAGATAATCATAGTGTTAGGTTTTCATTTAAAAAATGATTCAAAACGAAGACTTTATATCTGAATTTCGTACGAGTCTCCTACAAACGAAAGTGTCCCGTACAAACGATTTCATTTTTTCTTCCTTATCCTCATATTAATAAATATGTTTTTGAACTTGTATTATTTTATTATACTATGATCAATGAAGTCTACATAAGTATATTTTTTATTTTACAAAGATTATTCATTTTGCTAAAATTTTCCAATAATGTCAAAAAAGAAAAAGTATGGTGGGGTGGACTGGGGCTGTCCCGTACAAACAAACATCTTTTCATACTAACAACAGCCTATTTATGAATATTTTTAGGAACAAATAATTGATTTTGATAAGTCTCCGTTACACTACATAAATGTACTAGATGCTTTGTACGATAACATTTCTGTTTATTTTTATTTTAAGATCTTAACTTATTAAATGCGTACGATTTGTCCCGTGCCAACAGTGGAATGTTGGCACAGTCAAAGTATATGATCACTACGAAAAGTTTTACATTAAAAACTAAAAATTTGTAAATTTTGAGTTGTGACTGTTTTGTATTTAGTGTGCGATATGACAGTACTGAGCTGAAGTATAGAATTGTTTCCCAGCACAAAGTTTAAAATATTCTATTAAAATGCCAAAAAAAAAGTTAGAAGCTTAAACTGATTCAAACACTTCAGAAAAATACATTGGCCGACGTCTTTTTGTTTCGGTGATAATTATCTGAAATAAGTTAATTTTGAAACATACAATTACTTTAACGTTTTAAGCACAAATTATTTATTAAATTTTATTAATAAACAAATATTTGCTATCTTACTTAAGCCCGTATGATACTTCATTTTTTTTGTCTAATTTTTATATCTGAAAACAAGTAGCGCTTGGACAGGACAGACATATTTTGTAAGAAAAGGATAATAGTGGTAACTTTTCAATTTCTGGTGTTTTTATGAGCAGTTGTATTTAATAAATTAATTTTAGCTGCACACATAACTTCCAATTCAGCATCCAATTTTAAATAATTTCGTTTACTCTTAAAAGGTCAAATTAATCATAAACAGCAAATACTTCACAGTAAATATTTGACCGAACTTAACGAGGAACGAATTGATAGTAACGGCAAAAACAATGCATGGAAAATGCAGTCCGTCCCACATTTTTTTCTTCAATTCGTACTATATGCGTACTCACTCACACCAATTGAATCTATGCATTCGTATTTTTTTAACTGCTCTAGTTTTCATTTTCAATGACAAAAAATTAGAACTTTAATGAAGTATCATAGTCTTTACCAAATTCATCGTAAAATTAAATTGAAACACTGCTTGTCAAAACCAACATTAAGTCTTTCAGGGGCACTTTAAATGTGCACTAGTATACCATTTTTATAAATACTCTGACCTTTGTTTATGCCTCATTTATTGTAAAAAGTGTATTTAAAAAAATTGGGACTGAAGGCTTTTGAGGAATTATATGGTAACCTACGCTAACCAGCGGAGCTTTAGGACAAAACACTTCCATCAAAAATATTTTTTTTGAGAACACTTTTATTATGAGAAATATGTGCACATATTTCGACTAATATAGATAAATAATATTCTAATAAAACTTATAAAACACTCACATTATAAAATAAAACACACTTAATTTTTATATAATTTTTTATCGCGAGCATGGAAAAAAGACGATTACCCACAATCTTTGAATTAGTGATAAATTGACAGATAAAGACACACTAGCGCCAATAATGCTTTACCTTGTTTTAGGCAAGTTGTTAAGCTGTAGGAGTTGACCGGGGTTGATCACGGTTTCGAGAGGAGAACCTCCCTGTACACCTGGTTCCACGGCCAAACGGCAAAGATCTGCGGATGAGGTCGCTGCGAGTTGTTCGAAGCGTAGCAAGACCCGGGGGAGCTTCGAAAACTCAGCAGAGGTCGCTGCGAGTTGTTCAAAGCGAAGAAAAGCAGGGGGGAGCTTCGAAAACTCACCAGAGGAGCTACAAGTAGCCATTATAGACACAACTGACCCAGACGGCTCTATGACGGGGGAAAAATGGCTGCTTGTAGAGAATGAGATCCTTAAAGCTATGATGGCTAGCGTCGAACACGGTGATCCCGACGATTACAAGTTCGACGGTGCTGGTTGGCAACAAGGAGTCAAAGTCGTCGGATGTGGATCGAAGAAATCCCTGGAGTTCCTGACCAAAACCATCGCCAACATTGGTGAAATTTGGAAGGGAGCTTCACTAAAGGTGATCTCCAAATCTACGCTTCCGCTTCGCCACAAGGTATCTGTATGGATTCCTCCTCCTGCTTTGCACGAGGATGCGTCTATTCAGAGGCTTTTGGCGGCGCAGAATAAAGACGCCAGAATTCAGGAGTGGAAGCTGGTCAGGTCGCAGAAGAGTCACGGCAGCGAAGGGAAAATTCTTCTCTTTTCTGTAGACGCTGCTTCCACGGGCTGGCTGGAAGGAGCAGTCGGACATGCTCAAATTCGGCCTCGGATCCATTAAGGTGAAGAGGCTGAACCAACAATAGCTGAGAGGAGGAGGAAGCTGCAAGTGATGCAAATCAACCTGCATCACTGTAAGGCAGCGACCGACAACTTGATGCTGTGCATGTCCGAGGAGAATGTAGATGTGGCCCTCATCCAGGAACCTTGGATCATCAACAACAAGATCCAAGGCCTAGGGTCGAAACAATACAACCTGTTTCACTCTACAAATGAAGGTAAGTTAAGGAGCTGTATACTTGCGAAAAAATCTATTAATATGTTTTTTCTCCCTAGATTCAGCAACGGAGACGTAGTGGCAACCAGCGTAGAAACAAGGTCAGCAAAACTGATCCTTTGCTCTGCGTACATGCCCTATGAAGAGGCGAACCCACCAGTGCAAACAGTCCGCGAGTTAGCAGAACATTCTAACACAAGCAGGGCATTCCTGGTCATCGGTTGTGATGCTAACGCCCATCACTCGCAATGGGGCAGTAAAGACATCAACAAAAGGGGTGAGTCTATTTTTGAATTTATCCTTACCACAGACCTTATTCTATGCAATAGGGGCAATAGGCCAACATTTCAGAATAGAGTCAGGGAAGAGGTAATAGATCTCACTTTAGCTAGTAACTCCGAACAGATTATAGTCGATAACTGGGAGGTGTCACAGAAGGAGTCGTTTTCCGACCACTTCACGATTCTCTTTACTATTGACTACGATCCCCAATTAAAGAAACATTTTAGGAACCCTTTAAAAACTAACTGGGAAAGGTATTCAGTCTGGATAAGCAGAAATATTGCAGACCCTGACACAGAATACCTCCCAACCGATGTATCTATTGACAATGCAGTCGAGTTTATAACGGGAAAAATGAACCAGGCTTTCAAGAAGTTCTGCCCAAAGTCTCGAAGTCGCAAACCTGCAAATGCGAGTTGGTGGACCAGCGACCTCAAAAAGAGGCGATCAGAGGTTAGAAAACTTCACCGGAAGGCCATCTTAAGCAAACTAGAGCAGGACTGGACAAACTACAGATCCATGCTAAATTCTTACACTAGGGATGTAAGAATAGCTAAGCGAACATCTTGGACAAAATTTTGCGAGTCCATTGAGGACACCAGTGAAGCCGCCAGACTTCGAAAGACGCTATCCAAAGACCCAACGGTCCCGGGATACCTTAAGAGGTCCGACGGATCCTGGACAGAATCCAGCCAAGAAACGCTTTTGCTACTCATGGAAACTCACTTTCCAGGTTGTACAGAACCGTGTCAAAACGATGCTAACAACAACTTGGAAATAACAATGCCAGAACCTTTACAAGAACTCCCCAACATTATTACAAGGTCAACTGTAGAATGGTCGATCGGATCCTTCAAGCCCTACAAATCTGCGGGGCCAGATGGTATCCTACCGGCCATGATGCAACATGCCCTTCCTAGCATCATGCCCTGGCTTATAGCAATCTTCACCGGCTGCCTCAAGACAGGATATGTTCCTAAAATTTGGAGAGATGTGCGAATTGTTTTCATTCCTAAAGCTGGGAAACCGATACACTCAGCACCAAAGGATTATAGGCCTATTAGTCTCTCATCGTTCTTGATGAAAACGCTAGAGAGAATAATAGATCTTCACATAAGAGAATCTGTGAACGATAATAATCTCTGTAGTGTACAACATGCCTACCTTAAGGGTAAATCGGTAGAAACGGCACTGCATGAGGTGGTTTCGGTCATAGAAGGAACCCTTCATTACAAAGAATATACTTTAGCAACGTTTTTAGATATCGAAGGCGCATTTAACAATGTAAATACAGATTCTATAAGAAATGCTTTAGTAGACAAAGGAGTTAACAGTAAAATAACCCAATGGATTTATAAAATGCTCAATAGCAGACGTATAAGCTCACAAATGGGAATAAGCGTGGTGAGGAAAGAAGCCACAAGAGGCACACCGCAAGGAGGAGTCATATCCCCCCTTCTCTGGCTAATTGTGGTTGACAAAATTCTCACCACACTCACAACTGGAGGAACAAAAGTGGTAGCCTATGCCGATGACGTTGTCATCCTAATATGCGGGAAATACCTGCAAACAATTAGCGAACTAATGTCTGCGGCATTGAATAAGCTATCGCGGTGGGCAGAATCGAATGGACTTGGTGTTAACCCAGTAAAGACCGAACTCGTTCTGTTCACAAGAAGAAGAAAAATAGAAAGTTTCACATTACCGAAACTTAACGGAGTAACTCTGAAGCTTTCCACGGAAGCCAAATACCTTGGAATTATCCTTGATAACAAGCTGAGCTGGAAACGCAACACAGAGGAAAGAAGGAAAAAAGCACTGTGCGCTTTGTACGCTTGTCAGAGGACATTTGGCAGGAAATGGGGACTGCGACCGCACATAATCCACTGGATGTATACAGCGATCGTGAGACCCATCCTTGCCTATGGTGCTCTCGTATGGTGGACGATAACGCATAAAAAAAGCTACCTTAGCTTCCTAACAGGAGTTCAAAGGTTAGCGTGCATAGGAATAACAGGAGCCATGAGATCTACGCCACAGGCGGGTCTAGATATGATGCTAAATCTTCTTTCCGTAGAAGAATTCCTTAAATGTTCGGCGACCAAGAGCGCGATTCGCCTTAACGAATCACGAGCCTGGAAAAGCAGCACATTCGGACACGCATCTATTCTAAATCTCTTTGGAACCGAGGAATCGAAAAGAGCAACCGACTATATCATACCCAGTGTAAGATTCGGTACAGAATACACCACATCCATTCCCAGCAGACAAGAATGGGAAGAAACGGCTGTAGAATCCTACGGCAATCTCCATTTATATACTGATGGTTCCAAAATGGAAAACGGAACTGGATCGGGTGTATACTGTGAAACGCTACAAATCAAAGAGTGTTACAAACTCCCGGATTACTGTAGCGTTTTTCAGGCAGAAATATATGCTATTGAAAAAGCTGCACGGGCCATTTACAGGAAAAATCTTACCCCTACAAGGGTAGTAATTTTTGTGGATAGCCAAGCGGCCATCAAAGCACTGAGCAGTAAAACGACGAAGGCTCGAACGGTGCAAAACTGTAAACTTGCACTGAACAGTATCTGCAATACCCACAACGTCACTCTCTGCTGGGTTCCCGGACATAGCAATATTGAAGGGAACGACGCAGCAGATGAACTGGCAAGGCGTGGAGTAACCGCAAGTACAAACAGAGCTGACACAGATGTGCACATTCCAATAGGCGTCGTCAAAAGGAGTATAGAACTAAAAGCCAGAGATATTGCCAACACAAACTGGGCTTCCAGAGGTGACTGCAATATATCTCGAAGGCTTTGGCCTGAGCTAAATGAGAAAAGAACTAGAAGCCTTCTGCTTTTGGTCAAACGGGAAATCCGGATCCTTGTTGGAGTTCTAACGGGTCATTGCCCCATTGGGGTAATGGCCAATAGAATAGGTATAACAGCGCCAGACTTTTGTCGGAGCTGCAAAGACCCGGAGGAAATAGAAACAATAACTCACCTACTATGCGAATGTCCAAGTCTACAGAATCGTCGACTCCGACACATGGGGAACAGATTTTTCAAAGACTTGGAAGAGTTGGTGAACACACCACTGCTAGACATTTGGAGGTTCATAAAAAGCACAGGATGGTTTGAGGAACAAATCGGAACAATGGTTTAACTTGGTACCACAACTATAAAAAGGGATTCGTAATGGACCTATAGGCCCCCGCGGAAGCGCCGGTAACGGTGCACGACCCTTCATACCTAACCTAACCTAACCTAAGCTGTAGGAGTTAGCAACATGATCACATAAAAATAATAAAAATATTTCAACATTATTGGTTAGTGTAGCTAGCCACTGACCCTGAAAGAGTTAAGCCACGGTTGCATAATACGCATTATACGTGTTGTTTGCACCGCGGTTTTGTGTTGTTAACTTCGTATGTTTAATCCCTTGCAATTTTGTTAGGATTTGTAAACAATTTTTTGTTAGCATATGATGTTTACATCACCAACACGGCGTTCATTGAATAACATTTAAATTTGTTTGTTTTAAGCGCGTCCCTTGTCGTTTACACATTTTTGACCTTTTTTGAGTTATGATGCAATCAATAGTTAACAAAAAGATATCTTTCGATTGGTCTTATCAGAATTTTAATATCTCTTTTAGTTTAAAAGTATCGTTACCGTATACGCAAAAAACTATTGAATTATTTCCGTGTTTATTTGTCGTAAACGAGTAAAAAGCAAGCTTTGCTTCATATACGACAACAACTTTTTAAAAAAACATATCAACATATTATTTATCCACATATCATATACATATGTGGTACTGCATATGAACGTGAAAATATGAGACAGCAACATGTATTGCATGGTTTTGGCAGAAACAGTCAAGGGGTTATAGACGGAAAGCCAGCGCAATAAAAATTGTTTTAATTTAAAAAAAGCTAATTTTCTTTACAATTGGTTATCGTAATTATGTACAGCTGTGTAAAATATTTGCAGCTGGAATCTTATTTTCATATAAAATAAATTTGGAGTATTAACTTTTATATGTTTTACTTAAGGGGGTCTTCTCATTGAGCAACTTTTTTTTCACCTTTTTCAAAAATGTGCTACAGTTGAATGTTGACACTTCAACTATCAGACAAAGCGCTATAGAGGATGATTAAAACATACTAAGCACAGTTATGCTTCAATATGCGGAGTGGGAAATGCCACTTTATTGGAGGATCCAACACGATAATGACCCCAAGCTTACGTCAAATCTGGTGAAAGCCTGGTTAAATGAAAATAGGGCTGATGTTATTACTTGGGCACTGCAATTTTCGGATCTAAACCGCATCGAGAATCTTTTTAAGATTGTAAAATGAAGGATAGGCAACAAAACCTTAAGGAAACCTGGCGAGCTCTTCACAGAAATTCAAAAGCAGTGAAAGAATATTCCAAATACATTTATACATAACCTCATAGGTTCTATGCCAAAAATATGTTCAGCCGTTATGAAAAATAAGAGATATGCCATTAAATACTAATTTGCATTCTTGTCTTTTTCCCTTTAAGGTATTCTTATTATGAGTTGCATATGTTTTGCACAGCTGAATTTGTCCTTTTTTTGATTTCCATTAAATTTTTGTTTTTGTTAATCTAAGAAGTTATGTTTTTGTTATTGGAAAACAAACAACAAAGTCTGACGTTAAATAAAACATACAAAAGTTAATACTCCAAATTTATTTTATATGAAAATGTTGACCATTTATGTATGAGAATCCCGTTGCAAATATTTTGCACAGCACTGTACATACTGCGGTCAGTCAAGCTGACTGTAGAACAGGCGGGTCATATATGCTATCAAACTTGTCATGTTTTCGGTAGTAATGGCTTGAATTTAAAAAGGCTGAAAATTGTTATATAGATTGTATGTTGCATATAAAAAACAGTTATGTCAGTCAGTGAGTTATATGTAGGAACGGAGCTGGTTAGTCAGCCACAATGTATGTACAAAAATAAGTAAAGTGAAAATAATTTATTAACCCATTAAGCACGGCTCTCAAACTTGTGTGCGCAGGAGGTTAAAACTTTTTGTGTGAAGTACTTAAGGGGGTCCTCTGGTAATCTATGCCAAATTTGAGCCTTTTTTCAAAATATTGTGGAAAGAGAACGAGTAAAGATATTTTAGTTCCGTTTTTTTGATTTGGGTAGCTTAATTTATTGAAAATAATACAAAATTTTGAAAAAGTGAATTTATGGACCGTTCAGAAAGTTCTCGGCCTGGTAACGAGGTTCTCCGGAAAAAAGGTGGGTCAAATTGCGCACGAGCTGGTTAGTCAGCCACAATGTATGTACAAAAATAAGTAAAGTGAAAATAATTTATTAACCCATTAAGCCCGGCTCTCAAACTTCTGTGCGCAGGAGGTTAAAACTTTTTGTGTGAAGTACTTAAGGGGGTCCTCTGGTAATCTATGCCAAATTTTAGCCTTTTTTCAAAATATTGTGGAAAGAGAACGAGTAAAGATATTTTAGTTCCGTTTTTTGATTTGGGTAGCTTAATTTATTGAAAAAAATACAAAATTTTGAAAAAGTGAATTTATGGACCGTTCAGAAAGTTCTCGGCCTGGTAACGAGGTTCTCCGGAAAAAAGGTGGGTCCAAATTGCGCACGATTCCAAGTGTAAACATCGTCTGAAAAAAAAAAATATTCAGTTACTTAGAATGAATGTCCCTATAGCCCCTACCTCGGAAACAAAAATCGAAATTTTTTTAGGGGGGGAGCCGCCACTTTGAAAATGAAAAATCGAATTTCGACCTTTTTTTTGTAGTCTAGTGTAGAAAAAAAATAGTAAACATTATTTTTTCGGCAAGTTTGAGGTAGGGGCTATAGCGGCGTAAATTCTGCGTCGTTTCATGCCTCATATATCAAAATCGGTCAAAAACTGTTTGAGTTATCGTGCGCAAAGTTTTGAAAAACATGGTTTCGAGAAAAACGCGTTTAAAGTTTTGACTTCAATTTTGAGGCACACAAATGACATTAACACATATTTTTTTAATACAATACTTACGAATATTAATCGGCAATTCCAGCCCCATAAAGTGTGCCTTCCTCCATCTCATAAAACGAGTTTTCCATGGCTTTTTGGGCTCTGCGGGCTGTGCGACCCTCTTTCGATGATGCGTACGTTTTTAGCTCTGAGCGTTGAAGTCGTTTTCCGTCGCGAGATTCAGCATACATCTCGGCTTGTGGGCCGATGACAATACCCATTGTTGACATTATTTTTAAAATACTTGTGAAGCCTTCGTTGAAAATGCAGGTTGCCAGAAAATTTGCGATTTCGACTGTGGTAACACCACAGTGGATATGTTTCGGCGCAAAGGTCCACAAAAGCGAGTTGAACGATTCGTTACAATTTTGCGTTTCACCTCCAGTGCATCGGTTGAGTAGATCGTCGGATGATAACGCTTCGTATATGGGCTTCATTACTTGCAGAACCTTTCCATCAAGTGGGGCGTACGTGTGGTGAAATGAGGCTAATGAGCCTTCTGCTGCTGACTTTTGATAGGCGCACCAGCTGGACTCACCAGGTGGGCAATACATATGTTGTGGATTACTATCACTTGAACTTTTGTGATAATATGTTGACCATATTTCTTTTCTCATGTTTTCCACAGAGTCCTTATTACGTCGAATAGCAAGTCCATAGTAAGTAGTCAGCTCGCTTATGACTTTGTCTGTCAGTTTGCCAGTGCCTTTTCCACCGATGCCTTTGTTTTCTTTTTTGGCCTTGCGCAGCCGTGTGCCCATGCGTTTTTGCACGTGAGCGATGCACTCCTTTTTTGTGACAACGGGGTCGCCGTTATACGGATCAAGGTCTATAATGGCCTTGAAGGTTTTGCTGTCGCCATCGCCAATATATTTTTCATATTTTATGCCATATTTTTCGATCGATGAGGCAAACATTTCCTTCACGGCATCTACCTCCATCTTGCCCGCACTCCCACTGTGGTTGTTTGTGCATGTTTTCTGGTGCGATTCGTACCATTCTTCGAAGTCTGCAGAGTCATTTTTTTCCCCCACATTTTGCATGCATACAAAGGCTTGATTTGACAACGGAGTCAACCACTTTTTTGGTATGTTTACCGACGAGCGTAGTGATACCAAAAAGAGACGAGAATCCCCGTTTTTTCCAGGTGCCATCCCCTGAAACGGTCAGCAATGAGGAGTCACAGTCAGGATTTTTTTCTTTCTGCTGTTCCTGCTCTTCTTTAACCGCATTCAACAGGCACTGCTTGTAAACTGCTTTAGCAGACACATGCATGTTTTTCAAGGTGCCATAGTACGCATCAAGGCACAATCCTTGGCATATGTCCATTAATCCGCAGAACATATTAATACCTTCTCTCCCTATTCCAAGCAATCTCATGGCAAATATCAACCGGCGATTTACAACAAAAGATTTACCGACCACCGGCGAAGAATTAATATACTGTGTAGCTTTACATTGGCACTGCAGACTCACTTTGAAGCCGACTCCACGCATACATGTTTTTCCAAATCGAATTTTTTGTTTACATTGGGCGCAGATAACCAGAGCAGCAAGCGTTTGGAAAAATGAAAAAAATTCCAAGAAACAGACTGGAGGTTGTTTTCGATGATGACTTCATTGTCTTGCGTTTTCTTCAATTTTTTGGCCGATGTGCTGGCAAAGTCGGTGTCCTCTACTTGGGAGTTCTGGTTTCCACGGAAATGCCTCTTTTTTGTTCGATACGCGTACTTACGCGGCGCGTGTGGGTGGCTTTTTTTATCCATAGCAAAAAAAAAAAACACAAAACGATTTTTCTTTTATTTTACAACAGCAGTTATCGCGCACGCGTAGCTTTCAGCGTTCGAAAATAAACTGAATCTCGTTCGTTTGCTTCTTTCATGTGAACACCTGGGCTCAAAATCATTTCAACCCCTAAATCAAAACATGCATGTATACATACTGCATGTATACATACTGTGTGTGTATATTTTGTAATATCAATACATATTTTGGAAGAATTCCACAGAATTTTCGACTAATGACTGCAGGCAAATAAACAACTTTGCTGATGCGTTATTTTGACGAAAACATACCTACACAAAAATGCCTGTATCTCCTAAACTATTTCGAATTTTGAAAAATCCTTTTGGGAAAATGTTTTTGAGTATCTGAGCAATAGAAATATGAAAAAAATCGAAAAAATTTTTTCGGATTACCAGAGGACCCCCTTAAGTCGATCATAGTGCGCAAAAACTCACTGCCACGCCCACAAAACACTCTCTTATTAGACAAGTGAAGGTACCTTTTCGGACCCGTAGGCCGCAATGTGTTCTAAATTACTACTGGAAAAATTGTGTTAGATAGAATAAAACATTCTGGGAATTAAATAAGAAATTAATCTTACAAACAATACCTACTAATTGGGAACTCACATAAGCCTAAAGATGCGAAAACGCACCACTGTGTCCTGTGGCCAGGTAAGCTATGGTATCGTACGGAAATTTTTATAGAGAAGTAGTCTTCTTAGAAAGACCCTCATCCCTATTTTTATTGTAATGTATATATATTTTGAAATATTTAAAAAAAAAAATTTTTTTGTAAATTGGAAGTTCACAATTTTTTTTGGTAGGCAGACATCTTATGACAAAACATGCCAAGAGTCTAAAAAATTTGATTCTTCTCCTCCTCAATAAAAAAATACATCAAATACAATATAAAAATACAATAAAAAAAAACATCATGTACAGAATCGAAGTTATGACTTTTTAACAATGTGTTCTCATGGTGCGTTTTCGCACCTGTAGGCCTTAATGGGTTAATTCGGATTTTTTTTTATTTTGACAAAAATTAATTTGATTTAAAATGATTTAAAATTTTTTCGCGATGGTGAATTTTCCCTTCATGTGAACACGACATACCAATAATGTCAATCGTGCAGCACAACGCAATAAGACTGTGCTCAAAATTGCACCTAATTCAGAAACACTGCTCAAAAAGAGCTGGCTACACAGACCTCACAAGGCCGACTTTCTTTGACATTTGTAGAGAGGCCAGTGTGGACAACTCTTATTGCGAATTCTTGCTGAATTAGTTGCAATTTTAAACACAGCCGAATATACAATAATTTAACATGTGGCAGTTCAAATCACTTGTCCTTCACGAGTTGACAACAATGACTGCTTTTATCATGAAATGTAAATAGTGAAAGATTAAAGAAGTTAAGAAACTAAAGCAAAGTTAAGAAAATCAGCATGGAAGTTTTTGCTTTTATATTTGAAATACATGAATAAAAAAAAATTACTCCGTTATTTTATGTTATTTTCAATATATATGATACATATATTATAATATAATATAATTGTCAAAAATACCACGATTTAAACGCTAACTTTTAATGTTTACAATTATTTTTAATAATGGAAGGAAACTCAACAGTACATCAATAAGTACATTTCATTAATTAATCAAAATTCTATTTTTATCAAGAATATCAAACCACCGCGCTGCGTTACCGTTCTTCTTCTCTTTTTTTTCTTTTTGCCAACTGCAGTTGGCTGCGGTTGCGCCAGGGATGCAGCTACACATCAGTGCAACCGGTCTAGGGTTGCTGTTCGTTACCCTAGGATTTGGCATCCGACAGCTCGGCCTCTCCTGAAGTCCCGATCCCCATCGATATCATCATCGGAATAGTCTTCCAGATCATATGGTAGTGCACACCACGGTTTCATCTTATCGGACGAGTACACAAGCAAAACTTTTTCTGTGTAACCTGCATACCATTAACGTCTTCTATAAGATATCGGTCCTTTCCAAGTTCCTTGGACACGACGTAAGGACCACGGAATCTAGGATCAAGTTTTCTGGATTCTCCGGACGACTGCAAATAGTTTTGAATAACTACTGTCATCCACTGAGTAAACTATTGGTGGCTTATGTTTCTTATCGAATCGCTGCTTCCATAGATCTCGTTGTTTTTGTATTTGCTTTTGGGTCATCGCACGCTTTTCGGAAATTTGAATATCGTCGTCGTCTATTAGTATAGCAGCTAACATTTTGTTTTGAACGATGTCTCGTAATTTGAAATCGAAGATCAGCTCGTTCGGGCTGAAACCGGTACTAGAATTCTTCTGGCAGTTCACGTTCCACTGGAGGTTCCGAAGTTGATCATCCCATTCTCTGGCAACAGCTGTTGATGTTCGTAAGATATTTAGAATAGTTTGGTTAGCCCGTTCGACTTGCCCGTTGGCACGGGGAGTTCTAACGGCAGTTTTGATATGGCATATATGGCATATATCATTCGCTTCACAATATTGTGCAAACTGTTTCGAGGTAAATGCTGTACCTCGATCGGTCACGATTCTTTTAGGAAGTCCAAAATAACCGGTGAAATCATTTAAAATCTGTAATACAGGGAGCGTTTTTGTGCTCCGCACGGGCTTAACGACAAGAAATTTTGAGAAGGCGTCACTCATGGCAAGTACATGGGTATATATCCTCGCTTGCTTTTGACAAAAGGACCCAGATGATCCAAATGAAGAAGATGGAATGGTATTGGTTCCGGGGCATCAACATATAGAGCACCTTCCGGCTTTCCACATTTTCCCTTGTTGTAGCAGCATTCCATACAGGCTGCTATATAATCTTTTACGAACTTACGCACACGAGGAAACCAGAAATACTTCAAAATTTGTTCAGACGTCTTATCGATTCCAAAATGTCCAGATTCGTCATGATGTTGTCGTACGATTCGCCAACGCACCGCTTTTGGTACCACGTACAAGAGTTTGCCATCTGTTCGTCTATAGAGTTTTGCAGCTGATAGTCATTCTTGAGTTGCTTTTCCTGGTCTGACTTGCGGTCGCCCTGTAGAGCTCTAATGATATTAAGCGTATTTTCATCTTTTAACTGCATTGTCAGTAACCAATCATTTGTGTCTACCGTTACTTGCATTACCGTCTCGTCAATGCTATTTGTTGAAGGAATTCTACTGAGAGCATCCACATGGGTCATTCGACTACCAGGTCTATGTACACATTCGAAATCGTACTCCATTAAGCGCATCCACCATCGAGCAATACGTGGAATAAGTTGTGTTTTCGCCTTGATACTGGTTATCGCTGAACAGTCAGTTGCCAATTTGAATGGCTTACCTAACAAATAAATCCGAAATCGTTGCAAAGCTTCTACCACAGCCAAAACTTCCAGTTCGTAGCTAACGTGATTCCGCGTCATTGCAATGTTGGCTGAAATACATTACAGCATTTCATGTTTTACCGTCGTCAGTTGATTGTAGCAACACTGCTGCTAAGCCAATGCTACTCGCGTCGGTGTGTACTTCATGTTTTGCTAGAAAGTCATACAGAACCAGTACGGGTGCGGTTCTCAATCTTTCTATTAAAACGCCAAATGCTTGTTGTTGGGCGCGATTTCATTCGAAATTATGGGCAGCCGCTTTCGTCGGCAGTTGCGTCAACGGTCATGATATAATAGCATAATGTTCAATAAACTTACGGAAAAATCCGGTTAGGCCCAAGAAACGACGAACTTCGGTTACTGTCGTCAGAGTTTTGTGTGTGTTTGAGTGGATTTATTATTTATTTATTATTATTATTTTATTATTATTAATTATTTAAATGTTGTACAATGTATCTTAAAACTAACACAAAGATACAAAAATACAAAATTAATTAACAAAAAACTGCATTCTGTTGTTCAATACAAACAAGTGGCGAATGCAGAAATATACATTACAAATATTTTAAGTTTTATAAGACATGTAGTGGGGTCTTAAACGAAATTTAAATACATCGAAATTAAGCATTTTATTACATCAAATTTAACAGATTATGCTTGACATTTAATTTATTTAAATTATCAACAACAAAAGAAAATTAATACAAACTGGGGAAAAAAAATAAATTTTTTAAAACAAGAATAATATTATATTGAAATGGAGATAAGGTAATTAATATCATTAAAATTACAGTTAAATAACCATGATTTCACTTTTTTTAGAAAAATAATATTATTAGACATACAGCGGACATTATAAGGTAGAATATTAAAAAGTCTTGGAGCAGTGCATGAGTAGAATGAAAAAAAAGTGATTTAACCTGTGAGGAGGAACTCTAGCGTAATTTTGGGCATTTATTCATAAGTAATGGCTTGTATAACATCTGTTTAATATATAACTAGATTTTTCAAAATATTCTTTCAATACTCTGTAATAATATAAGTGTTTAATAGGTAAAACATTTAAGTTTTTAAATAGCGGAAAGCTACTTACTAATCGTTTCTTGTGACATATAATTCGAATGACATGCTTTTGAGCGAACAATAATGGATTAATTTTAGAAGAATGTGTACCTCCCCAGCATGTAATTCCATATTGTAGCTTTGAATGGAAAATACCATAATAAATACATGTGAGCAATTTTGATCAGCAAAACGACTTTAAGATGTATATCTGTCTAGTGGCACCCAGAAGATACCTTTTGAGAGCAAGAGTATGCTCTAGCCATGATAGTTTACAATCCAATAATAACCCAAGATACTTAAAGGATTTAACACAATCAATAGAAAAACATTTCGAGGAACAAGGACTAGAATCATCATATGTTTTTAAGTGGTTGAAAGAACTGCATATATCATTTCCAACTAAAAATTTCTTACAACCTGTGCAATGAAAGGTAAAATTGGAAAGGCATAGGTCATTACCTGAAACACTAAAGTACATCATACTCGTTTTCTCACTCAAAACTAATTTATGCGATGAAAACCAATGCCTAAGTAGTACTAAATCATGGTTTATATCACAAGTTAAGCTTAGAGCGGAATTACTAGGAATTACATATCGTCTGCGAACGCTATGACTTTACTTTTAAAGGGAAGACAAAAAACAGAGTTAATGTAAATAAGAAACAGAATAGGTCCGAGAACAGATCCCTGCGGAACACCAACATCAATAGTAATATAGCTGCTAAAATTATTATTTATTTTAAATCTTTGCTTTCTATTTGATAGAAAGGACTGAAACCACGAGTAAATAGATCCTCTAAAGCCACATTTATATAATTTATTGAGTAGTATCACATGATCAACAGTATCGAACGCTTAAGTGATATCTACAAATAAGGCAGCACATACTTTTTTATTGTTTTGGCCATTGTATATATCAGTACAAAATTTCAAGAGAGCGTCTTCAGTAGACAGCCCCTCTCTAAAGCCATACTGCGAATTGTTTAAAAAATTTGTTGATTTTAAAAAATTTAACATTCTGATTTTTACTGTTTTCTCAAAAACTTTCGAAAAAGCTGGCAATAATGAGATTGGTCTGTAATTATTAAAAATACTTTTTTCTCCCTTTTTAAACAATGGAATTACCACAGCTTTTTTGAGTTCATCAGGAAAAACTCCACAGTCAAGGCTTTTGTTGAAAATCTTGGATAGAACATCGACAATATTGAAAACAATCTTTTTGATGAATGTATTAGAAAAAACAGCATTAGGACATGAATTAGTGTTTTTAAGAGCCATAATTATTTTATATAGTTCAAAAGAGGAGATAGTTGCAAAAAATGCACTGTTTGGATGAGAAGGTTCCTTATCTAAACATTTACAAGAATCGTCGTTAGCACCAGCATCAGCAACCACATTTTTGCCAATTTCAGCAAAGTACCTGTTAAAATCTTCAGCTTTAGCCACAGACTCAGAGGAACTCATTCCTTCATCAAAAGACCTTACTCTTTGTTCATTGCTATTAGAATTATTTAATATATTATTAACAAGTTGCCATTCTTTCTTAGAATTTCCACTGATTTTATTGAACTCATTTGCGTAGTAATCCGTTTTACTCTTAGTTACTTGGCCAGAAATTTCTTTGCAAAGTTTTTTGTAACTTGCTTTAGCATACAAATTATTTGGGTACTTAGAAAATTTTTTAAAAAGTTTATTTTTATATCGTATTTTTTTCAATAACTCTACCGACATCCAAGGTTTAAGTCTTTTCAACAAAGCACGTTTACAAACTTTTACAGAACACACAGTAACATGATGATTTAGAGTATCTAAAAACTTGCTGTACGCTTTAGAAGGATCAGGTTCAACATTACATTATTCCACGATTCAAATTTAAGCTTTTCATTTAATAATGAAAAGTTAGTTTTATTATAAAATTCATCAAGCTGTGATTTAGTGTTAGTAGGTCTTTTAACATTTCCAAAATACAGGCACGTCATACAGTGATCAGATATATACAAATTGGCCACAGAACTATACAGTGATATATTTACAGAACGCTTTAACTTAACAAAAACATGATCAATACATGTAGAAGAGATATCTGAACTTCTAGTTGGTACATTAATACATGATTCTAATCCATACGCCGAGAGTTGGAGTAAATATTTATCAATAATGAATGAATGTTCTAATAAATTTAAGTTTATGTCCCCCAGAAAAATTGTATTATCAGATCTGTCATTTAACAAGAGTATGTCCAAATCACTCAAAAACGTGTCAATATTCGAATTGTCATGAAACCTATATAAGCAAATGAAAGAATATTTATAATCATCATTTACACAACATACTTTTATCGCATCACAACTCTTTAACTTAAAACAACAAGACTCACACTTAAATTCCTCTTTTACAAAAACCGCTACTCCTCCAGCTGCATAGTCATTATTACAGTTAGCAAAACACTTATAACCAGGAATATTAAACAAAGAAAGTTCATAGTCATATATCCATATCTCTGTGAAAAAAATGAAATCAGGCTTATTTTCAAATATTTCCACATGTAAAAGAAAGGTATCAAAATTTTTTCTTAAACTTCTAATATTTTGTTGGACAATATAAAAGCTTTTTGGGTCTTTTTTCTGAATTGAAGAAATTACATTAAAATTTAAATTATTACAGAACGGAGGAGGAACATAAAAAAGATTATCTTGAGGATTTACATTAATCATATTATCATTTAACATATTTTAAGAACTAATATAATTTAAGCAGTAAAAATTAAAATTATTTTAAATTATTTTGCAAAAATCCTCTTCTGAATTAATTACTATAACATTATCACCCACCTTCTTCCGCAATAAAATTTTACCATTAGTAACCCATAAATATTTGAAATTTTTTTCTTTTCGCAATTTTTTAGCTTCATTAAATAAATGTCTGGCCTTAGAGGATAAACAATCATTTATAAAAATACTAGAAATGCGCTCACAGTTAAATAGTTTAGTGTTTAAATTTCTTCTACATTTAAATTTGTTCGTAACAACAAGTTTTTTATTTAGACGTGTAGCAAATTTGACACATAAGATGTTCATAGAATCAGAAGATGCGGAACCCCTGGATTTGTTAATGCGTTTTACGTAACAATCGTCAATCTGTTCCTGTGTTACGGTTGACATTTAAACCTTCCCGGAATATTTTCAGAGCGCACTCAACAGCGTTCGCATTATTAACATCAGGAACACCAACAATTTCGATGCACTTTTCTCTATTTTGTTGCTGCAGATAATTCACTTCTTCCTGTAGAAAGTGAACTTTTTCTTGGAGAATTCTTTTCTCATCCTGTAGTGAATGTATCATCGCAAGAGCATTTACGTTAGCATTTTTTAAACATACGATTTCATTATAAATCATTTCTAACGTAATCTCGGTAGGCTGCGTTGTAATTTGTATTGTTTGCATTTCTTTTTGCACTTGTTCAGACCACTGACTTACATGTTGTTGTTGTAGCGGCTGTGGTTGCTGGCTCAACTGATGTTTCGCATTCGCACTAGTTCCCAGCAACGATGGAATTGAACGAGAGTTCAAAGCTGTCTCCGCAGAAGATGTTGTACGAGGAGCGGCAGTCAGAGGGGAGGCGGCAGTATCAAAATTTTTTGGAGAACACAAAGATGAAGCAGGTGGCGCCAAAACACAAGCAGTGGAAATTGGTGGAGAGCGAATAGAAGAACGACGTGCGCTCAAGCAGGCATTGCATTTAAACGAAGAGTTATTTTTTTCCATAAATTCGATATCACTTGGCTGAATATTTACGCTGGAAATATTCGTTACAATAGAAACATTTTATTTTTGCCTGATGGCGATCAACTTTTTGTTTGCAAATGCACGGCATTATTTATTATATTATTTGTTTATTTTGTTAAAAAAGACCAAAAACTTAATGAAGAAAACACAATGCGTATTGACCCCACGACGATTGTATTTCTGAATCGCCATGATTTTATGTTGACCGGGACTTATGCCTTCGCTGCTTACGGAATGTCCCAGAAAATCAATATTGGTGGCCAAAAACTTGCATTTTTCGTACCGCAATGTCAGGTTATTCTCTTCGAGGATCTCCAGGAACTTATTTAGTTTTTCCAAACCCTCCTGCACTGTTTGGATAGGTATTATAACGTCGTCTAGATAAGCAATTATAACGTGCGGTTTAGCCATAACGATCAGTTTGTTCATCATCTTTTGAAAAACTGCAGGAGCATTTACAAGCCCGAATGGCATGCAGTTATATTCGTAATGCCCCTCAGTTGTTACGAACGCCGTGTACTGCTTCGAATGTTCATCCAGCTCGATTTGATGGTAGCCCATTTTGAAATCAAGCGTAGTGAAATAACGATTACCCGACAATTGAGCAAATATTTCATCCATGATCGGCATCGGAAACGACTGCTTTATCGTATTTTTATTCAACTGCCGGTAATCCACGCACATACGGAATTCTTTATTCTTTTTCTCGACCACTACAATTGGTGACGTGAATGGAGAGGTTGACGGGCGAATAATTTCTTTTTGTAACAAATCATTTATTATATCTTTAACCATGGGTCGTCGAGCGAATGGAAGTCTATAAGGTTTCATATTAATTGGAATGTCACTTGAAAGCTTAATTTTCGTTTTTATAGCGTTTGTCCTACCAAGGCCCGAAAACTCAGTAGCAAATCGTTTTTCGTAACGCTTTAAAATTTCATTTAGATCCGCGAATTCCCCATTACTTAGATGTGCAGCGATCACGTTAACGTATTTTTGCTGTATAAAACAATTTTCCCCGTCAATTATAACAAGATTACCGTTTGAGCACAAAACATCTCTGCCCAATAATAGATCATATGAAATCTGTTTATCGTCGACAATAAGCAAATCCGATTCACATATTAAATCATCGATTGTGATTTTAGCTTTAAATTTTTCGAAACACTCACAATATCCTCCACCGAAACCGTTCAATCGTACATAGCACTTTTCAGCTGTACCGCACTGGTTAGCAAACGTTTTTCTTATTAATGTACGCGCACTGCCACTATCAACAAAGGCCTTAGTTTCGATTTCATTCACGTAAACGATTTTTAGAGTAAATTTTAATTTATTTTCTGCGATAACGTTACAATTTGCTTTGCCTGACACTTGTGTTTTGCACTCGTCTGTAGTATGCCTCGTTTTTGAACATTTGGCACACCGAATTCGTCGTTGTGATTCCGGGCAATCGCGCGACAAATGTCCTTGTTTCCGACAGTTATAACAAACGGGATTGAAATCCTCTTTTTTAACTAAATTATTCTTCACTGGCACTGGCAATTGAACATTTTGCTTAATCGACGGTGCACATTTCACATTGTTAAAAGAATAGTAGCTCGTTATCGCTTTCAATAAATCTGTACACGTTGCAAAATAATTAATGGATAATATTTTCTTTAAATCAATGTCATTGATTCCGTTTATAATGTATTTAATTATCGATTGCTCATCAATATGTCCATTACGACCGACACTCAAAACTCTAAAATAAAATTCTTCAATTGTTTCACTATTAGCACGGCGCATTTGCATTAATTGCATGTGTATTTCAGTAACATTAATCATTGATGGAAATTGATTCAAAAATTCGTGCACAAAATGTTGCCAGTCAATAAAAACTTCATGTCCTGCGTCGATCCACAGCTTTGCTATTCCTTGCAGCTTCATCTGCACAGCAAACAACAGAACTCTGTCATCCCATGCATATGCTCGTCGAAGTTGATTAATTCGTGCAATAAACTGCGTTGAAGAAATGCGCTTGTCAAACTGGATCAAAGATCGGAAGGATCGCAACAATATCATGAACGCTATTAAATCCGTTTGAAACTGCATACTGTTGTGGAACAAAATCGTTTTGTGCAATTCTTTGCACCGGCGTTATTATCGGCTGTTGACATGTATACATTGGTCCAGTGCGGCTGTGTCTATAATTCGTCTGAGCTACCGTCACAGGTGTACCCCAATGTACATTTCGTCCAATTCCGTCGGAACGCGTCGTTGTCAACTGGTTCACACATGTCGTCCATGGTACAGCACTTAAAACCGTAGGAAAATTGCTCGACGTCGCAATAATTCCCGTATTCGTCGGTTCTGGCGCAGCCATTAAAAATTAAGAACAATTCCCGTCTCTTAAATTTCGGTTCGGCGATGATTGACTTAATGGCACTTCACTATTAAAATTTTCCGTTACCACGCGCATATTTCCGATAGCATTCTCTAAGTCTTATACGTTGTTCGACAGAATTATTAATTGCACTCGCAAATTGCTCTTGTTCGTTTTCGTATATCCGTTCAGCTAACTGTGCTTTGTTGCCACTACATGGTAACCCGAGTTCTCGCAACTTTTGTTTTAACTCATCCACTTTAAGCTTGCTTAAACGTTGCATTTTTCTCGAATTTACTTTCCGTTTTTTCCCCGTTACGATTTGAATATCGCATATACATATACGCTTTCCGTTCGGCTTGTGCCCAGCGGAGCACCAACCAACGACACACACATACACAGGTACATGACCGCTGATTTTCACTTCATTCACTGGATTTTATTATCCCACTTCTGATAATTGTCAAGAATGCCACGATTTAAACGCTAACTTTTAATGTTAACAATTATTTTTAATAACGGAAGGAAACAGTACATCAATAAGTACATTTCATTAATTAATCAAAATTCTATTTTTATCAAGAATACAAACCACCGCGCTGCGTTGCCGTTCTTCTTCTCTTTTTTTTTCTTTTTACCAACTGCAGTTGGCTGCGGTTGCGCCAGGGATGCAGCTACACATCAGTGCAATCAGTCTAGGGTTGCTGTTCGTTACCCTGGGATTTGGCATCCGACATAATATAATATAATATAATATAATATAATATAATATAATATAATATAATATAATATAATATAATATAATATAATATAATATAATATAATATAATATAATATAATATATTATTCAAATTTTTTTAGAGAGCTTAAGCTCTTTATTCGATTACTTTTGAACTTAAACTAATTTAACGAATTTTATATTTTAATGTATTAACTTATTGCTACCTTTAGCCCCGCCGCCGTTCTCTCCTGCGTTTGCCAGGTTTTCGTCGCTGTTGTTATTGTTGTAGTGTTCCATGTATTCATGTCTATAGTTGTTGCTATTATTGGTGGTGTTGTATTTCGTACGTGTTGGTGATGCAGTTGTTGTGAATTAATCACAACGTCAAAGAAACCAATGCAAACTTGTAGGCACTACCCTTTGTACAATACAACTACATAAAAATGCAGTACAAGCATTAATGCCCAAAACCGTTTAAGCTATGAAGTGTGCCATAATTTAAGCGGTGCCCGACTAACAAGCGAGTAGCTTAAATAACAAGCAATGCCGCTAGTATCTTGTTGTTGCTATTTTCGTGAGAAATAAACTGACACCGTTGTGCCTTCTACACCGGGAACGAAATGCATTGACAACACTTTAAATTAACAATATTTTATTGTTGTAATTGCATGCAAACAAAAATACGTTTACAGTATCTTTGCTGCAATTAACAATTGGACAATATTTGGTGCAAGGGAATTCCGGCTTTCGAACAGCGAATAAGCAACAGAATGTATGGCAAACAAAATGCAATACGAGCATTTCGATTGCATTTGTTAATCACAAGAATGTTTTCCGGGTAATTTAGTGAGCCAGAGATAATATCGGTCAGAAAATAAGGAAATGTAAAATTTGCATTCCGGCATTGTGAAACTTTTGTAAATATGCTAAGCAAAAATTAAGTATTTAATCAAAATTAAGAAGAAAAAGCGAGCCCAGATATGTTATAAATATCGGGTCTCGGCTAAAGTAACAAAGTAACAGTTAAGTATAACAGAAGCTATGCTGCAGTAGCTATGTGGCGGCCGTGACGCAGTGTGTAGAGTGTGTGGCCCATACGCCAGAGAACCCTGGTTTGAATCCCATCTGACACAGAAAGTTTTTAATTGAATTAATTTTTCTGTTTGGCCGTTACCTCTCTGCAGACAATGGCAAACCTCAGAACAGACCCGTAGCCATGATTTACCTTAGGGAGGGGATTTTGATAAAAAATCTATAAGTAGATACCAGTAATAACTAAAAGAAGGATATAACAATATTAGTGTGAACGGTAAAAATAGAATAGATTTCTTGCAGTTTATTAAAATCAAAATTAAAATTAGCTATGAAAAATGCAAACATTTTTTAATAAGTTCACCTGGTGAAGCTGCATTCACAACTTTTATGGACATTTCACATAAACGGAAGTAAAAAAAATGTTAGTCTTTAGATTCTTTTTTTTTTTTTTAATTTTATAAAAATCTGAGTTGTCGTTTAAACGTGATGAGTGAATATAAAAAGTGGCTACAGATTTATTAATAGTATAGATATATTATATTATATTATATTATATTATATATTATATTATATTATATTATATTATATTATATTATATTATATTATATTATATTATATTATATTATATTATATTATATTATATTATATTATATTATATTATATTATATTATATTATATTATATTATATTATATTATATTATATTATATTATATTATATTATATTATATTATATTATATTATATTATATTATATTATATTATATTATATTATATTATATATTATATTATATTAATACATATTTGATAAGCAATTGTCCATGAATATATAATGTTGTTCTTAATGAAATTATATTTCAAAGCAAATAAATAGTATTAGACTAAAAGTATTCATAGCAGGCCCGTAGCCAGGATTTACCTTAGGGGGCTTTTAATAAAAAAATATATAAGTAGATACCAGTAAAAAACTAAACGCAAGGATATGGACATTTTTCTTAATAAATCCGTTTAAAAATGAGCATAAGTGAGATGACAAGAGTTTATTGAATTTTTTTATCAAATTTGTTTTGAGTACTAAGTTTTTGCCTATAGTTTTTTTAAAAATAGTCCAAATTGAGAATATGTTATTGCCTTTTAAAAAGTATAATTCCGAAAATTAGCACAAAAAGTAAAAATTTTTATGACAAAATTTTACTCATATAACAATATTAGTTTGCAAGATAAAAATAGGTAAGATTTCTTGCAGTAAATTAAAACTAGCTATGAACAACTAAGATTTTTTAAAAAAGTTCACGTTTGAAGTTCAAGTTTGAAGCTTGATTCGCAACTTTTACGGGACATTTTACATAAATGGGAGAACAAAAAAATTTATTCTTTAGGTTTGATTTCTTCTTGGCTACCTTACGCTTTTATTGATCCAAAGCTTGTGTACAACTATTTGAACCTGTGTGAACCCTAGTTCGAGTTATCGTTAAAGGCTAAAATATTACTGTTATCGAAAACGATTTCAGCAATTTAAATAATATTGAAAATAAAATATTTTAAGATCTTTAAAAACAGTTTCATTTTCTCATGATTCAATTCCAATAACAATTTATACATTTTTTTTTTTACTCTATATACATTTTTTTTAATAAAATTTGTTGAGCAGAGGAATCGACTCCGATAAAAGTCATATTTCAATTTCAGACATTTTTCAAAAACCGTTATTTGAAAACTGGTTTTCGCACCAGCACAAGTATCTTATACCCAATTTATTATATAAGATATCACATGAAAACAAGTTCATGTTAATATTAAAATAATTACTCAGCTAGATAAATTTTTATAAAAAGAATGAAACAGTAACTTTTTTTGGATATTTAAGAATTTAATCGGTTGTGGATTTATATTTAAATTATTAACAAATTAAAAAAACTAACAACAAAATGTTTTGAACTTCCAAATTATTTTTTTAATTTTTTAATATTTAAAAATAATTTTACAAATGCTGAAGCTTAAAAAACTGTAACTGTTAATTTTTTTTTATAAAAATTTGGTAGCATGATTAAAAAAATCATCAAATCACTATAGAATTGACTGTATAAAAAGTTTTACAAACATTTGTTCTATTGAGAATTTTTTTTCGAAAAAAGGCATATTTATCTTTAAGATGATTTTCCGAAGCCTGTTATTTGGAGAAAACTTCGCACAGGGCTAAATTTATCTGCCAAGTTGGAAATTTTAGATGTCTTATATACCAAGAAAACAACTCAAATTTTTTAGTCATTCGCTTTACGTGGAATACCCCATAATGTGTTAAATTTCGTGGTTCATGTATTTTTTACACTTTAAAAGATGAAAATAAAAAAATCATTCAAATGAATGCATTTTTAAAAGTTTTGAGACCTTAGCTTAGACATGGCATAAAAAATGTCAAGCTAATTTTATTCAATTTACAAAATTATATTAATTCTAGGTATAATTTCATATATATATCTTGCTGGATATCAGTGACTTTTTGAGCATTGAAACTGATTTTTTTTTTAATATACAAACTCCTTGGAGATGAATTCCAATATAATGATTATGACTTTTATAAGCAAAGTTGATCTTTCACTTAGCCAAAAGAATTTTTCAATAATTAAGTAAAGTTTTCAAGGAAATTAACATCATTATAAAAATTTATTTAAAAAAACATCACATTTTGAATTTAATAGTCTCATTTGTGTTATTTCTTTATACTTTTTGGACCCTAAGGGGCAAGAGGGGGGTTTGAACACCTAAAATCCCCCTTGTCTACGGGCCTGCCTCAGAAAGTCAAAAACTGCCATAAAAAGCTTCTTGAAAACATAAGCCGTTCGGAGTCGGCATAAAACATGTAGGTCCAGTTATTGATAATTTGTGTTCAAACGTTTCACAACACACACAACACAATTGATCATAAGAAGCTCGGTCAAAGTCCGTTCAAGGGCTGAAATGGCCATTTCTTTTTTTTTTTTTTTTTATTGCTGCAATAGATCGTCACAATTTATCAAAGACGGCCAAACAAAAAAATTAATTCAATTGAAAAAACTTTCTGTGTCAGATGGCGGATTCGAATCTGGGTTCTCTGGCGTATGAGCCAAACACTCGCCACGCCAAAATACTACGCCACGGCCGCCACATAGTAGCTACTGCAGCATAGCTTCTATTATACTTAACATTGAATCAAAAACTCTTTCCATCACAGCTTGGTAGCCTGGTGGATAGCGTATAGAAATCCTCATCATTGGGTACGAGTTTAAGTCCCCACGGGGGGAACAAACATAGTTTTAATATTTAATATTAAAGTATTCAATTTTCTTGTTGTAATAAACGCAAGCCATGAAGAAACCATCAAATTTCTAAGAAAAAATCTGTCGAAAGTTTTTCAGATTTCACTCAAGCAAATCACAGAACGAGGCGTAAAAAAGCTTCGTTTCAAAATATTTTTGAGCTGATACAAAATATATTGAATTGAAATATATTGAATTTTTTTATGTCAGTAAGCATATGTCGAACGCACAGTGTACTCTCAATATAGCGGATAAAATAAAAAACAAATTGCAAAAAATTAATTTTATTTCTCTAAAATACAGCATTTAAGCACACAAAGCCATGTCAAAAATTTCAGAATGATTGCTTGATTTGTTACGTTTAAAACGGCAGTCGAAAAACTGTTTTTTGTGTATTTTTAAATTATTTCTAAGACTCAAGTAAGCAGTTTTTGTTTTAAACGTGTTGATCATGCGAAGGCATATAGAATAATCTGTCTTCTATATATATATATAAAATTGTAAAAAGAAAAAATCTGCACATTAAATATTTTTTAGAAATTCTTTTTGCGATGGACGTTTTGAATGACGAGGAGTCCGAAAATAGCATTTTTAAAATTTTTGTCTGTCTGTATGTCTGTTAAAGCATCACGCGAAAACCACTGGATGGAATTAAATGAAACTTGGCATCTAAGTTCCTTATATCCCCGGTCAACATATAGGCTACTTTTTATACAGAATAAAGGTTGGACCCGGCAAGGGTCGCTGCGATCGGGTTCCATACATTCTTATTTTAGCTTATCTCCGAAACCGTTCATCCGATTTGCATGACAATTTGTAAGTAGAGGTTCTCGGACACGCTGAGTTTTTGACTTATCTACACTGTTCTATCTCGAACACCAGAGGGCGCTGTAGTACAAATATTTTGAAAAACCTCGGAAAACTCCTAAGCCGTGCATCCGATTTACATGAAAATTGGTATATAGAGGTTTTCGGATACGAGGAATTTTCATGACTTATCTACTCTGTTCTATCTTGAACACCAGAGGGCGCTGTAGCACAAATATTTTAAAAAAGTCCAAGAACTCCTAAGCCGTTTATCCGATTTGCATGAAAATTTGTATGTAGAGGTTCTCGGATACGCTGTTTTTTGACTTATCTAATCTGCTCAACCTCGAACACCAGAGGGCGCTGTAGTACAAATATTTTGGAAAACCTCTAAAAACTCCTAAACCGTGCATCCGGATGGCATGAAAATTGGAAAATAGGGGTTTTCTGATGCGGTGAGTGTTTTGGACTTATGTGTTCTGTAATGTCTTGATCTTTAGTGCAAACCTTAGGAAATCGTGTAAAACTCCAAAACTGCTCATCCGATTTGGATGAAAATTTGTAAATAGCGATTTTCGAGTACGGCAAGAGTTTTGGTGCTATCTTTTTCGCTCTTTCTCGAAACTAGAGGGTGCTGTTATACAATTTGTACGTGTGTATGTTATTAAACTCTTCCTTAACGGCTGCACTGATTTTGATTTAATTTTTTGGGTGTGTTTGAGTGGATCCCTGGATGGTTCAGATTTATAATTGAACCCGGGAGGTAACGCTGCATTTTGTTTTTATAGCTTATCTCCGAAACCGTTCATCCGATTTACATTAAAATTTGTATATAAAGGTTTTCGAATACGGTGAGTTTTTACGATTTATCTACTCTGTTCTATCTTGAACACAAGAGTGCGCTGTAGTACAAATCGCTTAAGAAATCGCGAAAAAGTAGAAAGCCGCTCATTCGATTTGGATGAAAAATTTTATTAAAGGATTTTCGTGTAGGGCAACTGTTTTGGCGTTAACTCTTTTGCTCTGTTTCGAAAACTAGAGGGCGCTGTTGTACAATTTGTACGTGTGCATGTTATTAAACTGTTCCTACACGGCTGCACCGATTTTGATGAAATTTTTTGTGTGTTTAAGTGGATTCCTGGATGGTTCAGATTCGCAATTGGACCCGGTGGGTGGCGCTGTGATCGGGTTCCACGAATTTTGTTATTATAGTTTATCTCCGAAGCTATTCATCCGATTTACATGAAAATTTGTATTTAGGGGTTTTCGGGTAGATTAGTTTTTATGACTTATCTATTTTGTTCTATATTGAATAGAACTGAGAGCACTGCAGTACAAATGTTTTAAAAATCTCGAAAAACTCCTAGCTGTACATCCGATTTGCGTGAGCATTTGTACATAGGAGTTCTCGGATACGGTGGGTATCTTGGACTTTTTTTCTGCGCTATCTTAAACACCAGATGGTGCTGTAGTACAAATCACTTCGAGAAACACTCAAAAACCGCTCATCCGGTTTAGATAAAACTTTGTATATCGGATATACAGGACTTGATATCGAGTATGGAAAGGGCTTTAGCGTTATTTTTTTATTCTATCTCTAAAACCAGAGGGCTGTTGTACAAATACGGCAAAAAACTCAAAACAACTCATCCGATAAGTATGATTTTTATAAGTGGTTTTCGGGTGCGGTGAGTCTTTTGGCGCTATGTATTTTGCTTTATCTTGAACCCCAGAGGGCGCTGTACTACAAAATACAGTAAGGCGTAGCAAAACGCGAAGGTGAAAAATATCTTCTTTTCTTCTTTATGTGTATTTATATACCACTTTCTTTCTTCGCAAATCAGGACAGCAGATGCTGAATTCTGTGGTATTTGAGTACGCAGTAGCACTTGCGCAAGTCAGTTGCGTCGTAAGTTGGCGTTATTTTGACATTTCAATTTCTATTTTCAATGCTTATTTAATTTTTGTCCAGTTTCCTCGCGAATTGCCAAGAATTCGTTTTTGCTCTGATTTTTTCAAAAATGTGCAATCTATCGAATACAATATAAAACTTGAAAATATATTTTTTATATAAAATATATTTTATATCAACTTCCGAGTTAAGCCGGGTATTCAGCTAGTCTTCAATATAATAAGTAGCTTAATAAACAAAATTTATATTAAAATTATCTATTGGAATTAAAGCAAAAAATAAAAAAAAAATTAGGTTGTATTTTGTCAATGCAAAATTAAAAAATGTTCTGGGTGTGTTTGTTCAGAGGTTTGTTCAAAAGTGGCCAGTCCTTTTAGCAGTTGCTATGAGGGTTGTGTATTGTTCTGGAGTGTATATGGGATTACTACTTAAGTGCCTTTTACTTGCTTTTCAATTAACCCATGCACATTGTCTCCTTCATGAGATATTTATGAGTAATACTTCGCAAATTATACTTATGAATAGCATATGCATACATTGAAAGTATGTATTTATTTTTTTGCTGTCCAGAACAGTTATCGGAGTAGAAAATTAATCTAAATCTTGGGGATTTTTTGCCTTTTAAACAAGATTCTGAATGTATAAAAGCACACATGTTCCTATCTCATTACTCCCGCGTTTTCCTTCTACTTCAGTCCAAAAAAAGCATTCTACATTTTTGGCGCTGAGGTCACTAACAGTAAAATTGTAACAATGAATCTTACTTTTATAGTAAAAACAAGAAGTAAAGCCTTTTGGCAATGATAAAACAGCTTGTAAGTCATATACAGCTACACTGTTTATTTTCTTGTCAATATCTTTTTCTCGTCTGCATAGCTCCTTTTCTTCTTGGTGAGTGATATAATTTTTCCTTAAATTGTTTTTCCCATTTTCATCTGCGTTTTGGAAAGACTCGCAGAGATCACACTGATCTTTTTTTGGTTTAAAAAAGGATATATTGAATTTTGTGTTAAATATTCTGTAGAACATAATTTTACTTCCCAATTGAAAATTTTCTGATTCACGAGATGCTCTGTAGTCTAGGTATAGGTCTGCAATGCTTTTGCTATTTTCAATAAACTCCCGAGAAGTTTGGGCCCGTAAGTAATGCGATTCGATTCTTGGAATGTTTTGAATAAATTCTCTTATACTGTTTTTGATTTCCGGGCTTACTGCAGGACGGTTGTTATGCTTTCCACGAAGGTCAAGTTCAACAAAACCCTTCGTTCTTTTTTTGAATAACTGTTCGTATTTCTCTGTCATTTATATCAAGAGTTGCTTTAAAAAAAGTCTTACACACTCTTATAACCTCTGAATTGGCCTCAAAGAAGAAAGCATTGTTATGTTTGCGAACCCCATGTGTGCAGGTGTACCTTTATTTTGACATAATAAATTTCATATGGCTTCCTATAAACTGCCTCTGTCTTTGCAAGTCCCTGTAACCCCAATAATCATTAAATATTCTAGTGCGTAAAGATTCGGAAATTTGTTCACTGCATCGTAACCGACACTTTGCTCCGCACGGTGGCCGCATACACCTGGCATTCATGATGGTTTTTGATTTGGAAAGAGATGTATAAGGGAGTCCTGCGTTTCTTAAAGCTTTCTGTATCTTTTGCTTTTTATTTTCAGATGAGTATTTAGAACACAGTCTCTTCCTACATAAACTTTCTTCTTGAGAAAAATCATCCGTGGTGCAACTTTCAGTGGTTTCTGACACGACAAATTCACTACCTGATCAACTAAAGTCATGAAAACTGTTTTCATCCATAATACTGGACATGCTCGAATTATTTTGTGTATCTGGGCACGTCATTAAAGACAAAGATGAGTACTAAAAAATTAAATTTTAAATAAAATAATGTTCAAAATCTTACGAAAGGTATTTAAAGTAAGTTAACAAATAAATCGTCACGTAAGAACTTATTTCTCCCATACGCCACAAACGTAAATTTTCAGAAAAGCAATTTAAATTTTGATCCCATGACTTACTGGTGATTGTTAACGTCCTGATTCCATGATTTAGTTGTCATTGTTAACGTCCTGATCATAAAGTTTTTGTTTTTAAGAAGATTAATATAAGGAAGGCTTCTAGTTATTAAGAACTTTAACAAAATTCTTTTTATTAAGGACAAATGTTTATTTTTAGATAAATAATTAAAAATTCCTTGATTTAATTCTAAAAATGTACTGGCAAATGAAATAAAATAATGCAAACTCAATTGTTTTAGTATATAATTGATTTACTATAAAGAACTTTCAATCCTATTATTTATAAAACATAGCAAAAAAGGATATATAAATTATAAGACTTCCTCAGCTGCTTTAGTAGTAGCGATTACAGTCAACCCAATTTTTTAAGACTATATTGACGATTTCTAGATCTGCCTCACTAATGGTTCAACAATATTCGCACTAAAAGTGGATTCACTAACGACCAAAGTTGATTTATATAGGTTAAGTCACTTGAGAGACGCTTGGTAGAACTGTCAGGATGAATCAAAGGAAATCAAGAAAGAAAAACCTGAATCGCACAGCAGTTCGAACAAAGTCAAAAAAGAGTGCTTTTCTCTAAAGCGACTGAACCTATATTAATCAACATTGCTGACGACTTTCGGAAAGTTTTTTGCGACCGCTATATTGCTCTCAAAACAGAATGTGGCGATTTTGATTCACTGACATGTAAAACTTTACCAAGTTCGCAGCTTAAGAAATATTGCCAGACGATATGTTTTTTTTTTATTATGAAGCTACCAAAAATTCACAAAACCTTAAGAAACTCAAATCTGACAACATTCTGCAAAATAAAAAAAAAATTAACTAAATCAAGACAAAGAGCGCGCAACAAATTCTTGTTAATCTCACATTGTGTGCGGAGAGATAAAACGCAAAAACTCCATATAAAAAAAAACGAACTCAGCATGCGGAAGGTGGTCAGTGAATCCATCTTATGAGTTTAAATCGTTTCTAGCAAGACTCTTGATTCTGCACAAGGTTGTATTGGAGAAAAATAAAATTGTACTTGAAAAAAATTTTTTCCCTTTTTAACAAAATTTATCTTGTTAAAAAATTTTTGTTTTCGTGTTTTTTTATAACCTACTTTTGTTCCCATCGTTTCAAAGTGATAATTAAAACTAGAAACGTACCAAAAAAATCAAAACGTACCAAAAATAGTACAAAAATACGTTCCGATGCAATTTTGATTTCGCACGAAAATGAGCGCCCAAAGTAAGTTGCTCAGTGATAACTCACTTTCTGACCAGCACTCACTTCGAAATATGAGAGCGCTCACTTTCCAAAAAATTAGCGGCACCCAACAAAAAAATTCTAACGACTTCAAATCGCAGGTTCAATAATATTTGAATAAAAATTAATATATTGCAATGCAAATTAGAATTTTTTTATACTAATTATCTTGAGAACAAAATTAAAATTTTATTTCATAGATCGAAAAACTATGCAAAATATGCCCGAAAAATATGCAAAAACATCAAAACCTTCATTTAGTCATAATGGTCTCTAGAACAAAAATTTATCACGTGACAAAATGTCTAATACTAGTAAAATTAAAATTTTATTTGTTTTTTGCTTTTAAACATGAAATTTTTGATAAAACAAACGTTATATATAATTATTTCAGCAAAAAAGACACATTTCAAAATAATACAGTCGATTTTACTCACATTTTTTAGCTACAAGATCTACTTACTTACTTACTTAGTTGGTCGTAACAACCCGTGTCCGGGTTTCAACCGACCTCATCAGCTCTCGCCAGGCGCCTCTGCTTTGCGCGCGCCTTCTCCAATCGGATACTCCAAGTGCTGTTAGGACTTCCTCAGCCTGGTCCATCCATCGGAGGCATGGTCTCCCTCGTCGTCGTTGACCAGCGAACCTCGCCTCGAGCACCTTTTTCGCTGGAGCTTCGTCGTCCATACGATGGACATGACCCAGCAAGCGTTGTCGCTGCACAGTTATACGCCGAACTACGTCAATGTCATCGTAGAGCTCATACAGCTCGTGGTTCATTCGGATGCGATAGTCATCGCCGACTCGAACAGGACCGAAGATTTTGCGAAGATCTTTTCTCTCACCCATGGGTGTTCGAGAGCTACAAGATCACAATTAAAAATAATACACTTGAAAATTTCTCACTTCTTACATAAAAAGTGTCACAACTCAAAATACAACTCTTTTTGTGTAACAAAATACATCAATTGCACTTAGACACCTTGACACAACTAAAAATAAAACAAAACATTCAATAAAGTTGAATGTGCAGAAGCAATGCAATTAACATTAAAACAGACATAACGGCGTTTTTCCAGTTAAAGGGTAAAGTTATGAAAAAGACATTTTAACAGCAGTTAGAGATGTGTACTGTGAATTGATTTATGACTAAAAGTCGACTTTGGAAAATGTTGAGTTGTGACTGTTTTGTATTTAGTGCGATATGGTTGTTTTGGGTGATTTCAATCTGGGCAATGTTTCTTGGGAGTATGAGGGTAACAATCTGTTGCCTTCTCATTTCAATTCGGATATTGAATCCTCTTTTATATCGTTTTTTTTTATCTAATAGATTGAATCAAGTCAATTTTGTCAAGAATGGTATTAACAGAATCCTTGATTTAATATTTGTAACTATTGACCTAAAAGCATCTTGTGAGCCAAATTGTCCCCTATCTCTAACAATAGCGTACATCATAAAGCATTGACCGTTTTCTTTGAATTTTATAAGTTTGATGAAGCTGATATAATTACACCTATTGAGCTTGACTTCGTAAAAGTGGATTCTGATGGAACAAATAGAATTTTAGCCCACTGTAACTGGTCTGCTTTAGAGTCGTTTTCTGATCCTGATGATGCGTGCAGGTTTATTTGTGAACAATTTTATATGCTACATCTACTAATTTGGTACCGTTTAAATCTTTTAATCGTCCTAATAAGCGCCCTTGATTTAACAAAAGTCTGTCGCATTTAAAAAATCTTAAAACTAAAGCTTTTAAAAAATTTCAGAATAGCCGAAGTGTTGCTGACCGTAGTCGCTTTGGGCAATTGCGTAACGAATTTAATTTTTTTTTTTATTGATTGATGTGTAATTCAAAAGCCACAATGACCAATAAAGCAAATTACAAGTAGATACAGCGAGTAAGAAACTTAAAACTAATAATAAAAATGTATAACATTTCATATAATTGAAAATTGTATAATAAATAAAAAATTTGTATAATCGATTCACACACTCAGCCCTCAACAATAAATATAATTTAAAGCCGGAAAAATATAGTAGTAGAAGTAGTTACTAGCCCATAGTATCGTAGTGATAGTTTTAAGTAAAGGAAAAGGTAGAGTCCATTTTGTATAAGTGCTTAAAAGTTTATTTTAAATGCATTAGGCGATAAGGAAAAAGATTTGAGACTTGGATGCAGACTATTCCAGATTCTTGCAGTACGTATTAGAAATGATCGCTCGTATGACGTAGAGATTTTTGGAAACAGGATTTGTGGATTTCTATTCGATCGAGAAAATTTGAAGCTATTAACCAAGTAAGACGGCAGTTGGTTCTTAATAATTTTAAAAAAGAATAACATCAGTCTGCATTGAATACAACTAAGAAAGGAGGACCCAAGAAACTGTTGTGTGCAGGCGGAGACGTGATCACGTGGCCGCAAATTAAACAGAAAACTAATCATCCTATTAAATAAAAGTTAAATTTTCTTTACGTTATAAGCAAACGTACCAGAGAATACCTCAATGCAGTATATTAAATTCGACAGTAATAGGGAATGAACCAATTTGTGTTTGACATGATAGGGCAACAGCAAATTAAGGCTATACAACTTTTTCAATATAAAATTTATCTTTGAGCTCAGCCTATTAATATGTACAGCCGTGGACACATAAATAGCACAAAAATACATGTAGGGTGTCTCGCGTAAATTTAAATAAAATTCATAGAGGAAAAAAATAATTTATTTCATGGTATTTGAGTTTAAACCTTAAAAACTTAAAACCAGTAGTAACTTTGTAATTACGAAATCAAAACTAGAAAATTAATGAAAAATCTGAAAATGCTCCTTAGCTGAGGTGGACGTATAAATAGCACAATTTGGATCCTGAAAAAAAGACTAGTGATTTATTTTTATTTTACAATGAGCTTACGAATGTGCTCACTAGTACTTGGTACTGTATCCCGAATTGTCTAAAACAGTCCGACTCTTCGTCCTATACTCTCCACAAGCTTCCTGACCCTATCCTTCGGAATAGAGTACTAAGCCTTCTCAATTTCACTCCATAACTCATCGAAATTTCAAAAAGTTTTAGTTGCTTATGCTGACCACATCATTCCATAAATTTTCTATAGGATTGAGGTCTGGGCTTTGAGCCGGCCAATTCAAAATATTTATTTTTTCCTTTTTTAGCCAATCAATCACAACCTTTGCCGTGTCTTTTGGGTCATTATCGTGCATAAAAGACCACCTAATAGGCATGTTCTCAAATGCAAATGGTTCCATCAGGTTATTAAGTATATCTAAATACATATTTTTGTCCATTATTCCTGGTATACGAAAAATTGGCCCAACGCCGTGCCAGGAAAAAGCTCCCCAAGCCATTAAATTCCCTCCTCCATGCTTTAATGATTTTTTTTGTATACTTCGGATTCAACTCTTGGCGTTTGAGACGCCGAACAAAAGTTTTTCCATCTGATCCAACCCTATTAAATTTGGTTTCGTCAGTCCAGAGCACGTTCTTAAAAAATTGGTCTTCTTTATTCACATGGGCCCTTGCAAACGCTAAACAATCCTTTAAATTTTTTTTGTTAAGAGCGGCTTTTTTCGGCTGATGCGTCCATAAAGATAAGCTTCATGTAGTCTCCTAGAAAGTAGTTTCTCGAAACATTAATGTTATTTTCTGCATTTATTTTCCTCATAATTTGCTTTGCTGACTTCAATGGATCAGCCTTACTTTTGCGAACTATAAGTCTATCAGTAGAAGCGGTGGTTTTACGCGGTCTAGGATTGCGCGGCTTATTCTCGAAACTATTTGAACCATTTGATGTAGCCAGCTTGAGTGCATTATAGACCATTTTTCGCGAAATTGTGAGAATATCCACGATTTCAGATGGTTTTCTGTCTTTTCGACTTAGTTCGTGAATTATAGACCTTTTTTTCCGGAGTGCAATGTTTGCCACGACCCATTTTATTTAGAATCGGCGAAATTAACTGAATAGAACTCTAAAATTTTTACAAACATCCGATTTTGTTAACTTTTATTCACCAACTTACATGTGTGCTATTTATATGACCACAGCAGATCGTACATGCCTATACAGAAAGAGATGGCCTGAGCAAATAAAAGTAAGTAACAGTACATCTCTCTCGGAGTTTTAAACGTCACACTGGAGTCTCAAAAAATTATAACTACGGTTAATGAATGCATTATTAGGTTCAAATGAAACGTTTAAAAAATAAGTTGACATTTGTGCTATTGATGTGTCCATGGCTGTATGTCGAAGGTTAATCGGTTATCTCAGTGAACCCCTAGTCATTTTAGCTCATCAAAAAAATTTATTCTACTGTCATCAATTTTAATACACAGGTCAATATTAGCGTTTCTCCCATTAGCGAAAAGCATAGCTTTAGTTTTGTCCGGATTAATGTTGAAATAATTATTTTTCATCCAGTCACATACCCTTATTATATTATAATTGATAACAGCTTCAAAAACATCCAAAACCTCCATATCGCCTTTAAACAGAAGTTGTATGTCATCCGCGAAGATGAAAGGAGTGCAAGAATTTTGATCTAAACAATCAACAAAATCATCAACATAAAACATAAAAAGCATAGGACCCAAAACTGAGCCTTGAGGTACACTATTTGTTACATTTATTTATTTATTTATTTAATTTAATTTAAGCGCTTACAAGAATAAACTTATAGTTAAGCACCGATTACATATTTGGCGATAAAAATCAACAGAACAAGCAAGATCTAAAACACAATTTTAAATAAAATTAAAGGTTAAAATTACAAATACAAAAAAAAAAAATAAGAATCGTTAACAGTTCAGTAAAACTGAACCAAAGATATTAACTTAAATTTATGAAAAAATATAAAGAAAAAGAAAACAAAAGAAGAAAAAATATTAAAAAGAAATTAGGAAGAGAAAAATCTAAGAATTAACAAAGAACTGCCGTTCCGACGCCAAGCAGGCATGTCTAGGTTGAACTAGGTTGTTACCGCGCTGAGATCTTAAAAATTTTAATTTTCCATATAAATAAGGAGGTTCCTTACTAAAAATTAATTTTATGCAAGAAGACTAACGCCTTCATGTTCAAAACATGGTCAAAAGTCATACCGAATATTTGTTTAGCATACTGTGATATGCGGTCAGTTCGTTTAAGTCCAAAGACATAACGAGCGATGTTGTTATAAGCAACGTTCAGTTTGCGCTTACTTGCAGCATCACAGTATGCAAAAATTTCAGAACCGTATAGTAAAGTGGGAACGAGATATGTTTTTGCCAGTAGCATTCTAATGTTCAAGGGGGTAAAATATTGTGTAGCCCATAGGCTTCTGAGCATACCATAGATTTTTCCTACAGTGATGTTGACATGATTTGCCCAATCCAAAGTACTGTTGAAAGTAATGCCCAAATTTTTTGCCGATTTTACGACTTCAATACATGATCCATTTAGTATAACTTGCGGTAGGGTCGAGATGAAATTATGTTTTCTAGCTATGATCAAGCATTTAGACTTATTTGGATTAAGACATAAACCATTAGCAGATGCCCACTCATTCATTTTAAATAAATTTTCGTTCAAACTTGCAACACAGGAGTGAACATCAGACTTGCGACAGCTAGTATACAATTGCACATCGTCAGCGTACATTTGTATGCCACATCGATGCAGAACAGAGGGTAGGTCGTTTATGTAAGCCGAGAAAAGAAGCGGACCCATTATAGAACCCTGAGGTACGCCACGGTTCACGCTTAAAAAACTTGAGGTCGCGCAACCGATATTCACTGCTTGTATTCTATTAGCTAGGTATGAGCTCATTAGTCGGGTAGCAGTTGCGGAAAAACCAAACATGCAAGACAATTTTGAACATAAAATTTTGTGATCGACCGTGTCAAAGCTTTCGAGTGATCAAGTAGAATCAAGAAACTAACTTCATTTCGATCAAGATTATTTCGTATTTCGTCGGACACGTCTAGTAGAGTAGTTACGCAACTGTGTTTTGGTCGGAAACCTGATTGTCTGTCAGTTAAAAGTTTGTTACAAAAGAAAAATTGAATTGTCTGTTTATACATAAGCGATTCAAAAACTTTCGATAAATACGGCAAAATTGCTATGGGACGATAGTCGTTTCCAGTTTTAGGAATGGGAATTATCTTTGCCTTTTTCCAAATAGCGGGGAATTCCGATTTAGTTATTATTGTGTTGAAAATGTGCTTAATGAATGGTAGAAGTACGGGTAGAAGTAATTTGACAAACTTTGGATGAATTTCATCGAAACCGACAACATTAGATTTGATATCTAAGCAACTTCGAACTATTTCGGCATTTTCAATGCGTTGGAAGCTAAAAGAAGAGTTTAAGCTAGAAATTCTTTGAAAGTAACGAAAATAGTTTCCATTTGGCGTCGGCATTGGAATATCAATAAATTTATTATTTAGAACCTCAACCTTTACGCTAGTATCAGTGGGTGGAGAAGTTCCACCAACTCCGATTTGCCGAATTATGCTCCACTTCTTTTTGCAATCTATAGCCGAACTAAATTTGGTTTCATAGTATGCCAACTTGGCTACCTTCACCGCCCTGACTACATCTTTTCTACATATTCGGAAAATATTATATCGTTCCGGTGTTTTCTGACGCTTCCATTTGTTGTATGCTACATCACGTTTCTTGATTAATCTTTTAATCGAATTTGAAAACCAGGGCCTTTCATAATGTTTGAGTACTTTAGTCTTAAGTGGGACGTGTTTTTCAAATAAAGTGTTGACATTACGTTGTAAGAATTGCAACTGATCATTTACTGATAGCATGGTAAAGATTACTGTCCAATCGACAAGACCTAACTCAGCCTGGAGTGAATTATAAATCGTGAATTATAAATCGCGATAAGTTATTTTTTGTTCCGGTACAATCAGCTGGAAATCATAGCAGAGGAAAATAAGGTCATGCCTGGAAAAAACAGGAGCAGAGAGTTGGTCATAGAGTAAAACTTTATCACTATCGCCGACAAAAAAGAGGTCTAGCAATGTATTACGACTTTCGGAGAAATGCGTAGGTATAGTATAGTTAGGCGACGTAAGACCAAGGGAACACATGTCCTCAGCTAAATGGTTTTCTACCAGTAGATCGCTATTGAAATCACCACATATTATAATCTCATCAAAAGAGTTTTCCACCGACTCTATTTTCAGCAATAAGTTTTCTGTATTGATGTTACGATTTGGCCTATAGACTGCGCCAATAAGCAGTTTCTTAAATTCATAAATTACATCAACAAATAGGAACTCAATGTCATCATGTAGATTTGATTTACTCACACAATTGCATGTTATACCATCTTTAACAAAAATAGCAACACCACCAGCATGAGACGTTCGATCGGCACGAAATGTTCTGTAACCTTTTACACTAAAGACAATATCCTGAACAGAAGGCTGAAACCATGTTTCGGACACACAAATTACATCCATACCTGAATTTTCAAATATGTACCGAAACTCATCGATTTTATTATTCAAGCTTTGCGCATTAAGGTGACATACCTGTAATCCCTTAGCCCGCTTGCTTAGTATTCGAACTAAGGCATAAATATTGTCCTTGGAACTACCACGATTATAATTACACAAACTCATCACGGAGATAAATTATGTTGAACAGACGTGTATTTGCAGCGCCGGTGTTTAAATTGTTATAATTATAAAACAATATGGAGTACAGAAACAGAACGAAAAAAGAAAACGAAAGAGATAGGAAAAGGAAAGAAAAATTAAATGATGCAAGAAAATTCGGCTCAGGCAGCAGCAACTTCATCAACCTCATCATCAGGACTAGTTTCATAACATTTTCCAGCAGAAATAACAGCACTTTGTAGTTCACTTGTATTATTGACGAGAATACTTTGTGTAAACGGATGTGAACACAGCCTCTGATTGTAAAAGCATTATAAACGCATTTACGCCTTTTATATGCAATGGCCGCATGTAACAGCTTTCTAGTGTCAACGCTGAGGCACTCATGAATGTGCACATTCTGATCGGACTCAAAACCAGCATTTCTGAGATTCACAGCTTTCTTAAAACGTCTTCGATAATCACCAAATGCTTTTAGAACCCGATTGCGATCGTGAGGGGTGTAAAACTTGACGATTACAGCGGGATTGTAATTTGGATTATTCGTTCTGGGCTTTATACGAAAAATATCTTTTAGTTGTGGTGGTGGAAACTCGATAGAATGACAGACAATATTGAAGATACTCTTAATATTTTCGTCTGCCTTGAATGGTACTCCAAAAAAAACTGCATCTGTAGTGTTATTATTGTTTTTGTCGTTGTTAGTGTTTGATGTGGGGGAGTATCGTTTCAGATCTTCAGCTAGCACATCACAGCGCGAGGTTAGAAGTTCGATGCGATGTTCAAGAGAGCTGAGTTTTAAATCATACTCATTAAATTTCTCTTTAATAGTGGCGACTTCGCTTTTGACTTGAATACTTAATTTAGTTTCAGTGTTTGCTGTCTCACTCAAGAGGCGATTGAAAATGCTGTCGGAGTGCTTTTGAAGTCGAGCCTCTAGCTGTTCTATTTCAGCCTTTATCTTTGCACTCAAACGATCTTCCAATGCATTGAGTGCAGTGCTAAATGAAGTCAAACTGCCACTATCTGACTTCGGTGTATTTTCGTTATTTGGACGAAGGCCTCGTTGCCGTAGTTGCTCACGCGTTAGTCTTTGCGTCGGTGTCATTTAGGGCGTAAGAAGCGAACACGATAACTGCAGTGCATGTAGCTTTGAATTATATATATTTTTATAATTGTTTTTTTTTTTTTAACTGTTGTTGCGTTTCAAGCCACTGACGGCGCCGTTTGATCTTGCAAACGAATTGTTCTTGTGTTGCTGGGGTTTTTCTTTTCTGTTGATTTTTGTTTTGTAGTCAATATATATATATTTTTAAGCTGATTAGAATTTCACTTGGCTATTTTATTTTGCGATCTTTTTTATTAGTTTTTATTTAGATATTGATTAAAAAACAAAAATGTCACTATTAGAGATGAAGCACCTTTGTTTAATAGTTTCTTAAAGATTTTAGAGCAAAAAAATCAACAAAAAAAAGGCTTTTATTAAAAATTCGATGCGCACAAAAGAAAACACGTCAGCTCGCCGAGAAATTTTTTGAGAATTTCAGCGATTTAATAAGGCTGAGATTGGATTATTAAAGGAGACGAATTGTTGCGAATCTGCGCCAGTTATAGAGGTATCAGTCTTATTTCTATCGCATATAAGGTTCTCTCAAGCGTACTATGTGAAAGATTAAAGCCGATTACGAAAACAATGATTGGACTTTATCAGTGTGGCTTTCGACCTGGTAAGTCCACCATAGACCAGATTTTCACGCTACGACAAATCCTGGAGAAAACTCACGAAAATCAAATTGACACATACCATCTCTCTGTCGATTTAAAGCTGCGTTCGATAGCCCGAGAAGGGATTGCCTATACGCAACAATGTCTGAGTTCGGTATACCTACAGTTGATTAGACTTTGCAGAATGACGTTGAGCAACACACGCAGCTCCGTCAAGGTAGGAAATGACCTCTCCGAAACCATTAATAAAAAGAGGTTTCAGGCAAGGCGATCCACTGTCTTGCGATCTCTTCAACATCATCATGGAGGGGATCGTACGAAAGGCCGGTGTGCATCGTAATGGCACCATTTTCTATAAAGGTGTCCAGCTCCTTGCGTACGCTGATGATATTGATATTGTTGGCAGAACCAAAAGAGATGTTACCGCTGCTTTCGCCGCTATCGAAAAGGAATCAGCCAAAGTGGGTTTGACGATAAATGAGGGTAAAACAAATTATATGCGGTCTACAAACAAGGGAGCGCGGCGTTTAGACTCCCACGTTTCATCAGGAAGCTATAACTTTGAAGTAGTCAAAAAGTTTGTATACCTTGGCACCGCCATTAACACCAACAACAAAATCAGCCTGGAGATAAAGCGAAGAACAATAATTGCTAATAGGTGCTACTACGGGCTCAGTAAGCAACTAGGTTCCAGAGCCCTCTCTCGATCGACAAAACTAACACTCTACAAGACGCTCGTTCTACCTGTGCTGCTTTATGGCGCTGAGGCATGGGTAGTTTCGCAAACTGACGCAGCCGCTCTGGGGGTGTTCGAGAGAAAAGTTCTTCGCAAAATCTTCGGTCCTGTTCGAGTCGGCGATGACTATAGCATCCGAATGAACCACGAGCTGTATGAGCTCTACGAAGACATTGACGTAGTTCGGCGAAAAAGGTGCTCGAGGCGAGGGTCGCTGGTCAACGACGACGAGGGAGACCATGCCTCCGATGGATGGACCAGGCTGAGGTAACCCTAACCGCACTTGGTGTATCCGATTGAAGTAGGCTCGCGCAAAGCAGAGGCGCCTGGCGAGAGCTGATGAGGTCGGCCGAACCCCGGACACGGGTTGTTACGGCCACCTAAGTAAGTAAGTAAGAATTGTTTGCAATTCGAAAGGTAGGAAGAGATAAGCTCACTCGCTGATTTCGAAAACATAAACTTATTATATAATTTAGTAATCAAATTACTGTGATAAATTCAGTCAAATGCTTTGGACAAATTAAGTGGTAATAGCACTGTTGGTTTATTCTGGTTAAGGGAGCTCCTAATGGTGTCAGTGAGCCCCAGCAAGAGAGAGTTGGTACTATATCCCTGTCAAAAACCAGGGTGGCAACTATTAACTAACTTCTGCTGATTGACATAATACATTATTTGTTGTTTAATAAGATTTTCAACTATTTTTGATAAGATTGAAGGACGCTGATAGGACGCAAATTATCAATGGCGCTCGAATTCCCTTTTTTCTTAATTGGAACAACACGGGCGATTTTCTATGCGGAAGGAAAATTGGACGTCATAAGAATAGAGTTAATGAAGTGAAGTCTTGAATAAAAGGAAAAATGTTTTGGTATATTATCATAAAAATTTTAATGGTATATTATCATAACCAAATGCGTTAGATTTTATCTTAATGAATGCTAGATAAAGCTCATCAAGGCTAACACTTCGAAAAGAAAACCTATTATCGTCATTAGAGTTCAAATCAAAGTCAAAAGAATTAACTGCGGGAGGGGATTGGTTGGACAGAAAACTTAGATTTAACGCATTAACCTCAACATCATCAATCGGAGAATCAGTTATAGAGCATCCATTATGTCGCAGAATGTTCCACATCCGCTTACAATAAACACCTTCGAACAGCCTAGAATGGGCAAGTTTTTTAGCATTTCTGATTACTGTTTTGGAGCGATTTCTATACTTGCAGAAGATACGCCAATTAGTGTCATTGCTGTTCAGAATATAGGCTTTATAAGCTAAGTCACGTAAGGATTTCGCATAGTTGATTTCCCTTGAGTTCATCCAATTATCTGAAAGTAGTTTACTTTACGTTTTACAATGGGTTCAGAATTCAGAAAATTGCAGCAAGTTGAGTTGATTATATTAAGTTTTAAGTCAGTGTTATTCGTTGATAATATGCTTCCTAAATTGCTATTGTCCAGCTCAGAGAATAAGTTATCATAGTTTATACCTTTAAAATTACGAAATTCAATGAATTCATAATTTTTAAGAATGGGTATTTTTATAGAAATGAAGCTAAAAGCATGGTGTGTAATACCTGGACATTGCATTTGACTCGAAAAGCATAACAAACTTGGGTCACTTAACATACAAAAGTCAATTAAAGAAGTGGAATTAGTTCTCACATCATAATGAGTTGGAAGTGAATTGTGAATGCAACTAATATTAAGGCGTTGGAACATATCGCGAACAGTTTTAGCTTTAATTGAGTTGAATAGGTTCGTATTAAAGTCTCCCATGATTATAGCATTAGGATATTTAATCAGTAAGTCGCCTAAGGATTCTTCCATTGAAGCAATATCGCCGTAAGGAAGGTAAGCAACACCTAGTAATATTTTGACAGAATTATGAACAATTACGATGAATAATGATTCAAAGTAAGAACCTTCAAACAAACAAACAAACAAGAACCTTTCTAAGGATAGAGTCTGAATTGCAACTTAATCCGTCACATTTTTTGGCGCTTTATTAACGATGCTCGTAGCTCAAATGATATTCCAGCAAGTATGGAATACAACGGTCTAACTTACAACAACACTCTAGAATCCTGTAACCTTTTCGCAAAATTTTTTCAAAGTGTGTATGAAAACCATGGCAATGTGCCTCTTAATGAAAATGCTTTTGATTCATACAATATTGGTAGTGATGTAATATCTGCAATTTCTGATTCGAAGACAAGTTTCAAAAACGAAAAAGGTGGGTTTCCACCTGGTTTCTTTAAAGCATGCTATAATACAATCGCAAAGCCTATTTCAATGTTATATAACATGCGCCTGAAAATCAAAAAAGTTTTTGGACATTTGGAAAATTTGTTTCTTTGTTTCGATATTTAAATCAGGTAATCGTGGAGATGTCATCAATTACAGGCCTATTGTTAAGCAAGGTACATTTGCGAAACTATTTGACAATATTATTCACAAGAAAATGTTTGAACTTATTAAAAATAATATAAGTGACTGACAGCATGGTTTCCTGCCAGGTACATCCACTTGCACTAATTTGGCTTTAATTTCTAACCATATCACAATTGCTATGGAGAAGCATAGGCAATTAGATGTCGTGTACACGACTTTCTCGAATCGATAAAGTAGATCATAGGATCCCCATATTAAAATTAAAAAGGTTTGGGTTTTCAGATTCACTTTTAGAATTCTATTTTAATTTTTTAACTAACCGTAAACTATTCGTTAAAATAGGTTCCACTGTATCGGAAGTGGCTATTGATGCCTTTTCTGGTATACTCACAGTGGACCGTTACTGTTTATAGTTTTTATAAATGATCTACCTGAAATTTTCTCTCTTACAAAATGTTTATTATTTGCTGATGATGTTAAACTTTTTTTGAATGTCACTATTGTTTCTGATTGTTTGAGCCTACAAGCTGAATTGTCCATATTCAGGGAATGGTGCATGTTGAATAACCTTAAACTGAATATTAATAAATGTATAGTTTCTTTTACGAAACGTACCGAGCATATTCACTTTGGTTATAGCATAGAAAATGGTGTCTTAACACGTAATATTGAAAATAAAGATCTGGGTATAATTTTCGACTCTAATCTGTATTTTAAAAGTCATTTTGATTATATCATTGGTAAATCATTTGCCATGTTGAGATTTATTAGAAGAAATTCTGTAAATTTTAAAGATCCTTTGACCTTGAACGCTTTCTATGTCTCCTTGGTTAGGAGCAAGGTAATACTGTTCAATCATTTGGAACCCTTATTATGAGGAACACGCTAATCGTATTGAAAGGATTCAAAAATTGTTTACTAAGTATGCTTTGCGTAAAATCAGATGGTTGGATGGTCTCCCTTCATATCAGTCAAGGAGAAAATTGCTTAGTTTGCAGCCACTCAAAGATAGACGCTCGTATTGTTCCCTAATATTCGTTTATAATGTGCTTTCCGGTACTATTAATTGCCAAGAGATCGCAATGATTTTCAATCTGTACGATCCTCCTAGAAATTTACGACAAAATAGATTATTTGTGAACATTACTCCTAGAACTAACTAGGCACTAAATTCACCGCTCACTCGTTGTAAGCGTCACTCTAATAATTTAGCGTCGGTTAAGAATTTTAATGTAAGTCTTTCAAGTTGTACTTGATCTATTTATATTAAACAATTAATCATCAACTTCAGTGGAACGGAATAAATAAATAAATAATTATATCATGATACTTGTAAATTTGTATTTAAACTGTAAATTATTCGTGTATTCAAAATTGCATCAACTTATTGTTACTTTTGCTTCTTTGTGTTTATATATTTAAAATTTCTTATTTAATTATCATCATTGAGTCATTCATCTCACTATGTAATACACATAATTATTTTAAATTATAAGTAATATACATTTTTTGTTATTTTTTAAATGAATATTATAGTTAGATTAAATAGGTTATAATAAGTTATTTTACTAGTCTGTTAGATTGTTTAACAGTAGACCGAATAAATAAATAATAAATATAATAATATAATTAATTATATTATAGAAATTATATAAATAATAATAAATATAATTAATAATAAGTAGGCCGAATAAATAAATAAATAGTCGGAGAGAGCGAGTTTCAAATGCACCTACTTTATAATTGTACCAGGGTCTGCTGTGTTAACCCTAAAGGTGTGCCATATATGGCAAAAACAAAGAATTTCTCCCGAAAGTAATTTTGGAAAAATAATAAACCTTTTGTACCACACTGGCTTAAGGCTTTCGTTTTTTCCAACGACCACACTTACAGAACTCAGCTGACTGAGTTATTTAGCGCCAAAGTGAATAAATGCTGACTACAAAAAAAAAGCAGAAGAGTATTTCAATAAATAAAATAGTATACGCTATTATAAGCTTCAACTAAAATTTTACGGCTCTACGAAATAACTCCCAAGCGAAATAACGCAAAAAAAAAAAATTAAATAAGCCCCAAAAAATTCCCATATATTATTGGGAAAAATTTCATAAATTTTGGACGAAATTTCATACCCCAAATAAAATTTTGTTTGGGGTTTATATCATTTTATTTTTGGGGGATTATTTCATTTATTTGGGGAGTTTTTCGAATTTGGGGGTTATTTCATTTTGTTTGGGGGTTATTTCATTTCGTTTGGGGGTTATTTCATTTCGTTTGGGGGTTATTTAACTTTATTTGGGGATTATTTCATTTTCTGTTATTATTTACATTATTTACTTTGTTTATTCTACTTTTTGTAACAGTTTTCTTTTTTTTAAAGCCGGTTTTGCAAAACTAAAAAAAAAAATGTTTACAAGAAATGTTTACAAGAAAATTAGGCTTCTGTTAATGGGTCGTGTCCGACTCGTTGTTAGTTCTAATTTGAATTAGTAAAAGCTTTTTATTCACATTTTTTGAAATTTTTGATTGTTCTTGTATTTAGTTCTTGTAAGGCGCATATGAGACCAATATTAATTATAATATTTATATTATTTTAATTAGAATTAATTATAAATTCTGGAACAGCATTAAAATTAATTATATCCCTTCCATTTAAAGTCACCTACGGGCTTCTAAACAATATCTTCCCACACGTTGATTTATTTCCTGTTCCTTCATACTTTACTAATGATTTTTATGTGTCAAAATACCAAAATTATCATGTGCAGAACTGGAAAATGACTGCGACCTTTGGGTGTTATTTCATTTTGCTTGGGGATTACTTCATTTTGAGCCAAACTTGTTTTTTTTTGGGCCAATTTCATTTTATTGGGGGATATTTCATTGGGGTCTATTCATTTTTTTTATTGGGGTTTATTTAATTATTCCATTTGGGTGTTTTTTTTCATTTCATTTGGACATAATTTCATTTTTCCATTTTGGGGGCTTATTTAATTTTTGTTGGGGCCTTTTTCATGGGGTGTTATTTCATTTTTTCTTTGGGGCTTATTTCGTTTGGGTGCTATTTCGTAGAGCCATATTTTACACCTAAACTTTATTTTATTAAACCCTTTTTTAATCTTAACAGAAAATACATATTAATTTCACTTGTAGTTTTAGTTTAGTTTTTGAATTTATTTGTTTATGCAATTGTTGTGCAAATAATTTATTAATTTATAATAATTTATTAAATATTCCTGATTATTGAAGCGACCTTGCTTCGTAAATTGTGTCAATGTCGTCATTGCTGCTGTCTTCTTCGCTGAATTGGTCGCCTTCACACATGGGAAGAAAACACCAATGTTTCAGCATATCGGAAGAGTACACTGACGAATAGTGTCAGTGTCAGAATCTTGAACCTGGTATATCCTCGGTGACGTAGCGATCTTTGCCCAAAGAGCTCGTTACTTGAAAAGAGCCTTTGTATCGTGGCTCAAGTTTCCGTGAAGTACCGGAGCTGACAGCTTCATTTTCAGCCAAAACCAAATCACCAACGTTAAACAAGGTCGGTCTAGCATGTTTCTCGTCGAATCGCCCTTTCGCTTTTCCTAGTCGTTCATTAACTCTCGTTGCCGCTGCCTCCCGTACTTGCTGTAGATCAACATCGTTACAGCCATCGTTGGTATGTAACCAACGTAGTATCAATTTGCTTTTGAGAATGTGTCGTGGTTGAAATCCATAAAGAAGTTCGAATGGTGTCGGTTGTTTTGTTTTTCATCGTATTCAGCGCCCACTGTATACCTCGCAGTTGATCGTTCCATCGTTTAACAGTTTCAGTTGATGGTTAGCAACATGGAAAGCAGCGATCTGTTCGTACGCTCAGCACGTGCATTTGCTCGTGGTGTTCAAACAGCGTTAAGTATGTGTTTTATTACTTTTTTATTGCAGTATCTCTCGAAGTCTTTCGACGTAAATGCTGTTCCGCGATCAGTCACGATTCTTTCTGAAACTCCTACGTAGCTGCTCACCTCGTCCAAAATTCTTAGTACAAATGCGTCAACAAGTACCAAAATATGTTCGTTCCGTTTTGAACTTTTTGGGAATGGACCCAGGTGATCGAGATGTATGGTTTTGAACAGATGTATGGTTTTAACTCCACTCTTCTTGCCTCCAGGATTTTTGTTGTATGCGCATTCCACGCACGCTTTGATGTAGGATTTGACATAATTCCTCATACGCGAGAACCAAAAAGTCTGGTGCACTCTATCTAACGTTTTCTCTAATCTTAAATGTCCACATTTATCGTGACATCCTTGCACGACTCGCCAGCGAAGCGATTTTGGCACAACCCTGTCTTTTCTCCAATTTTGCGGAATAATCGTCAGTTTTTGATGGTGTACTTCTTCAACGCCGTTTTGTCGTTATTGTTGATTTTCCTTACGATCTGTTGCAAACTTTGGTCTTGCTGAACAACCAGTCACCTTGATCTAGTTCAACCTTGAGACCCTTGAGCGATGCTGCATTAATCTCACGAGAATCTTCGTTAGGCGCTCGACCCAATGCGTCTACGTGAGTCATTCGATTTCCAGACCTCTATGTCGATATCGTCGTCTGTCTTCCGATATGCTGTCGATGTCGATATCGTAGTCTTGTATTCTTAACCACCATCGTGCTATTCGAGGTCTTAGCTCTTTTTTGTCCACAGCCGTTGTGGCAGCTATTTAATTTTTTTTCCGTATATGTAATATTAGTCTTTCCAGCGTTTCCACGACAGCAAGAGCTTCGAACTCGTAGCTGTGGAATTTTTGTTTCAATTCCTTACCCTCTTTTTGAAGCAGCACTCCTGCGAGACCAACGGCGCTAGCATCTGTATGCACTTCATGTTCAGCGTCTACTCTATATGCAGCCATTATCGGTTTCGAAACAAGAGCACGTTTGAGTTGAAAAAAAGATTCTTCTTGTTCATGTGTCCATTTAAAAGGCGCATCTTTCCGCAATTTCCTAAGTGGTCCGGATAGGAGAGCGTAACCAGGAACAAATTTCCTAAAATACCCGCTCAGTCCTAAAAACTTCTCCATATAGAATATGCACAAATATCGTCCATATAGTGAATCAAATCTCCAGTCATGGTCTTCTCATTTATTTTCATCATCAGCTTGGAACAGTGCGGGCGCGTTTTGAGCCCAAACGGCATCCACTTAAACTCGTACAATCCATATGTGGTTACGAAAGCCGTGTATTTTCTACATTCTGGTTCAATTAAAATTTGGTAAAACCCACTGTTAAGGTCAAGGGTCGTGAAATATTTAATCCTTTTCGCTTCTTGCAAACGTTCTTCTATATTTGGTGTCGGATACATTTCCTTTTTCATACGTTTATTTATTAATCTATAGTCCACGCACAGACTTTCGCCTCCACCCTTTTTCTTTACTTACAAAAGAGGACTCGCGAATTCCGAATCAGATTTTTGAATAATGTCGTTTTGTAGAAGTTCATTGACCATTTCGTTAATAATTTCACGCTTGGGTTCTGGAATTCGATACGGTCGCTGTGCTGTAGGCTTATGAGTCAATTTCTATTTTCGTTACAAGATCTGTTTTCCCTATCTCACTCAAGTTGTTAGCTAATACATCTAAAGTCTCTAAGCGTTTTCAATAAATTGCTTTTGGATTGTTCGTTTAACTCACCACTTCTAATATGTTCGAAACTCATTTGTTTTTTGTACTCAAAAGATATATTTTTTACGTTATTTTCCACACACTGCTCGAATTTTAACTGTCCATTCAGCATCATGGCGTCATTTTCTTTAAATAGTTCATGTGCCAGCAAAACTTCAGTGGATAAAAGTTCGTTATCAATAATGTACAACACGATCTGATATGCCAAAGCATATATTTTAAGTTCGACCGTGATTTTTGGTAAGAAAGACGAGCTCCCCCGCACAAGCCACTTATTTTTAGATTACACTGTTCACGCTCGCAAAGTAAATCATTCACTACCGCTCGACGTATTAAATTGCACTCACTACCCGTGTCAATAAATGCTGCTACCGATTTTACGTTTAAGATAACTTGTTCTTCAAAAGGATTGTTTTTTGGTTCGCCTTTGCTCACGTTAACTCTTGGTTTAACACATTCTACTGGCATACCTTTCAGGTGCACTTTTTGACAACTACTACAGCGCATTCGTCGTTGCGCTTTTGAACACTCATTTGAAAAATGCCCTTTTTCGTTGCAATTATAGCACGTTATGTCCTTGAATTTCGATCTATCCATTTTGACGGTATTGTCATGACTTTTCAGTTCATTTTTGTTAATTCATATCCGATTTAAAATTTTTAGTGACCTTGACACATGACATATTCTGTAAATTTTCTTCACAAGTTTCAAGTTATTGTTTCATAGACTTGAATCTCATTAGCGCAATCGCAGCTTGCAAATCACGGTGCCTTAAACCTTCACGCGCATACTTTATCACGGCACTTTCATTTAGATTATACCGTCGACCAAGCGCACTGATTCTTAAAGTATAGTCACTGATTCGTTCACTTTGCTTACGCGTTACTGCAACCATTTTGAAATGTACGTCAGCTTCATCATACGATCGTCCAAACTCTTGTATTAAACTTTGCGAAAAACTAGCCAAGTTTGTTGACAAAACTTAGGTAGCATTGAGCCAAAATTTTGCCACACCTTTCAAGGGGCTATAAGCTGCAAGCAGTAAGCACTTTTCGTCGAATGAATATGCAGTTTTCACACTGTCCACACGCGCCACGAATTGTTACGCTGAGAGACCAACTTCGTTAGGAGGATCATACTCAGGGATTGTGTCAGCAATTTCCTTTACAGAATAATAGTTGCGTCCCGAGGAATTGTCTCTCATGCTTGCCGAATCAGCTCTTTACAAGTCTATTTGATTGGCATTTGATTTGTTCACTTGGTTGGTCATTGTCATTGAACCAAAGCCTATAAAGTCTGATTGATTGTCACTCGCGGGTGGTGCACTGAGATTTTTCACACTTGCCGACAAACTACGCACAATTTCACTTAATTCGTTTAATTGCTGCTGAATTGGATCCGTGATTTCGATATCCATTTCATCACTACCTAGCGCTTCCCTTAGCCGCTGCACCAGCTTTGCCTTCACCCCGGTTGAATTTAGGTTTCTCTCGCGTAGCAATTGTTTGAGCTGTTCAACCTTAAATGTATTTATAAGTGGCATTTTATTTCTTAAAATCGATAATTTTACGCCCCTCTCAAAATAGCTAATCAACTAATATAAACACAATAGTAGATCGTCGCGCAGAGTATTTTACATAAATTTAAACTGAATTAGTTTTGCACTTCAGTTGTTATTTTGTTGTTATTATTTTGACGTTTCGTTTTTTTTTGCTTTTCTTTTGTTTTTGTTAAACTTTGTTTTGATTTGGTCTCGTTTTCCTTTATCACGTTGTTTTCGTTAACCCGTTAGCATATTTTCTCGATCGCACTTATTAGCGCGCACACGTTCACTCGCTTGCACTTACTACATTTACGTACCCTTGTTGCTCGTTTATTTGCCACTTTCGATAAGCTGCATCGGTTTCAACCCAAGCGTTCGTTAATTGTTTTGAACATTTTCCATTTCACCGTTGGCTTGCCACGGGAGTCTTACTTTTCGCGGAAATATCAATTCACGTTTCACGTATAAATCGAAAGTACGTTTGTGATGAACTTCATCCCACTTCTGAATTATAAGCTATTATAAGCGTCAACAAAGATTTTACACATTAACTTTATTTTATAAAACCCTTTTTAATCTTAACAAAAAATACATATTAATTTCACTTGTAGTTTTAGTTTACTTTACAAAGATTTTACACCTTAACTTTATTTTATTAAACCCTTTTTAATCTTAACAGAAAATACATATTAATTTCACTTGTAGTTTTAGTTTACTTTTTGAATTTATTTGTTTATGCAATTATGCAATAAATTAATAATTTAATTTAAGATCATGCGTAAAATATATTTACGGATACGAATTTTAATTATAACAAATTTTAGCACGTTCGTTTTTAAGCTCGACTCCGCGATAACTGCCCTTCGTTAATCCCGCCACCGAAGTTCTTCACTACTCGCGTTTCCAAATGTTTTTGAAACAAAATCAAGGGATACCTTACAAAAGTTAAGTGTACTTTCTCCTAAAAAAAATCTAGTAAATAACATAGTCTATAATTTACACATATTTATTGTTAGATTGGCGTTTCATGTTTTTTAGTGCCTCTAAAGAACAAGAGTATGGTTGCGGTGCCTTATATGGCAACTCATGCACTAACAAGGAAAGGTCCCCAGGTGTCACTCACCGATTTGAATAATTTTTGGATATGTGATAGAGGACAAAAATCTAAGGTATTTTTTTATACGTGCTCAATCGATAGTTTACAGTTTCAAAATGACGTTTTAAAATCAGCGAAAAATTCGTTTTTTTGCCACAATTTCACTATTTTCCATAAAAATATATACAAATTTCGTATCAAACGAAAGGTATTTTAAAGCCACACATGATTACATCCATTTTGGAGAAATAAATTTCATTGTAATTTTGTTGTAATTTTTAACAGTATTTCGTCGATATCATAAGGAGCGCATTTTCGAAATTTTTTCATTTTCATTTATATTTGATTTAAAAGAATTCTAAAAGTTACCTTTTTTGTTTTTTTAAATTTTTAAGTTTTTATATTAAAATTTTCTTTATTAAAGTATGCATTTATTTTGTAAAAAATTTTCTTTTTTTAGAGATGAAGACCACAATATGGATATCAAAAATTTAGTTTTTCTCCAAATTTCCGTATGTGTAACTATTTGATCGGAAAAGTTTATATTTAACAGGGCTTCTATACAACTTTGTGCTTTTAACTTGTTTGCCTGAAGGAATGAGAAAATCGGAAATTTAAAAATATGACTTTCGGTGTAAATATCTCCGCTAGTTTTCAACATATTTCACAAAATTTTTTTTGTTATACAGTTTAATAAAAGTACTTGCCAAAAAATATTTTAACAATACCAATTACTGTACATTTGTATTTGTAATATTTTTTCAAAAAAGATATTCAATGTTTCCTCAAAAAATTACGTAAAATTGGTTTTTGTTGTAAAAATAATTTAAATTAAAAATTGCATTTTAAACTCCCTTTCACATGGCATGACATTTGTTAGCAAAAATTGATTCAGTTTTAAACAAAAATGTATTTACTATTTCTATCATAAAAAAACAAGGGTATACCCTTTCGATTTTTTGATAAAATTAAATTTTTAAAAAAGTTTCTTTTTATATTTTTTATAAAAGAGTATAGCTTCAAAAATAATTTATTTGAAAAAAATATCGCAAAATTCTTTTCCAATCAAAAGTTATTACTAAAATTATTTTATAAAAGAGTATAGCTTTTTATACTTTATATTTAATAATATTTTTTATACTTTTCAGTTATTAACCCTTGGCTGCCACACCTCGCTCCTGTAATATAGCTTCCACTCTAGTGTAACTCATTACCCCAACTAACCAAGGGTTAATAACTGAAAAGTATAAAAAATATTTGTTTCTTTTAAAATTTTCAAAATGAGCATGATTATTCTTAAAATGAGCATGGGAAGGATATAGAAACTTAATAATTAACAGAAAAGGAGTTTTGTTAATACAGATCCATATGGTATGAAAATAGGTTTTTAGTAATAATTTTTGATTGGAAAAGAATATTGGGATATTTTTTTCAAATAAATTATTTTTGAAGCTAAAATTTTTTGAAATATGTTGAAAACTAACGGACTGATTTATATAGAAAGTCGTATTTTTAAATTTCTGGTGGTTTTTTACTCATTCCTTCTGGCAAACAAGTTAAAAGCACAAAGTTGTATAGAAGCCCTGTTAAATATAAACTTTTCCGATCAAAAATTTACACATACGGAAATTTGGAGAAAAAACAAAATTTTTTGTACCCATGTTGTGGTCTTCAACTCTAAAAAAAAAAAATTTTTTACAAAATAAATGCATATTTTAAAATAGAAAATTTTAATATAAAAACTTAAAAATTCAAAAAAAAACAAAAAAAAAGGTAACTTTTAGAATTCTTTTAATCAAATATAAATGAAAATGAAACAATTTCGAAAATGCGCTCCTTATGATATCGACTAAATACTGTTAAAAATTACAACAACAAAATTATGTATATGTGGCTTTAAATACCTTTCGTTTGATACCAAATTTGTATATATTTTAATGGAAAATAGTGAAATTGTGGCAAAAAAACGTCATTTTGAAACCGTACCTATCGATTGAGCACGTATAAAAAAATAGGTCGACCTTAGATTTTTGTCCTCTATCACATATCCAAAAATTATTCAAATCAGTGAGTGACTCCTGGGGACATTTCCTTGTAAGCGCACTTCGTACTAAAAGCCATTGAGATGATTTTTTTTGGATATTTCGATTTTTAACAAGCACTGAAATATGAGTAGAGGCCGAAAATTCAGAAATGCATCCGATATAGAGGAGTACATCTTGGAACTTATAGATTTAGAGCACAGCGAGGATGGTAATTTTAATGATGATGATTCTCGTGATGATGTTACTTGGAATTTTGACGAAAATAAGTGTACGCAGTTAGTGTTTGGTGACAACTAGACAGATTCAAGTGATGGTGATGATCAGGGCTCATATTTTGGCCATTTTCTTCGATAAATCCATATTTTGGAGGTTTTAATTTTTCGTCCATATTTCGGAAGTATTTAAAATAAAATTGTTATATAAGAACACTTTTTCCCTCATTTTAATGAATTTTGCCTTATTTTGAGTTGTTCCATTTTTTTAACCAGGTGGCAATATTTTGTTATCGAAAATATCGATGTTATCTCTATCGTAACGGTAAACAAAAAATGCTAGCAATTTGAAGAAATGCCGAAAACAAAGGAGACGTTGTATATCGCTATGATAAATCGGTTTTGTTTTTTTTTTCATGTGTGATGAAAATATAAATACAAAGAAATTATTTCAAATAAAACATGTTCTTACGGGCAAGCTCCGTGCGGCAGTGCTGTGGAAAAATGGCATCGGTATCAGCTACTTTGACCACATCTCTAGATACAGATAGAAGCTCCCATTAATTTTCAATGAATTTTGCAAGGACTTTCCTTAAAGCGAACATTGCGCTTCACAAAATTTCCAATCCAGATGTCAACAAATTTTTGGAAAAGTACACAAAATTCGCAGCTCCATCAGAACATACACTGCGCGTGAAATGTCTTCCTACAATTTTCTACTAAACTATTGCTTCCGACCGTTGAATTTGGGTTTCTCTGGACGAAACAACCGACTACGAACAGCGTTTTGCTGCAAATCTTATGTTTGGCATCTTGGATGTAGAAAGTGAACAAGGTAGAAGTTACCTGTTTACATCAAAAGTTATGGAAGCTACAAACAGCAACACAATTACGTCGTTTTTTGACGAGTCATTGAAAGACATAGGTGAGTGAATATTGAAAAGTAAAATTCCAAATAAAAATGCCGAAGTTTTATTGATTTTATGTTGATTTAATAAAACCCCACTAAACAATAAAATTTGCCGTCTTGTCTTTCTAGGAAAGATCGAAAAGTGAAATGCTTAAATTTAATTTATTTAATTCAAATTATTTTTTTAGGTATCCCAGGAATCAAGTTCTTTTGGTTGTAACCGGTGCATCCCCTTATATGGTTTGCGCTATGAATGCTTTGAAGATATTATACCCGAAAATGCGTCATGCGACTTGTGCTGCACATGGAATTCATCGCGTTGCTGAGTTCGTCAGAAATAAATTTACAAATGTAAACGAATTGATTTCAAATCTTAAAAAAATATTTACAAGGACTTCACGACGAAAAGCTCTTTTTAAAGAAATGTTTCCTAAAACTTCATTACCTCCCCAACCAATAAATATTCTTTGGGGTACTTTTATTGATGCAATTTATTTTTCAGATCATTATGAAAAATTCAAACGTTTTTTATTACGGGCGATTCGGATGAAGCCGAAAGCATTGGGAGAGCAAAACAAGCTATAGCGCTTCCAAATATAAAACAAAATTTATTGTTCATTAAAAATCACTTCTAGTACATGTCTTTGCTACTACGATGCTTCAAAAATAAAGTATTAATTGTTGACACGATTCAAATATTTTCAACTGTCCAAACAAATCTAAAATAATTCCAAACAATAACGAATTTTTAAATAAGTTTGAATGCGTTGCAAACAAAAACAAGGGCTATAGACTTTAAAAAATATAGATCTCATATTTTTTTTAAGAGATTTTAAAAACGCAGGATTTATATATTAATAGGCTAACTTCAGCTGAAATAAGTGCATTTTTAGCATACAAAAGAGTACTAGAGGATTGCCGGCGATCATTGAACTTTAACATTTTAACCAAGCACGTAATAATAGAATGTAATCATTTTGATTAACCTACACAAATCAATAAATTGATTTTGTTAATGTAAACTAAAATTGAATTTAACTTATTTTTTAATAGTTTTTTCGTCCATATAAAAATTTTCCCTGGTGATTATTATGATTGCGGAGCGGCTCATGTCGTAATATGCAACAATAGTTTGGCAACTGATCTGGAACCAACAAGTATTGATGTAGTCGCATCAAAAAATATCGGTGTAGTTGCTTCAACAAGCATTGATACAGTCGCATCTACAAGTATTGATCCAATTGCAACGAGCACCGGAACAAATAATCCTTGGGCCAAATTTCCTTCCTTATTCAATGATGTTCAAGTAAACAAGAATGCCAAGTATTTTAAAAACGTAAGGTGGCGAAAGAAAATTTGAATACTGAATAATTACTAATGTTCCACGGCAACAACGATGTATCTAAATTTTCTGATGAATCCAATTTTCTGATCTACACCATACCAATTTTAAAATTTTTGCTTGGTGATGATATTTTGAATCACATTGTCAGTCACAAGTACTCGAATCAAAAAAATTAACCAAATTTTGTATTTAATATCACAGACCTCAAAAAGTTCGTAGGTATTCTTTACTATATGGCAATGTATCAAATGAATAACGTTCTTGATTACTGGGGAACTGATGGTTCTCAGATCATAAAAGAAATAATAACGACCAATCGTTTCGAAAAAATTCGATCATTGCTCCATTACAACAGAAATCTTGAGGCTCCTGCTCATTTGGCACCAGAAACTTTGGCCCATAGTAGATATGCTAAATAGAAAATTTGCAAAAGTGCCAATGTCTAGTCGTTGGTGTGTTGATGAGCAAATGTGTGCTACTAAAATGCGTCACTATATGAAACAGTATTTACCTTTAAAACCGAACAAATGGGGCTTCAAACTATTTTTACTGTGCGACGAATTTGTCTTTTGTTACACCTTAGAGATATTCACCAGTGCAGTAAACACAACTTTAACTAGCGAAGAGTAACATACCTCACAATGTTAACCATGTGCTCTTCTTTGACAATTTTTAACCCACAGTTCCCTTGGCTGTATTTTTACGGACCCAGGGTATCTACACACTTGGAACTGTTCTTCGCAATCGAATTCCAAACTGCAAACTACCAAATGAAAACGAATTAAAGAACTATGTTCGTGGACGCAGCTTCGAGTTTGTATCAAACATTGCTGAAATTGATATCTCGCAACATTCATTATTGTGGCACTCTGTGCACAGTGGGTGAAATGGCTAATTTAGCGGTATTAAATTAATAACTCCAAAATAAATAAAGATATCGAAATTAAATTCGGCATGGGGGTTAATAAAAATGTGATACACAAATTTGATACAAACATTTGTTGTTTGAAGTTATACATTTCTAAAATTTTTGTTGTTGTTGCGCGAGTTTTTCTACTCACCTATACAACCAAGAAACAAGGTATGACAATTGTAGTTTATATGTTTTATTTTAAGTGTTATCAAATTCAAACCTACAAACACGCCCACCTCCCATACAAGTCAACATTTTTTATATACCCAGCCGTCCATCTAGAAAGCGAAACGCAATTGTACTTGAGAACAAGCTTAATGTAAACTATAGGTTTTAAGCTTTTCTTAATATCACTTTTAACAAGGTTGCCAAAAAGTGAGATCCCAATAAAATATCAATTGTACTTGAGAAACGCTTGATATAAGTAACTGAATCTAAAGTATGCTTAATAAACACATATATAACAATACAATATGTAATATTACTGAGAAATAAAATTTATTTTATGAAATAGAAACTGAAATCATGTTTTTTTTCTGTTAAATAAAATTCATTGTTTGCGCAAATTAAAAAAAAAATCATCTAAAGCATTGTACCGGCGCTTGTAGCCACATAAGTTGTTTCCTGTATTTTAAATGTTTTTATTTTTCAAACCAAATCAGCTCCATCTAGTTGTCGAAATCAAATTCACCTCACTAAAATGAAGACTTTTCGTTTCCTTTTGGCTACAAAAACTAAAAAAATTTTTATTGGAAATTTTACGCTATTACGGGATTTATTTCTTTGAGATGCTGTTAGCGAAAAAATCGTGGTCTGATCGAACAATTTAAGCGTTCTTTTCTGATCAGCAGTCGCCAAAGAAGGCCAACTAAAATTCAATTAAAAGTTAAACTAGTGGAAAAAGTACAGTGATTTTTATTTTACAATTTAAATAAATTAAATTAAATTAAATAAATTAAATTAAAGTTGTATACATAGAACATTAAAGTTTTTGATCATAAAGCAAGAAAGAAAAGTAAGTAAGATTATTTTTAGTACGTTTTTTATGATATTAATTGTTGGTTTTTTTAAATAATTAAGTTAAGAGGAATTCTTAATTGCTTTCATAGAAGCTGTAAAGTTGGCTTAGAAATCGAACAAAGTTTAATTACTGGTGCCATCTCCTAAAAGGGTAAATTTAAATTTTATCAAAAACAAAAAAAAAAAAAAATTCTAATTTTGTTATAAAAATTAGTTAATTATCTATACAAATAAATATATATATTTATAAATCTCTCCAGACTTGGCACCATAGGGAAGTTAGTGCGAAAACAGAAAAAGCAAGAACTTTAAAGCTTTCACCATGCACATAAGCAGATTCTTGCATTAAAAAGGTAACGGGGACAAAAAGCATATAGGCAAGAAGTTAGTCTACGTCGGTCGACATGTCAAGCAGCAGCATCTCAACAAGCGGTAAAATAATCGAGTGATTAAAGTGCGGTGTTAAAATTAAAATTAAAGTTAAAGTTACAGAAAAAAGTTTAATTGCATTTAAGGACGGAAAAATTGGTTAAAATAAGTTAAAAAATAATTAAAGCAGCATAAATGTTAGTTTGAACTGAAAAATTAAAAGTAAAAGTAAAATCATATATAGTGGTATATACATGTAAGTGTACATGCATATATATAGTGATCGTGCAAATCTCACCACTTAATGCACATAAGAATAACCTTAAAATCTAAAATTAAATGATAAGCTAGCAAAATGTAGAATATAACTTTAAAATTAAATAAACGTAACAAAACTCTGAGCTAAACATGAAAAAAAAGAAACATTAGAGTGAAACAAAGAAGAAAAAAAATTTAATACATATCTAAAAACTCTAAGCAACATTTCTAAATAAAACTAAAATAATCTTAACTAAAATCTAAGCTAATATAGGTGCGCGATAAATGTTTAAAAGTTAGTAAAATTCTTAAAAATCTACTTAAATCTATGCTTAAAAGTTATTCTTAAATTATTGCTTGTTGTTGTAATCATTGGAGTTAGTTTAAATATACAAACACATAAAAAAAAAAAAAAAAAACATATTCAACTAATCTGCTAAAAACAGAAAAAAAACAATGTTGCTAACGTATAAACTCACCACGCTTAGCTTATCACTAAGCCACTGCTAGCCAAAATTGGTAACATGTTTTATGTTAAAACGCTGTTAAACTCTGAACATGCATGTTAACGCGACCTTTCTTTGTGTCTTAGAAAAAAAAAATAATTTTACCATAAAAAAAAAAAAAAGCTTTCTCGCCTTTTAACAAAAACTTAGCTCAACGCAAATAAAAATAGCAACAATGCAGCTTGCCTTGCTCACCAACATGAAAGATCTTTCATCGCGGGAACAGTGGAGTTAAACAAAGTAAGTTTTTTTATTCTCTTCTTTTTATTATTTGCAAAGCTTTTCTCTTAAAATTTTTTTTAAATGAATGAACGAAAAAGAAAAACAACAACAAACATTTATAACTTAAAAAAAAAACACATATCAGCTGTAACGTCATCTAATTGAAGAAAAAAAAAACAAAAGAACAAATATCTTTTAATGAGTTTTGTCATAAAGTTTTTTTACTAGTTTTTAAATATTTTTCGACAATGTAAACTTATAAAAAGTAATGAAAATGAAAAAGAAATTATTATAAAATTTAATTAATTGAATTTTTTATTATTTTTCACTTATATTAAAATATTATATTTTTTTAATATTAACATTATTTCATATCATGTTTATATTTTTTTCCCATAACTCTAGCCACATAAACCATTGTGTATTTAATATTTTTTTTTGTATTGACTTTCGTTAGTGTTTAAAATGAGTTATATATAAATTTTTCTTAAATAAAAACAACGGATTGTTTTGAATTATGTATTTGTAAAGTTAAAGTTTGATTTCATGCGAGCATTGTGAGTAAGTTGTGAGATACCTTTTTTTGGGATCATCTTATAGATAAATAGGGATTTTGTTTTATGATGATCATGGATGGGAGGGCAAATGTTGAGGCCAGGTCACCAATTCTCAACAATAACATAATTTTGAGCGCAGATTTTCTTTTCATCCTTTTAATTGTTCTTTTTCTAAATTTCTTATCTTTCTATCTTTTTCTTATTCTATGCATTACTACCTTTAACCCATTCCTTGCACGCAACTTAAAATTTGCATTACTGTAGTTGTGTTTTTATCAGTGATAAGCTACAAGAACTTTCACTCCCACTAGCCGACGAGCCAGAGCCGGAAATCAAAGCGTGCATCCGTCGCTTATCATCTGCTCAAAAATAACTATAAATATTCAGATCGTTACATGCTACAGATAATAATAATAATTTTTGGCGCCCAACGTGGGGCCCACACAATCATAATTTTTTGCATACGCATTTTTAAATAAATGTTTTTTTTGTCATCTTTGTAGGAAGCTTTTTAAAGTTTTTGAAATTGCTCCAAATTTGTTTTGTGTGGTTCCCAAACATTTTTCTGGTCCCAATTTCTTCTAACAAAATTCTTCAAAATCGTTTTTAGTGGTTTAAAATTTTCTTTCGCATTGGAATTGATACGATTCAAAGGCTTGCGCTGTCTTCGTATACCGGCAAAGAAAATTTTGGGATTTTGCTATTAATGTAAAATTTTCATTTTTAACCATTCTGCTTGGAAATACAGATTTCTTGGAACCATTTCTAAGATCTGGCCACGGAAATACAGTTTTATTTGATTTTTGCATTATTTTCTTTGCATCATATATTAATTTGTTTGGAAATTTAACTATGATCTAGATAATTAAACTAGTTAACCAACTTTAATTTTTTTTGCTATCTTTCTATCTATTCTTTATCTTGTTTCATTCCCCATACTTTCTTTCTATTTCTTCTTTACTGTTTGTACTGCCAGCTCGCATAAAAATGTTTTTGTAAGTTACTCACAACAAACTCCAATTAGCTACGCAATGAAATCAATGTTGGAACATTTTTATTATAAACATTTTGTTATATACGTAATTCACTCGTTGTGAACATAATATTTATGATTTAATTTTCGATTTGTGTTTGATTTTTTTTTGTTATTTTGATTTTTCTTAATGAATTTTTTTCCAAAATTCGAAATTCTTTTTGCAAATTTGTTGCTATTCTTTTTTTAAATATCATTTCATACTGATTATATATTAGTTTTCTCTTGATTCTCATTTTGATTTGCTTTTTGTTTTGTTTTGATTTATTTGATCTGCAATTTTGTTTCAAATATAATTTTGCTTTCAATTTGCCTTATAACTTTTATATTATTTATAAGAATTTTTTTTTATTTTTGGATTTATTATTCGATTCGCTTTTGATTTTCTTTCGCGTTTTTTTTTCGATTTTTGAAATTTATTGTTTAGTTTCGCTGTCGCGATTTCTATTTGATTTCGAACACGTTTTGATTTTTTTGATATCGATTTTTTTTGTGCTTGGATGGAGCTCTTTAAAAGTTGATTTGGTATTTACACTCTTTGATCTTTTGCGTATTTTAGTTTAAGAAGGCTTTTTCTGACTTTTCAGTTGAAGTGCCTTAATTATAGGTATATACTTAAATAAATTTTACAAATTGAAAGATCTGTATAGATAATTTTTTAGATATTTTTTTTTAAAACTATTTTTCACGATGTCCGTTCGACGCAGCACAGAAGATTTATCTCTATCTGATACAAGCTCACCACAGTGTCAAATCTGCAAAAATGCTGTTAACGTGCGTACGCATTTAGCTAAAACTGTTTGCGGTCATTTTTTTCATAAATCCTGTGTGTCAAAGCATGTTCAAACAGATAATACTTGTCCTATTTGTGGCATAAAGAATTTTAATCAGATCACGTTTCCTAAGACAGTGCCTCCTAGCCCACTTAAAACAAGTGACCAATCAACTGGAGCAAAACCAAAAACTCGGGCTCAAACTCAAGCTGCGGCAAGTACAAGTGGTCAAAACCTTGCTAAGGATAAAACTATCCCAGAACTGCCTGCAGTTCAAAGTGAATCTTCTTTTCATCTTTCTCCAGTCGACCAAAGACAAAATATTCGTAACATTGTTACTGCTGCTGTTGGTGCACAACAAGCTGAAATGCTTTCTGCTCTTAGTCAGCAACTAACTCAATTAATTGAGAATAATATTGATAACGGGTTTAAACGTTTAAGTGTGCAAAGGCAACAACCGCAACAAATTCAAAACAATAATAATGTTTCTGGTAATCCGCCTTCTCACTCTTTAATTCAATCTTTGCCAGCAGTTGAGCATCAAACGCTCGAACAACTTCTTGGCTTACCATCAGCTAATAACGAACGTAATGAGCTTAATAGACAAAGTCAAAGATCTTCGTTATCACAGGTTCATTCAAATCCAAATTCAAATTTGTCTTTACGCCCAGATAAAGTCAGCCATATTATCTTTAACTGGAAAATACGATATACTGGTGGAGCTGATAGCTTATCAGTAGACAATTTTCTATATCGTGTAGAAGCATTGACTCATATGACTTTGGGTGGGAATTTTGAGCTATTGTGTCAAAATGTTAACACTCTTTTTGACGGAAAAGCAAACGATTGGTTCTGGAGGTACCACAAGTCGGTTCGTGAGATCCGATGGAATGATTTATGTGTGGCACTTCGCAGACAATACAAAGATTCAAGGACTGATGTTGACTATCGAGAACTAATTCGAGATAGAAAACAGAAGTCAAACGAAAGCTTTGATTCTTTCTATGAATCGATCTTAGAACTTACAGATCGGCTTGATCAGCAGTTGCCTGAAAGCTATCTAGTGGAAATTCTGAGGAGAAATCTTCTTCCAGAAATTCAGCATGAAATCCTGAATCTGCAAATTTATACAGTTTCGCAACTTCGAGACATATGTAGAAGAAGGGAATTCTTTCTTCAAGACATATACCGGAAGCAGCCCTATGCAAAGTCAGATTCAGCACGCAGACGTATTGCTGCATTAGATATTCATGATGGTAACGATCACGAAGCCTTAATTGATGACAAAGGTCAAGAACTTTCTGCAATCGCTTTGGTGTGCTGGAATTGCAACAAAAATGGTCATCGTTTTCAGGATTGTCTTGGAGAGAGAAATGTCTTCTGCTATGGATGTGGAACTCCTAATATTTATAAACCAAATTGTAGAAGCTGTAACAATAATAATTCAAAAAACTACCAGTCGAGTGCGCTGAGAAGTGCACGCAGACCTCTGATATCGAAAGAAATGAAACACCAATCGACCAGTACGGATTAGATACTGAGTTGAACGTTGCCGATAAAAATGTTAAAATATTAAAACAAAATTCTACGATTACAACCGCTGCTCAATCTGTAACTCCTCTTAAGCCTTTTCACGTGCGTCTAGCAAATTATCAAGAAACTCGAAAACGAATCTTCGAAAATTTTCCTCACAAATATCCAACTCGTTCTAGCAATAGAATTCGAAAATTTTGGGAAAAAGTTAAAAATTGTAGGAAAGATTTCGTGTGCTCAGTGTTTGATAAGCCTAATGATATTCGGCCATATGCTGAAGTGACATTGTTTGGTAAATCCATTACTGGGTTGTTAGATACGGGTGCGTCGATAAGTTGTGTTGGTGCTCAAACTGCTCGTGAAGTTCTATCTGCAAATTTACCTTCGTTTAAAAAAATTAATTCTTTTGTGCGTACTGCTGATGGCAAAACGCAAAGTATTGTTGGATGTGTAGAAACGCAAGTTTCATTTCGTGGCAATAGCAAGCCAATTACAATTTTTGTTATTCCAAGTTTGTCTCAGAATTTATATCTCGGTATAGATTTTTGGAAAAATTTTAATCTTTTGCCTATCCTTTCTGAAATCAACTCTAACGATTTATCTGACGCGTATCCTTTACGGTCATTAACTGAAGCTGAAAACAACCAGCTGAAAGTAGTTATATCTTTGTTTCCATCTTTTGCCAAAGAAGGTCTTGGAAAGACAAGTGTTTTAACGCATATCATTGTTGTTGGTGATAGTAAGCCCATCAAACAGCGTCATTTTCCAGTTTCTCCGGCAATAGAGAAACTCATTTATACTGAAATAGATAGGATGTTAGATCTTGGGGTTATTGAAGAATCGGAAAGTGCTTGGTCCTCACCAATTGTACTAGTACGAAAGCCAGGAAAAGTAAGGTTGTGCCTTGACAGTCGTAAGGTAAATTCAGTCACGGTAAAGGATGCTTATCCGCTTCCTAACATTGATGGAATTTTAGGCCGTCTACCAAAAGCTGAATTTATCACTAGTTTAGATTTAAAAGATGCGTTTTGGCAAATTCCTTTGGATATCGATTCCAGGGACAAAACTGCATTTACCGTTCCTGGAAGGCCGTTGTACCATTATAAAGTAATGCCGTTTGGGCTTTGCAACGCGCCTCAAACAATGTCGCGTCTTATGGACAAAGTCATTCCTGCGCATCTGCGATCCGAAGTATTCATATACTTGGACGATTTGCTGATTGTTTCAGAAAGTTTTGAAAAACACATGCAGGTCTTGAGAGAAGTTGCCAACTGTATAAGACAATCAGGACTAACAATTAACGTAGAGAAAAGTAAGTTTTGCTTAAAAGAGGTTCGGTATTTAGGACACATAGTGGGAGGTGGAACTATTCAGACAGATCCAGATAAAGTTTCCGCAATTATCGATTTCCCAGTTCCTAGATCCGTTAAGCAACTCCGAAGATTTTTAGGTATGTCAGGTTGGTATAGGAAGTTCATCCAAAACTACGCTTCTGTTACTGCCCCATTAACCGATTTGTTGAAAACAAATCGTAAGTTTTCTTGGTCTGATGACGCACAATCAGCTTTTGAAGATTTAAAATCCATTTTGAGTTCTGCCCCTGTTTTGCATAGTCCAGACTTCACACAGCCGTTTTTCATACACTGTGATGCAAGCAAAACAGGAATAGGAAGTGTCTTGGTTCAAATAACTGCGGAGGGTGAAGAGTTTCCAATTGCCTTTATGTCAAAGAAACTCAACCAAGCTCAACGCAATTATTCGGTAACCGAACAAGAGTGCTTAGCAGCAGTGCTAAGCATTAAAAAGTTTAGAGCTTATGTGGAAGGGCATGAGTTCACAGTGATAACAGATCACGCTTCGTTAAAGTGGCTCATGTCCCAGACAGACCTCAATTCTAGGCTAGCTCGGTGGGCATTAAAACTTCAAGGGTTCAATTTTAAAATTCAACATAGACGTGGCAGTCAGAACATAGTTCCGGATGCACTTTCTAGGGTAAACTCACAAGATTTGTTCGAAATTGATGGAGGAAATGGAATCTTTGTAGATTTAAATTCAACACATTTTAAGTCAGATGAGTATAAAGAACTTATTAAGAATGTTAAGGAAAATGAAAATAAGTTCCCAGACTTGAAGGTAATTGACGATTATTTGTATAGAAGGACAGAACACGCAACTGGTGAACAACTTCAGGATGATTTTTCTTGGAAATTATGGATTCCAAAAGGTATGGTTTCTGAGGTGTTGGAAAAAGCACATGATAGCCATTTAGCGTCACACGGTGGCATAAATAAGACACTTGATAGAATTAGGCGCTTTTATTTTTGGCCTGGTTTGGTAGCTGATGTCAAGTCGTATATCAATTCATGTGAAATCTGTAAGTGTACAAAACACCCTAATTTTATATTGCGTCCTCCAATGGGTAAGACGTCTGAAACACAGCGATTCTTTCAAAAACTATATGTTGACTTCTTAGGTCCATATCCTCGGTCTCGTTCTGGTCATGTTGGTATTTTTATCATTCTGGACCATTTCTCAAAATACCCTTTTCTAAAAGCGGTCAAAAAGTTTTCTGCGGATGTTGTCTGTAAGTTTTTAGAAGAAGAAATTTTTCATTCTTTTGGTGTTCCCGAGACTATTGTGTCTGATAATGGTACCCAATTTAAATCATTCAAATTTAACAATCTGCTTCAAAAGTACGGTATTAATCACCTGTATACTGCTGTGCATTCGCCACAGTCTAATGCATCTGAACGAGTCAATCGCTCAGTTATTTCAGCTATCAGAGCATATGTTAAACCTGATCAAAAAAACTGGGACGAACATCTTGGCAGTATATGTTGTGCACTACGTTCAGGTACGCACAGTTCTATTGATTCCACACCTTATTATATGGCTTTCGGTCAACATATGATCACTAATGGGTCCACATATGCACTCTTAAAAAAGTTAAATATGTTAGACGATAGAGCCGTGAAATTTGATAAAAATGATTCTCTGGAAATAATTCGGCAGAAGGCTTGTAATCAAATCCAAAAACAACAGCAACGTAACGAGCGTGCATACAATCTTAGAGCCAAAATCGTATCTTACAATGTTGGCCAAGAAGTGTTTCGGCGAAATTTTAAACAAAGTAACTTTGAGAAAGGTTTTAATGCAAAGTTAGGCCCAACATTTATTAAGGCACGAGTAAAGCGAAAGATTGGTACATGTTCGTATGAACTTGAAGATTTACAAGGACGACTTGTAGGCGTTTATCATGCCAAAGATATTCGGCAGTGAGTTCATACTTTGAGCTACAAGCGGTATCAGCTTTTGTGTTTTTTTTAACCCCCAAAATCTGATTTTGGCGGGGGGGAAATGTACCGGCGCTTGTAGCCACATAAGTTGTTTCCTGTATTTTAAATGTTTTTATTTTTCAAACCAAACCAGCTCCATCTAGTTGTCGAAATCAAATTCACCTCACTAAAATGAAGACTTTTCGTTTCCTTTTGGCTACAAAAACTAAAAAAATTTTTATTGGAAATTTTACGCTATTACGGGATTTATTTCTTTGAGATGCTGTTAGCGAAAAAATCGTGGTCTGATCGAACAATTTAAGCGTTCTTTTCTGATCAGCAGTCGCCAAAGAAGGTCAACTAAAATTCAATTAAAAGTTAAACTAGTGGAAAAAGTACAGTGATTTTTATTTTACAATTTAAATAAATTAAATTAAATTAAATAAATTAAATTAAAGTTGTATACATAGAACATTAAAGTTTTTGATCATAAAGCAAGAAAGAAAAGTAAGTAAGATTATTTTTAGTACGTTTTTTATGATATTAATTGTTGGTTTTTTTAAATAGTTAAGTTAAGAGGAATTCTTAATTGCTTTCATAGAAGCTGTAAAGTTGGCTTAGAAATCGAACAAAGTTTAATTACTGGTGCCATCTCCTAAAAGGGTAAATTTAAATTTTATCAAAAACAAAAAAAAAAAAAAATTTCTATACAAATAAATATATATATTTATAAATCTCTCCAGACTTGGCACCATAGGGAAGTTAGTGCGAAAACAGAAAAAGCAAGAACTTTAAAGCTTTCACCATGCACATAAGCAGATTCTTGCATTAAAAAGGTAACGGGGACAAAAAGCATATAGGCAAGAAGTTAGTCTACGTCGGTCGACATGTCAAGCAGCAGCATCTCAACAAGCGGTAAAATAATCGAGTGATTAAAGTGCGGTGTTAAAATTAAAATTAAAGTTAAAGTTACAGAAAAAAGTTTAATTGCATTTAAGGACGGAAAAATTGGTTAAAATAAGTTAAAAAATAATTAAAGCAGCATAAATGTTAGTTTGAACTGAAAAATTAAAAGTAAAAGTAAAATCATATATAGTGGTATATACATGTAAGTGTACATGCATATATATAGTGATCGTGCAAATCTCACCACTTAATGCACATAAGAATAACCTTAAAATCTAAAATTAAATGATAAGCTAGCAAAATGTAGAATATAACTTTAAAATTAAATAAACGTAACAAAACTCTGAGCTAAACATGAAAAAAAAGAAACATTAGAGTGAAACAAAGAAGAAAAAAAATTTAATACATATCTAAAAACTCTAAGCAACATTTCTAAATAAAACTAAAATAATCTTAACTAAAATCTAAGCTAATATAGGTGCGCGATAAATGTTTAAAAGTTAGTAAAATTCTTAAAAATCTACTTAAATCTATGCTTAAAAGTTATTCTTAAATTATTGCTTGTTGTTGTAATCATTGGAGTTAGTTTAAATATACAAACACATAAAAAAAAAAAAAAAAAAAACATATTCAACTAATCTGCTAAAAACAGAAAAAAAAACAATGTTGCTAACGTATAAACTCACCACGCTTAGCTTATCACTAAGCCACTGCTAGCCAAAATTGGTAACATGTTTTATGTTAAAACGCTGTTAAACTCTGAACATGCATGTTAACGCGACCTTTCTTTGTGTCTTAGAAAAAAAAAATAATTTTACCATAAAAAAAAAAAAAAGCTTTCTCGCCTTTTAACAAAAACTTAGCTCAACGCAAATAAAAATAGCAACAATGCAGCTTGCCTTGCTCACCAACATGAAAGATCTTTCATCGCGGGAACAGTGGAGTTAAACAAAGTAAGTTTTTTTATTCTCTTCTTTTTATTATTTGCAAAGCTTTTCTCTTAAAATTTTTTTTAAATGAATGAACGAAAAAGAAAAACAACAACAACAAACATTTATAACTTAAAAAAAAAACACATATCAGCTGTAACGTCATCTAATTGAAGAAAAAAAAAACAAAAGAACAAATATCTTTTAATGAGTTTTGTCATAAAGTTTTTTTACTAGTTTTTAAATATTTTTCGACAATGTAAACTTATAAAAAGTAATGAAAATGAAAAAGAAATTATTATAAAATTTAATTAATTGAATTTTTTATTATTTTTCACTTATATTAAAATATTATATTTTTTTAATATTAACATTATTTCATATCATGTTTATATTTTTTTCCCATAACTCTAGCCACATAAACCATTGTGTATTTAATATTTTTTTTTGTATTGACTTTCGTTAGTGTTTAAAATGAGTTATATATAAATTTTTCTTAAATAAAAACAACGGATTGTTTTGAATTATGTATTTGTAAAGTTAAAGTTTGATTTCATGCGAGCATTGTGAGTAAGTTGTGAGATACCTTTTTTTGGGATCATCTTATAGATAAATAGGGATTTTGTTTTATGATGATCATGGATGGGAGGGCAAATGTTGAGGCCAGGTCACCAATTCTCAACAATAACATAATTTTGAGCGCAGATTTTCTTTTCATCCTTTTAATTGTTCTTTTTCTAAATTTCTTATCTTTCTATCTTTTTCTTATTCTATGCATTACTACCTTTAACCCATTCCTTGCACGCAACTTAAAATTTGCATTACTGTAGTTGTGTTTTTATCAGTGATAAGCTACAAGAACTTTCACTCCCACTAGCCGACGAGCCAGAGCCGGAAATCAAAGCGTGCATCCGTCGCTTATCATCTGCTCAAAAATAACTATAAATATTCAGATCGTTACATGCTACAGATAATAATAATAATTTTTGGCGCCCAACGTGGGGCCCACACAATCATAATTTTTTGCATACGCATTTTTAAATAAATGTTTTTTTTGTCATCTTTGTAGGAAGCTTTTTAAAGTTTTTGAAATTGCTCCAAATTTGTTTTGTGTGGTTCCCAAACATTTTTCTGGTCCCAATTTCTTCTAACAAAATTCTTCAAAATCGTTTTTAGTGGTTTAAAATTTTCTTTCGCATTGGAATTGATACGATTCAAAGGCTTGCGCTGTCTTCGTATACCGGCAAAGAAAATTTTGGGATTTTGCTATTAATGTAAAATTTTCATTTTTAACCATTCTGCTTGGAAATACAGATTTCTTGGAACCATTTCTAAGATCTGGCCACGGAAATACAGTTTTATTTGATTTTTGCATTATTTTCTTTGCATCATATATTAATTTGTTTGGAAATTTAACTATGATATAGATAATTGAACTAGTTAACCAACTTTAATTTTTTTTGCTATCTTTCTATCTATTCTTTATCTTGTTTCATTCCCCATACTTTCTTTCTATTTCTTCTTTACTGTTTGTACTGCCAGCTCGCATAAAAATGTTTTTGTAAGTTACTCACAACAAACTCCAATTAGCTACGCAATGAAATCAATGTTGGAACATTTTTATTATAAACATTTTGTTATATACGTAATTCACTCGTTGTGAACATAATATTTATGATTTAATTTTCGATTTGTGTTTGATTTTTTTTTGTTATTTTGATTTTTCTTAATGAATTTTTTTCCAAAATTCGAAATTCTTTTTGCAAATTTGTTGCTATTCTTTTTTTAAATATCATTTCATACTGATTATATATTAGTTTTCTCTTGATTCTCATTTTGATTTGCTTTTTGTTTTGTTTTGATTTATTTGATCTGCAATTTTGTTTCAAATATAATTTTGCTTTCAATTTGCCTTATAACTTTTATATTATTTATAAGAATTTTTTTTTATTTTTGGATTTATTATTCGATTCGCTTTTGATTTTCTTTCGCGTTTTTTTTCGATTTTTGAAATTTATTGTTTAGTTTCGCTGTCGCGATTTCTATTTGATTTCGAACACGTTTTGATTTTTTTGATATCGATTTTTTTTGTGCTTGGATGGAGCTCTTTAAAAGTTGATTTGGTATTTACACTCTTTGATCTTTTGCGTATTTTAGTTTAAGAAGGCTTTTTCTGACTTTTCAGTTGAAGTGCCTTAATTATAGGTATATACTTAAATAAATTTTACAAATTGAAAGATCTGTATAGATAATTTTTTAGATATTTTTTTTTAAAACTATTTTTCACGATGTCCGTTCGACGCAGCACAGAAGATTTATCTCTATCTGATACAAGCTCACCACAGTGTCAAATCTGCAAAAATGCTGTTAACGTGCGTACGCATTTAGCTAAAACTGTTTGCGGTCATTTTTTTCATAAATCCTGTGTGTCAAAGCATGTTCAAACAGATAATACTTGTCCTATTTGTGGCATAAAGAATTTTAATCAGATCACGTTTCCTAAGACAGTGCCTCCTAGCCCACTTAAAACAAGTGACCAATCAACTGGAGCAAAACCAAAAACTCGGGCTCAAACTCAAGCTGCGGCAAGTACAAGTGGTCAAAACCTTGCTAAGGATAAAACTATCCCAGAACTGCCTGCAGTTCAAAGTGAATCTTCTTTTCATCTTTCTCCAGTCGACCAAAGACAAAATATTCGTAACATTGTTACTGCTGCTGTTGGTGCACAACAAGCTGAAATGCTTTCTGCTCTTAGTCAGCAACTAACTCAATTAATTGAGAATAATATTGATAACGGGTTTAAACGTTTAAGTGTGCAAAGGCAACAACCGCAACAAATTCAAAACAATAATAATGTTTCTGGTAATCCGCCTTCTCACTCTTTAATTCAATCTTTGCCAGCAGTTGAGCATCAAACGCTCGAACAACTTCTTGGCTTACCATCAGCTAATAACGAACGTAATGAGCTTAATAGACAAAGTCAAAGATCTTCGTTATCACAGGTTCATTCAAAACCAAATTCAAATTTGTCTTTACGCCCAGATAAAGTCAGCCATATTATCTTTAACTGGAAAATACGATATACTGGTGGAGCTGATAGCTTATCAGTAGACAATTTTCTATATCGTGTAGAAGCATTGACTCACACGACTTTGGGTGGGAATTTTGAGCTATTGTGTCAAAATGTTAACACTCTTTTTGACGGAAAAGCAAACGATTGGTTCTGGAGGTACCACAAGTCGGTTCGTGAGATCCGATGGAATGATTTATGTGTGGCACTTCGCAGACAATACAAAGATTCAAGGACTGATGTTGACTATCGAGAACTAATTCGAGATAGAAAACAGAAGTCAAACGAAAGCTTTGATTCTTTCTATGAATCGATCTTAGAACTTACAGATCGGCTTGATCAGCAGTTGCCTGAAAGCTATCTAGTGGAAATTCTGAGGAGAAATCTTCTTCCAGAAATTCAGCATGAAATCCTGAATCTGCAAATTTATACAGTTTCGCAACTTCGAGACATATGTAGAAGAAGGGAATTCTTTCTTCAAGACATATACCGGAAGCAGCCCTATGCAAAGTCAGATTCAGCACGCAGACGTATTGCTGCATTAGATATTCATGATGGTAACGATCACGAAGCCTTAATTGATGACAAAGGTCAAGAACTTTCTGCAATCGCTTTGGTGTGCTGGAATTGCAACAAAAATGGTCATCGTTTTCAGGATTGTCTTGGAGAGAGAAATGTCTTCTGCTATGGATGTGGAACTCCTAATATTTATAAACCAAATTGTAGAAGCTGTAACAATAATAATTCAAAAAACTACCAGTCGAGTGCGCTGAGAAGTGCACGCAGACCTCTGATATCGAAAGAAATGAAACACCAATCGACCAGTACGGATTAGATACTGAGTTGAACGTTGCCGATAAAAATGTTAAAATATTAAAACAAAATTCTACGATTACAACCGCTGCTCAATCTGTAACTCCTCTTAAGCCTTTTCACGTGCGTCTAGCAAATTATCAAGAAACTCGAAAACGAATCTTCGAAAATTTTCCTCACAAATATCCAACTCGTTCTAGCAATAGAATTCGAAAATTTTGGGAAAAAGTTAAAAATTGTAGGAAAGATTTCGTGTGCTCAGTGTTTGATAAGCCTAATGATATTCGGCCATATGCTGAAGTGACATTGTTTGGTAAATCCATTACTGGGTTGTTAGATACGGGTGCGTCGATAAGTTGTGTTGGTGCTCAAACTGCTCGTGAAGTTCTATCTGCAAATTTACCTTCGTTTAAAAAAATTAATTCTTTTGTGCGTACTGCTGATGGCAAAACGCAAAGTATTGTTGGATGTGTAGAAACGCAAGTTTCATTTCGTGGCAATAGCAAGCCAATTACAATTTTTATTATTCCAAGTTTGTCTCAGAATTTATATCTCGGTATAGATTTTTGGAAAAATTTTAATCTTTTGCCTATCCTTTCTGAAATCAACTCTAACGATTTATCTGACGCGTATCCTTTACGGTCATTAACTGAAGCTGAAAACAACCAGCTGAAAGTAGTTATATCTTTGTTTCCATCTTTTGCCAAAGAAGGTCTTGGAAAGACAAGTGTTTTAACGCATATCATTGTTGTTGGTGATAGTAAGCCCATCAAACAGCGTCATTTTCCAGTTTCTCCGGCAATAGAGAAACTCATTTATACTGAAATAGATAGGATGTTAGATCTTGGGGTTATTGAAGAATCGGAAAGTGCTTGGTCCTCACCAATTGTACTAGTACGAAAGCCAGGAAAAGTAAGGTTGTGCCTTGACAGTCGTAAGGTAAATTCAGTCACGGTAAAGGATGCTTATCCGCTTCCTAACATTGATGGAATTTTAGGCCGTCTACCAAAAGCTGAATTTATCACTAGTTTAGATTTAAAAGATGCGTTTTGGCAAATTCCTTTGGATATCGATTCCAGGGACAAAACTGCATTTACCGTTCCTGGAAGGCCGTTGTACCATTATAAAGTAATGCCGTTTGGGCTTTGCAACGCGCCTCAAACAATGTCGCGTCTTATGGACAAAGTCATTCCTGCGCATCTGCGATCCGAAGTATTCATATACTTGGACGATTTGCTGATTGTTTCAGAAAGTTTTGAAAAACACATGCAGGTCTTGAGAGAAGTTGCCAACTGTATAAGACAATCAGGACTAACAATTAACGTAGAGAAAAGTAAGTTTTGCTTAAAAGAGGTTCGGTATTTAGGACACATAGTGGGAGGTGGAACTATTCAGACAGATCCAGATAAAGTTTCCGCAATTATCGATTTCCCAGTTCCTAGATCCGTTAAGCAACTCCGAAGATTTTTAGGTATGTCAGGTTGGTATAGGAAGTTCATCCAAAACTACGCTTCTGTTACTGCCCCATTAACCGATTTGTTGAAAACAAATCGTAAGTTTTCTTGGTCTGATGACGCACAATCAGCTTTTGAAGATTTAAAATCCATTTTGAGTTCTGCCCCTGTTTTGCATAGTCCAGACTTCACACAGCCGTTTTTCATACACTGTGATGCAAGCAAAACAGGAATAGGAAGTGTCTTGGTTCAAATAACTGCGGAGGGTGAAGAGTTTCCAATTGCCTTTATGTCAAAGAAACTCAACCAAGCTCAACGCAATTATTCGGTAACCGAACAAGAGTGCTTAGCAGCAGTGCTAAGCATTAAAAAGTTTAGAGCTTATGTGGAAGGGCATGAGTTCACAGTGATAACAGATCACGCTTCGTTAAAGTGGCTCATGTCCCAGACAGACCTCAATTCTAGGCTAGCTCGGTGGGCATTAAAACTTCAAGGGTTCAATTTTAAAATTCAACATAGACGTGGCAGTCAGAACATAGTTCCGGATGCACTTTCTAGGGTAAACTCACAAGATTTGTTCGAAATTGATGGAGGAAATGGAATCTTTGTAGATTTAAATTCAACACATTTTAAGTCAGATGAGTATAAAGAACTTATTAAGAATGTTAAGGAAAATGAAAATAAGTTCCCAGACTTGAAGGTAATTGACGATTATTTGTATAGAAGGACAGAACACGCAACTGGTGAACAACTTCAGGATGATTTTTCTTGGAAATTATGGATTCCAAAAGGTATGGTTTCTGAGGTGTTGGAAAAAGCACATGATAGCCATTTAGCGTCACACGGTGGCATAAATAAGACACTTGATAGAATTAGGCGCTTTTATTTTTGGCCTGGTTTGGTAGCTGATGTCAAGTCGTATATCAATTCATGTGAAATCTGTAAGTGTACAAAACACCCTAATTTTATATTGCGTCCTCCAATGGGTAAGACGTCTGAAACACAGCGATTCTTTCAAAAACTATATGTTGACTTCTTAGGTCCATATCCTCGGTCTCGTTCTGGTCATGTTGGTATTTTTATCATTCTGGACCATTTCTCAAAATACCCTTTTCTAAAAGCGGTCAAAAAGTTTTCTGCGGATGTTGTCTGTAAGTTTTTAGAAGAAGAAATTTTTCATTCTTTTGGTGTTCCCGAGACTATTGTGTCTGATAATGGTACCCAATTTAAATCATTCAAATTTAACAATCTGCTTCAAAAGTACGGTATTAATCACCTGTATACTGCTGTGCATTCGCCACAGTCTAATGCATCTGAACGAGTCAATCGCTCAGTTATTTCAGCTATCAGAGCATATGTTAAACCTGATCAAAAAAACTGGGACGAACATCTTGGCAGTATATGTTGTGCACTACGTTCAGGTACGCACAGTTCTATTGATTCCACACCTTATTATATGGCTTTCGGTCAACATATGATCACTAATGGGTCCACATATGCACTCTTAAAAAAGTTAAATATGTTAGACGATAGAGCCGTGAAATTTGATAAAAATGATTCTCTGGAAATAATTCGGCAGAAGGCTTGTAATCAAATCCAAAAACAACAGCAACGTAACGAGCGTGCATACAATCTTAGAGCCAAAATCGTATCTTACAATGTTGGCCAAGAAGTGTTTCGGCGAAATTTTAAACAAAGTAACTTTGAGAAAGGTTTTAATGCAAAGTTAGGCCCAACATTTATTAAGGCACGAGTAAAGCGAAAGATTGGTACATGTTCGTATGAACTTGAAGATTTACAAGGACGACTTGTAGGCGTTTATCATGCCAAAGATATTCGGCAGTGAGTTCATACTTTGAGCTACAAGCGGTATCAGCTTTTGTGTTTTTTTTAACCCCCAAAATCTGATTTTGGCGGGGGGGAAATGTACCGGCGCTTGTAGCCACATAAGTTGTTTCCTGTATTTTAAATGTTTTTATTTTTCAAACCAAACCAGCTCCATCTAGTTGTCGAAATCAAATTCACCTCACTAAAATGAAGACTTTTCGTTTCCTTTTGGCTACAAAAACTAAAAAAATTTTTATTGGAAATTTTACGCTATTACGGGATTTATTTCTTTGAGATGCTGTTAGCGAAAAAATCGTGGTCTGATCGAACAATTTAAGCGTTCTTTTCTGATCAGCAGTCGCCAAAGAAGGTCAACTAAAATTCAATTAAAAGTTAAACTAGTGGAAAAAGTACAGTGATTTTTATTTTACAATTTAAATAAATTAAATTAAATTAAATAAATTAAATTAAAGTTGTATACATAGAACATTAAAGTTTTTGATCATAAAGCAAGAAAGAAAAGTAAGTAAGATTATTTTTAGTACGTTTTTTATGATATTAATTGTTGGTTTTTTTAAATAGTTAAGTTAAGAGGAATTCTTAATTGCTTTCATAGAAGCTGTAAAGTTGGCTTAGAAATCGAACAAAGTTTAATTACTGGTGCCATCTCCTAAAAGGGTAAATTTAAATTTTATCAAAAACAAAAAAAAAAAAAATTCTAATTTTGTTATAAAAATTAGTTAATTATCTATACAAATAAATATATATATTTATAAATCTCTCCAGACTTGGCACCATAGGGAAGTTAGTGCGAAAACAGAAAAAGCAAGAACTTTAAAGCTTTCACCATGCACATAAGCAGATTCTTGCATTAAAAAGGTAACGGGGACAAAAAGCATATAAGCAAGAAGTTAGTCTACGTCGGTCGACATGTCAAGCAGCAGCATCTCAACAAGCGGTAAAATAATCGAGTGATTAAAGTGCGGTGTTAAAATTAAAATTAAAGTTAAAGTTACAGAAAAAAGTTTAATTGCATTTAAGGACGGAAAAATTGGTTAAAATAAGTTAAAAAATAATTAAAGCAGCATAAATGTTAGTTTGAACTGAAAAATTAAAAGTAAAAGTAAAATCATATATAGTGGTATATACATGTAAGTGTACATGCATATATATAGTGATCGTGCAAATCTCACCACTTAATGCACATAAGAATAACCTTAAAATCTAAAATTAAATGATAAGCTAGCAAAATGTAGAATATAACTTTAAAATTAAATAAACGTAACAAAACTCTGAGCTAAACATGAAAAAAAAGAAACATTAGAGTGAAACAAAGAAGAAAAAAAATTTAATACATATCTAAAAACTCTAAGCAACATTTCTAAATAAAACTAAAATAATCTTAACTAAAATCTAAGCTAATATAGGTGCGCGATAAATGTTTAAAAGTTAGTAAAATTCTTAAAAATCTACTTAAATCTATGCTTAAAAGTTATTCTTAAATTATTGCTTGTTGTTGTAATCATTGGAGTTAGTTTAAATATACAAACACATAAAAAAAAAAAAAAAAAAACATATTCAACTAATCTGCTAAAAACAGAAAAAAAACAATGTTGCTAACGTATAAACTCACCACGCTTAGCTTATCACTAAGCCACTGCTAGCCAAAATTGGTAACATGTTTTATGTTAAAACGCTGTTAAACTCTGAACATGCATGTTAACGCGACCTTTCTTTGTGTCTTAGAAAAAAAAAATAATTTTACCATAAAAAAAAAAAAAGCTTTCTCGCCTTTTAACAAAAACTTAGCTCAACGCAAATAAAAATAGCAACAATGCAGCTTGCCTTGCTCACCAACATGAAAGATCTTTCATCGCGGGAACAGTGGAGTTAAACAAAGTAAGTTTTTTTATTCTCTTCTTTTTATTATTTGCAAAGCTTTTCTCTTAAAATTTTTTTTAAATGAATGAACGAAAAAGAAAAACAACAACAACAAACATTTATAACTTAAAAAAAAAAACACATATCAGCTGTAACGTCATCTAATTGAAGAAAAAAAAAACAAAAGAACAAATATCTTTTAATGAGTTTTGTCATAAAGTTTTTTTACTAGTTTTTAAATATTTTTCGACAATGTAAACTTATAAAAAGTAATGAAAATGAAAAAGAAATTATTATAAAATTTAATTAATTGAATTTTTTATTATTTTTCACTTATATTAAAATATTATATTTCTTTAATATTAACATTATTTCATATCATGTTTATATTTTTTTCCCATAACTCTAGCCACATAAACCATTGTGTATTTAATATTTTTTTTTGTATTGACTTTCGTTAGTGTTTAAAATGAGTTATATATAAATTTTTCTTAAATAAAAACAACGGATTGTTTTGAATTATGTATTTGTAAAGTTAAAGTTTGATTTCATGCGAGCATTGTGAGTAAGTTGTGAGATACCTTTTTTTGGGATCATCTTATAGATAAATAGGGATTTTGTTTTATGATGATCATGGATGGGAGGGCAAATGTTGAGGCCAGGTCACCAATTCTCAACAATAACATAATTTTGAGCGCAGATTTTCTTTTCATCCTTTTAATTGTTCTTTTTCTAAATTTCTTATCTTTCTATCTTTTTCTTATTCTATGCATTACTACCTTTAACCCATTCCTTGCACGCAACTTAAAATTTGCATTACTGTAGTTGTGTTTTTATCAGTGATAAGCTACAAGAACTTTCACTCCCACTAGCCGACGAGCCAGAGCCGGAAATCAAAGCGTGCATCCGTCGCTTATCATCTGCTCAAAAATAACTATAAATATTCAGATCGTTACATGCTACAGATAATAATAATAATTTTTGGCGCCCAACGTGGGGCCCACACAATCATAATTTTTTGCATACGCATTTTTAAATAAATGTTTTTTTTGTCATCTTTGTAGGAAGCTTTTTAAAGTTTTTGAAATTGCTCCAAATTTGTTTTGTGTGGTTCCCAAACATTTTTCTGGTCCCAATTTCTTCTAACAAAATTCTTCAAAATCGTTTTTAGTGGTTTAAAATTTTCTTTCGCATTGGAATTGATACGATTCAAAGGCTTGCGCTGTCTTCGTATACCGGCAAAGAAAATTTTGGGATTTTGCTATTAATGTAAAATTTTCATTTTTAACCATTCTGCTTGGAAATACAGATTTCTTGGAACCATTTCTAAGATCTGGCCACGGAAATACAGTTTTATTTGATTTTTGCATTATTTTCTTTGCATCATATATTAATTTGTTTGGAAATTTAACTATGATCTAGATAATTGAACTAGTTAACCAACTTTAATTTTTTTTGCTATCTTTCTATCTATTCTTTATCTTGTTTCATTCCCCATACTTTCTTTCTATTTCTTCTTTACTGTTTGTACTGCCAGCTCGCATAAAAATGTTTTTGTAAGTTACTCACAACAAACTCCAATTAGCTACGCAATGAAATCAATGTTGGAACATTTTTATTATAAACATTTTGTTATATACGTAATTCACTCGTTGTGAACATAATATTTATGATTTAATTTTCGATTTGTGTTTGATTTTTTTTTGTTATTTTGATTTTTCTTAATGAATTTTTTTCCAAAATTCGAAATTCTTTTTGCAAATTTGTTGCTATTCTTTTTTTAAATATCATTTCATACTGATTATATATTAGTTTTCTCTTGATTCTCATTTTGATTTGCTTTTTGTTTTGTTTTGATTTATTTGATCTGCAATTTTGTTTCAAATATAATTTTGCTTTCAATTTGCCTTATAACTTTTATATTATTTATAAGAATTTTTTTTTATTTTTGGATTTATTATTCGATTCGCTTTTGATTTTCTTTCGCGTTTTTTTTCGATTTTTTAAATTTATTGTTTAGTTTCGCTGTCGCGATTTCTATTTGATTTCGAACACGTTTTGATTTTTTTGATATCGATTTTTTTTGTGCTTGGATGGAGCTCTTTAAAAGTTGATTTGGTATTTACACTCTTTGATCTTTTGCGTATTTTAGTTTAAGAAGGCTTTTTCTGACTTTTCAGTTGAAGTGCCTTAATTATAGGTATATACTTAAATAAATTTTACAAATTGAAAGATCTGTATAGATAATTTTTTAGATATTTTTTTTTAAAACTATTTTTCACGATGTCCGTTCGACGCAGCACAGAAGATTTATCTCTATCTGATACAAGCTCACCACAGTGTCAAATCTGCAAAAATGCTGTTAACGTGCGTACGCATTTAGCTAAAACTGTTTGCGGTCATTTTTTTCATAAATCCTGTGTGTCAAAGCATGTTCAAACAGATAATACTTGTCCTATTTGTGGCATAAAGAATTTTAATCAGATCACGTTTCCTAAGACAGTGCCTCCTAGCCCACTTAAAACAAGTGACCAATCAACTGGAGCAAAACCAAAAACTCGGGCTCAAACTCAAGCTGCGGCAAGTACAAGTGGTCAAAACCTTGCTAAGGATAAAACTATCCCAGAACTGCCTGCAGTTCAAAGTGAATCTTCTTTTCATCTTTCTCCAGTCGACCAAAGACAAAATATTCGTAACATTGTTACTGCTGCTGTTGGTGCACAACAAGCTGAAATGCTTTCTGCTCTTAGTCAGCAACTAACTCAATTAATTGAGAATAATATTGATAACGGGTTTAAACGTTTAAGTGTGCAAAGGCAACAACCGCAACAAATTCAAAACAATAATAATGTTTCTGGTAATCCGCCTTCTCACTCTTTAATTCAATCTTTGCCAGCAGTTGAGCATCAAACGCTCGAACAACTTCTTGGCTTACCATCAGCTAATAACGAACGTAATGAGCTTAATAGACAAAGTCAAAGATCTTCGTTATCACAGGTTCATTCAAAACCAAATTCAAATTTGTCTTTACGCCCAGATAAAGTCAGCCATATTATCTTTAACTGGAAAATACGATATACTGGTGGAGCTGATAGCTTATCAGTAGACAATTTTCTATATCGTGTAGAAGCATTGACTCACACGACTTTGGGTGGGAATTTTGAGCTATTGTGTCAAAATGTTAACACTCTTTTTGACGGAAAAGCAAACGATTGGTTCTGGAGGTACCACAAGTCGGTTCGTGAGATCCGATGGAATGATTTATGTGTGGCACTTCGCAGACAATACAAAGATTCAAGGACTGATGTTGACTATCGAGAACTAATTCGAGATAGAAAACAGAAGTCAAACGAAAGCTTTGATTCTTTCTATGAATCGATCTTAGAACTTACAGATCGGCTTGATCAGCAGTTGCCTGAAAGCTATCTAGTGGAAATTCTGAGGAGAAATCTTCTTCCAGAAATTCAGCATGAAATCCTGAATCTGCAAATTTATACAGTTTCGCAACTTCGAGACATATGTAGAAGAAGGGAATTCTTTCTTCAAGACATATACCGGAAGCAGCCCTATGCAAAGTCAGATTCAGCACGCAGACGTATTGCTGCATTAGATATTCATGATGGTAACGATCACGAAGCCTTAATTGATGACAAAGGTCAAGAACTTTCTGCAATCGCTTTGGTGTGCTGGAATTGCAACAAAAATGGTCATCGTTTTCAGGATTGTCTTGGAGAGAGAAATGTCTTCTGCTATGGATGTGGAACTCCTAATATTTATAAACCAAATTGTAGAAGCTGTAACAATAATAATTCAAAAAACTACCAGTCGAGTGCGCTGAGAAGTGCACGCAGACCTCTGATATCGAAAGAAATGAAACACCAATCGACCAGTACGGATTAGATACTGAGTTGAACGTTGCCGATAAAAATGTTAAAATATTAAAACAAAATTCTACGATTACAACCGCTGCTCAATCTGTAACTCCTCTTAAGCCTTTTCACGTGCGTCTAGCAAATTATCAAGAAACTCGAAAACGAATCTTCGAAAATTTTCCTCACAAATATCCAACTCGTTCTAGCAATAGAATTCGAAAATTTTGGGAAAAAGTTAAAAATTGTAGGAAAGATTTCGTGTGCTCAGTGTTTGATAAGCCTAATGATATTCGGCCATATGCTGAAGTGACATTGTTTGGTAAATCCATTACTGGGTTGTTAGATACGGGTGCGTCGATAAGTTGTGTTGGTGCTCAAACTGCTCGTGAAGTTCTATCTGCAAATTTACCTTCGTTTAAAAAAATTAATTCTTTTGTGCGTACTGCTGATGGCAAAACGCAAAGTATTGTTGGATGTGTAGAAACGCAAGTTTCATTTCGTGGCAATAGCAAGCCAATTACAATTTTTATTATTCCAAGTTTGTCTCAGAATTTATATCTCGGTATAGATTTTTGGAAAAATTTTAATCTTTTGCCTATCCTTTCTGAAATCAACTCTAACGATTTATCTGACGCGTATCCTTTACGGTCATTAACTGAAGCTGAAAACAACCAGCTGAAAGTAGTTATATCTTTGTTTCCATCTTTTGCCAAAGAAGGTCTTGGAAAGACAAGTGTTTTAACGCATATCATTGTTGTTGGTGATAGTAAGCCCATCAAACAGCGTCATTTTCCAGTTTCTCCGGCAATAGAGAAACTCATTTATACTGAAATAGATAGGATGTTAGATCTTGGGGTTATTGAAGAATCGGAAAGTGCTTGGTCCTCACCAATTGTACTAGTACGAAAGCCAGGAAAAGTAAGGTTGTGCCTTGACAGTCGTAAGGTAAATTCAGTCACGGTAAAGGATGCTTATCCGCTTCCTAACATTGATGGAATTTTAGGCCGTCTACCAAAAGCTGAATTTATCACTAGTTTAGATTTAAAAGATGCGTTTTGGCAAATTCCTTTGGATATCGATTCCAGGGACAAAACTGCATTTACCGTTCCTGGAAGGCCGTTGTACCATTATAAAGTAATGCCGTTTGGGCTTTGCAACGCGCCTCAAACAATGTCGCGTCTTATGGACAAAGTCATTCCTGCGCATCTGCGATCCGAAGTATTCATATACTTGGACGATTTGCTGATTGTTTCAGAAAGTTTTGAAAAACACATGCAGGTCTTGAGAGAAGTTGCCAACTGTATAAGACAATCAGGACTAACAATTAACGTAGAGAAAAGTAAGTTTTGCTTAAAAGAGGTTCGGTATTTAGGACACATAGTGGGAGGTGGAACTATTCAGACAGATCCAGATAAAGTTTCCGCAATTATCGATTTCCCAGTTCCTAGATCCGTTAAGCAACTCCGAAGATTTTTAGGTATGTCAGGTTGGTATAGGAAGTTCATCCAAAACTACGCTTCTGTTACTGCCCCATTAACCGATTTGTTGAAAACAAATCGTAAGTTTTCTTGGTCTGATGACGCACAATCAGCTTTTGAAGATTTAAAATCCATTTTGAGTTCTGCCCCTGTTTTGCATAGTCCAGACTTCACACAGCCGTTTTTCATACACTGTGATGCAAGCAAAACAGGAATAGGAAGTGTCTTGGTTCAAATAACTGCGGAGGGTGAAGAGTTTCCAATTGCCTTTATGTCAAAGAAACTCAACCAAGCTCAACGCAATTATTCGGTAACCGAACAAGAGTGCTTAGCAGCAGTGCTAAGCATTAAAAAGTTTAGAGCTTATGTGGAAGGGCATGAGTTCACAGTGATAACAGATCACGCTTCGTTAAAGTGGCTCATGTCCCAGACAGACCTCAATTCTAGGCTAGCTCGGTGGGCATTAAAACTTCAAGGGTTCAATTTTAAAATTCAACATAGACGTGGCAGTCAGAACATAGTTCCGGATGCACTTTCTAGGGTAAACTCACAAGATTTGTTCGAAATTGATGGAGGAAATGGAATCTTTGTAGATTTAAATTCAACACATTTTAAGTCAGATGAGTATAAAGAACTTATTAAGAATGTTAAGGAAAATGAAAATAAGTTCCCAGACTTGAAGGTAATTGACGATTATTTGTATAGAAGGACAGAACACGCAACTGGTGAACAACTTCAGGATGATTTTTCTTGGAAATTATGGATTCCAAAAGGTATGGTTTCTGAGGTGTTGGAAAAAGCACATGATAGCCATTTAGCGTCACACGGTGGCATAAATAAGACACTTGATAGAATTAGGCGCTTTTATTTTTGGCCTGGTTTGGTAGCTGATGTCAAGTCGTATATCAATTCATGTGAAATCTGTAAGTGTACAAAACACCCTAATTTTATATTGCGTCCTCCAATGGGTAAGACGTCTGAAACACAGCGATTCTTTCAAAAACTATATGTTGACTTCTTAGGTCCATATCCTCGGTCTCGTTCTGGTCATGTTGGTATTTTTATCATTCTGGACCATTTCTCAAAATACCCTTTTCTAAAAGCGGTCAAAAAGTTTTCTGCGGATGTTGTCTGTAAGTTTTTAGAAGAAGAAATTTTTCATTCTTTTGGTGTTCCCGAGACTATTGTGTCTGATAATGGTACCCAATTTAAATCATTCAAATTTAACAATCTGCTTCAAAAGTACGGTATTAATCACCTGTATACTGCTGTGCATTCGCCACAGTCTAATGCATCTGAACGAGTCAATCGCTCAGTTATTTCAGCTATCAGAGCATATGTTAAACCTGATCAAAAAAACTGGGACGAACATCTTGGCAGTATATGTTGTGCACTACGTTCAGGTACGCACAGTTCTATTGATTCCACACCTTATTATATGGCTTTCGGTCAACATATGATCACTAATGGGTCCACATATGCACTCTTAAAAAAGTTAAATATGTTAGACGATAGAGCCGTGAAATTTGATAAAAATGATTCTCTGGAAATAATTCGGCAGAAGGCTTGTAATCAAATCCAAAAACAACAGCAACGTAACGAGCGTGCATACAATCTTAGAGCCAAAATCGTATCTTACAATGTTGGCCAAGAAGTGTTTCGGCGAAATTTTAAACAAAGTAACTTTGAGAAAGGTTTTAATGCAAAGTTAGGCCCAACATTTATTAAGGCACGAGTAAAGCGAAAGATTGGTACATGTTCGTATGAACTTGAAGATTTACAAGGACGACTTGTAGGCGTTTATCATGCCAAAGATATTCGGCAGTGAGTTCATACTTTGAGCTACAAGCGGTATCAGCTTTTGTGTTTTTTTTAACCCCCAAAATCTGATTTTGGCGGGGGGGAAATGTACCGGCGCTTGTAGCCACATAAGTTGTTTCCTGTATTTTAAATGTTTTTATTTTTCAAACCAAACCAGCTCCATCTAGTTGTCGAAATCAAATTCACCTCACTAAAATGAAGACTTTTCGTTTCCTTTTGGCTACAAAAACTAAAAAAATTTTTATTGGAAATTTTACGCTATTACGGGATTTATTTCTTTGAGATGCTGTTAGCGAAAAAATCGTGGTCTGATCGAACAATTTAAGCGTTCTTTTCTGATCAGCAGTCGCCAAAGAAGGTCAACTAAAATTCAATTAAAAGTTAAACTAGTGGAAAAAGTACAGTGATTTTTATTTTACAATTTAAATAAATTAAATTAAATTAAATAAATTAAATTAAAGTTGTATACATAGAACATTAAAGTTTTTGATCATAAAGCAAGAAAGAAAAGTAAGTAAGATTATTTTTAGTACGTTTTTTATGATATTAATTGTTGGTTTTTTTAAATAGTTAAGTTAAGAGGAATTCTTAATTGCTTTCATAGAAGCTGTAAAGTTGGCTTAGAAATCGAACAAAGTTTAATTACTGGTGCCATCTCCTAAAAGGGTAAATTTAAATTTTATCAAAAACAAAAAAAAAAAAAAATTTCTATACAAATAAATATATATATTTATAAATCTCTCCAGACTTGGCACCATAGGGAAGTTAGTGCGAAAACAGAAAAAGCAAGAACTTTAAAGCTTTCACCATGCACATAAGCAGATTCTGCATTAAAAAGGTAACGGGGACAAAAAGCATATAGGCAAGAAGTTAGTCTACGTCGGTCGACATGTCAAGCAGCAGCATCTCAACAAGCGGTAAAATAATCGAGTGATTAAAGTGCGGTGTTAAAATTAAAATTAAAGTTAAAGTTACAGAAAAAAGTTTAATTGCATTTAAGGACGGAAAAATTGGTTAAAATAAGTTAAAAAATAATTAAAGCAGCATAAATGTTAGTTTGAACTGAAAAATTAAAAGTAAAAGTAAAATCATATATAGTGGTATATACATGTAAGTGTACATGCATATATATAGTGATCGTGCAAATCTCACCACTTAATGCACATAAGAATAACCTTAAAATCTAAAATTAAATGATAAGCTAGCAAAATGTAGAATATAACTTTAAAATTAAATAAACGTAACAAAACTCTGAGCAAAACATGAAAAAAAAGAAACATTAGAGTGAAACAAAGAAGAAAAAAAATTTAATACATATCTAAAAACTCTAAGCAACATTTCTAAATAAAACTAAAATAATCTTAACTAAAATCTAAGCTAATATAGGTGCGCGATAAATGTTTAAAAGTTAGTAAAATTCTTAAAAATCTACTTAAATCTATGCTTAAAAGTTATTCTTAAATTATTGCTTGTTGTTGTAATCATTGGAGTTAGTTTAAATATACAAACACATAAAAAAAAAAAAAAAAAAAACATATTCAACTAATCTGCTAAAAACAGAAAAAAAAACAATGTTGCTAACGTATAAACTCACCACGCTTAGCTTATCACTAAGCCACTGCTAGCCAAAATTGGTAACATGTTTTATGTTAAAACGCTGTTAAACTCTGAACATGCATGTTAACGCGACCTTTCTTTGTGTCTTAGAAAAAAAAAATAATTTTACCATAAAAAAAAAAAAAAGCTTTCTCGCCTTTTAACAAAAACTTAGCTCAACGCAAATAAAAATAGCAACAATGCAGCTTGCCTTGCTCACCAACATGAAAGATCTTTCATCGCGGGAACAGTGGAGTTAAACAAAGTAAGTTTTTTTATTCTCTTCTTTTTATTATTTGCAAAGCTTTTCTCTTAAAATTTTTTTTAAATGAATGAACGAAAAAGAAAAACAACAACAACAAACATTTATAACTTAAAAAAAAAACACATATCAGCTGTAACGTCATCTAATTGAAGAAAAAAAAAACAAAAGAACAAATATCTTTTAATGAGTTTTGTCATAAAGTTTTTTTACTAGTTTTTAAATATTTTTCGACAATGTAAACTTATAAAAAGTAATGAAAATGAAAAAGAAATTATTATAAAATTTAATTAATTGAATTTTTTATTATTTTTCACTTATATTAAAATATTATATTTTTTTAATATTAACATTATTTCATATCATGTTTATATTTTTTTCCCATAACTCTAGCCACATAAACCATTGTGTATTTAATATTTTTTTTTGTATTGACTTTCGTTAGTGTTTAAAATGAGTTATATATAAGTTTTTCTTAAATAAAAACAACGGATTGTTTTGAATTATGTATTTGTAAAGTTAAAGTTTGATTTCATGCGAGCATTGTGAGTAAGTTGTGAGATACCTTTTTTTGGGATCATCTTATAGATAAATAGGGATTTTGTTTTATGATGATCATGGATGGGAGGGCAAATGTTGAGGCCAGGTCACCAATTCTCAACAATAACATAATTTTGAGCGCAGATTTTCTTTTCATCCTTTTAATTGTTCTTTTTCTAAATTTCTTATCTTTCTATCTTTTTCTTATTCTATGCATTACTACCTTTAACCCATTCCTTGCACGCAACTTAAAATTTGCATTACTGTAGTTGTGTTTTTATCAGTGATAAGCTACAAGAACTTTCACTCCCACTAGCCGACGAGCCAGAGCCGGAAATCAAAGCGTGCATCCGTCGCTTATCATCTGCTCAAAAATAACTATAAATATTCAGATCGTTACATGCTACAGATAATAATAATAATTTTTGGCGCCCAACGTGGGGCCCACACAATCATAATTTTTTGCATACGCATTTTTAAATAAATGTTTTTTTTGTCATCTTTGTAGGAAGCTTTTTAAAGTTTTTGAAATTGCTCCAAATTTGTTTTGTGTGGTTCCCAAACATTTTTCTGGTCCCAATTTCTTCTAACAAAATTCTTCAAAATCGTTTTTAGTGGTTTAAAATTTTCTTTCGCATTGGAATTGATACGATTCAAAGGCTTGCGCTGTCTTCGTATACCGGCAAAGAAAATTTTGGGATTTTGCTATTAATGTAAAATTTTCATTTTTAACCATTCTGCTTGGAAATACAGATTTCTTGGAACCATTTCTAAGATCTGGCCACGGAAATACAGTTTTATTTGATTTTTGCATTATTTTCTTTGCATCATATATTAATTTGTTTGGAAATTTAACTATGATCTAGATAATTGAACTAGTTAACCAACTTTAATTTTTTTTGCTATCTTTCTATCTATTCTTTATCTTGTTTCATTCCCCATACTTTCTTTCTATTTCTTCTTTACTGTTTGTACTGCCAGCTCGCATAAAAATGTTTTTGTAAGTTACTCACAACAAACTCCAATTAGCTACGCAATGAAATCAATGTTGGAACATTTTTATTATAAACATTTTGTTATATACGTAATTCACTCGTTGTGAACATAATATTTATGATTTAATTTTCGATTTGTGTTTGATTTTTTTTTGTTATTTTGATTTTTCTTAATGAATTTTTTTCCAAAATTCGAAATTCTTTTTGCAAATTTGTTGCTATTCTTTTTTTAAATATCATTTCATACTGATTATATATTAGTTTTCTCTTGATTCTCATTTTGATTTGCTTTTTGTTTTGTTTTGATTTATTTGATCTGCAATTTTGTTTCAAATATAATTTTGCTTTCAATTTGCCTTATAACTTTTATATTATTTATAAGAATTTTTTTTTATTTTTGGATTTATTATTCGATTCGCTTTTGATTTTCTTTCGCGTTTTTTTTCGATTTTTGAAATTTATTGTTTAGTTTCGCTGTCGCGATTTCTATTTGATTTCGAACACGTTTTGATTTTTTTGATATCGATTTTTTTTGTGCTTGGATGGAGCTCTTTAAAAGTTGATTTGGTATTTACACTCTTTGATCTTTTGCGTATTTTAGTTTAAGAAGGCTTTTTCTGACTTTTCAGTTGAAGTGCCTTAATTATAGGTATATACTTAAATAAATTTTACAAATTGAAAGATCTGTATAGATAATTTTTTAGATATTTTTTTTTAAAACTATTTTTCACGATGTCCGTTCGACGCAGCACAGAAGATTTATCTCTATCTGATACAAGCTCACCACAGTGTCAAATCTGCAAAAATGCTGTTAACGTGCGTACGCATTTAGCTAAAACTGTTTGCGGTCATTTTTTTCATAAATCCTGTGTGTCAAAGCATGTTCAAACAGATAATACTTGTCCTATTTGTGGCATAAAGAATTTTAATCAGATCACGTTTCCTAAGACAGTGCCTCCTAGCCCACTTAAAACAAGTGACCAATCAACTGGAGCAAAACCAAAAACTCGGGCTCAAACTCAAGCTGCGGCAAGTACAAGTGGTCAAAACCTTGCTAAGGATAAAACTATCCCAGAACTGCCTGCAGTTCAAAGTGAATCTTCTTTTCATCTTTCTCCAGTCGACCAAAGACAAAATATTCGTAACATTGTTACTGCTGCTGTTGGTGCACAACAAGCTGAAATGCTTTCTGCTCTTAGTCAGCAACTAACTCAATTAATTGAGAATAATATTGATAACGGGTTTAAACGTTTAAGTGTGCAAAGGCAACAACCGCAACAAATTCAAAACAATAATAATGTTTCTGGTAATCCGCCTTCTCACTCTTTAATTCAATCTTTGCCAGCAGTTGAGCATCAAACGCTCGAACAACTTCTTGGCTTACCATCAGCTAATAACGAACGTAATGAGCTTAATAGACAAAGTCAAAGATCTTCGTTATCACAGGTTCATTCAAAACCAAATTCAAATTTGTCTTTACGCCCAGATAAAGTCAGCCATATTATCTTTAACTGGAAAATACGATATACTGGTGGAGCTGATAGCTTATCAGTAGACAATTTTCTATATCGTGTAGAAGCATTGACTCACACGACTTTGGGTGGGAATTTTGAGCTATTGTGTCAAAATGTTAACACTCTTTTTGACGGAAAAGCAAACGATTGGTTCTGGAGGTACCACAAGTCGGTTCGTGAGATCCGATGGAATGATTTATGTGTGGCACTTCGCAGACAATACAAAGATTCAAGCACTGATGTTGACTATCGAGAACTAATTCGAGATAGAAAACAGAAGTCAAACGAAAGCTTTGATTCTTTCTATGAATCGATCTTAGAACTTACAGATCGGCTTGATCAGCAGTTGCCTGAAAGCTATCTAGTGGAAATTCTGAGGAGAAATCTTCTTCCAGAAATTCAGCATGAAATCCTGAATCTGCAAATTTATACAGTTTCGCAACTTCGAGACATATGTAGAAGAAGGGAATTCTTTCTTCAAGACATATACCGGAAGCAGCCCTATGCAAAGTCAGATTCAGCACGCAGACGTATTGCTGCATTAGATATTCATGATGGTAACGATCACGAAGCCTTAATTGATGACAAAGGTCAAGAACTTTCTGCAATCGCTTTGGTGTGCTGGAATTGCAACAAAAATGGTCATCGTTTTCAGGATTGTCTTGGAGAGAGAAATGTCTTCTGCTATGGATGTGGAACTCCTAATATTTATAAACCAAATTGTAGAAGCTGTAACAATAATAATTCAAAAAACTACCAGTCGAGTGCGCTGAGAAGTGCACGCAGACCTCTGATATCGAAAGAAATGAAACACCAATCGACCAGTACGGATTAGATACTGAGTTGAACGTTGCCGATAAAAATGTTAAAATATTAAAACAAAATTCTACGATTACAACCGCTGCTCAATCTGTAACTCCTCTTAAGCCTTTTCACGTGCGTCTAGCAAATTATCAAGAAACTCGAAAACGAATCTTCGAAAATTTTCCTCACAAATATCCAACTCGTTCTAGCAATAGAATTCGAAAATTTTGGGAAAAAGTTAAAAATTGTAGGAAAGATTTCGTGTGCTCAGTGTTTGATAAGCCTAATGATATTCGGCCATATGCTGAAGTGACATTGTTTGGTAAATCCATTACTGGGTTGTTAGATACGGGTGCGTCGATAAGTTGTGTTGGTGCTCAAACTGCTCGTGAAGTTCTATCTGCAAATTTACCTTCGTTTAAAAAAATTAATTCTTTTGTGCGTACTGCTGATGGCAAAACGCAAAGTATTGTTGGATGTGTAGAAACGCAAGTTTCATTTCGTGGCAATAGCAAGCCAATTACAATTTTTATTATTCCAAGTTTGTCTCAGAATTTATATCTCGGTATAGATTTTTGGAAAAATTTTAATCTTTTGCCTATCCTTTCTGAAATCAACTCTAACGATTTATCTGACGCGTATCCTTTACGGTCATTAACTGAAGCTGAAAACAACCAGCTGAAAGTAGTTATATCTTTGTTTCCATCTTTTGCCAAAGAAGGTCTTGGAAAGACAAGTGTTTTAACGCATATCATTGTTGTTGGTGATAGTAAGCCCATCAAACAGCGTCATTTTCCAGTTTCTCCGGCAATAGAGAAACTCATTTATACTGAAATAGATAGGATGTTAGATCTTGGGGTTATTGAAGAATCGGAAAGTGCTTGGTCCTCACCAATTGTACTAGTACGAAAGCCAGGAAAAGTAAGGTTGTGCCTTGACAGTCGTAAGGTAAATTCAGTCACGGTAAAGGATGCTTATCCGCTTCCTAACATTGATGGAATTTTAGGCCGTCTACCAAAAGCTGAATTTATCACTAGTTTAGATTTAAAAGATGCGTTTTGGCAAATTCCTTTGGATATCGATTCCAGGGACAAAACTGCATTTACCGTTCCTGGAAGGCCGTTGTACCATTATAAAGTAATGCCGTTTGGGCTTTGCAACGCGCCTCAAACAATGTCGCGTCTTATGGACAAAGTCATTCCTGCGCATCTGCGATCCGAAGTATTCATATACTTGGACGATTTGCTGATTGTTTCAGAAAGTTTTGAAAAACACATGCAGGTCTTGAGAGAAGTTGCCAACTGTATAAGACAATCAGGACTAACAATTAACGTAGAAAAAAGTAAGTTTTGCTTAAAAGAGGTTCGGTATTTAGGACACATAGTGGGAGGTGGAACTATTCAGACAGATCCAGATAAAGTTTCCGCAATTATCGATTTCCCAGTTCCTAGATCCGTTAAGCAACTCCGAAGATTTTTAGGTATGTCAGGTTGGTATAGGAAGTTCATCCAAAACTACGCTTCTGTTACTGCCCCATTAACCGATTTGTTGAAAACAAATCGTAAGTTTTCTTGGTCTGATGACGCACAATCAGCTTTTGAAGATTTAAAATCCATTTTGAGTTCTGCCCCTGTTTTGCATAGTCCAGACTTCACACAGCCGTTTTTCATACACTGTGATGCAAGCAAAACAGGAATAGGAAGTGTCTTGGTTCAAATAACTGCGGAGGGTGAAGAGTTTCCAATTGCCTTTATGTCAAAGAAACTCAACCAAGCTCAACGCAATTATTCGGTAACCGAACAAGAGTGCTTAGCAGCAGTGCTAAGCATTAAAAAGTTTAGAGCTTATGTGGAAGGGCATGAGTTCACAGTGATAACAGATCACGCTTCGTTAAAGTGGCTCATGTCCCAGACAGACCTCAATTCTAGGCTAGCTCGGTGGGCATTAAAACTTCAAGGGTTCAATTTTAAAATTCAACATAGACGTGGCAGTCAGAACATAGTTCCGGATGCACTTTCTAGGGTAAACTCACAAGATTTGTTCGAAATTGATGGAGGAAATGGAATCTTTGTAGATTTAAATTCAACACATTTTAAGTCAGATGAGTATAAAGAACTTATTAAGAATGTTAAGGAAAATGAAAATAAGTTCCCAGACTTGAAGGTAATTGACGATTATTTGTATAGAAGGACAGAACACGCAACTGGTGAACAACTTCAGGATGATTTTTCTTGGAAATTATGGATTCCAAAAGGTATGGTTTCTGAGGTGTTGGAAAAAGCACATGATAGCCATTTAGCGTCACACGGTGGCATAAATAAGACACTTGATAGAATTAGGCGCTTTTATTTTTGGCCTGGTTTGGTAGCTGATGTCAAGTCGTATATCAATTCATGTGAAATCTGTAAGTGTACAAAACACCCTAATTTTATATTGCGTCCTCCAATGGGTAAGACGTCTGAAACACAGCGATTCTTTCAAAAACTATATGTTGACTTCTTAGGTCCATATCCTCGGTCTCGTTCTGGTCATGTTGGTATTTTTATCATTCTGGACCATTTCTCAAAATACCCTTTTCTAAAAGCGGTCAAAAAGTTTTCTGCGGATGTTGTCTGTAAGTTTTTAGAAGAAGAAATTTTTCATTCTTTTGGTGTTCCCGAGACTATTGTGTCTGATAATGGTACCCAATTTAAATCATTCAAATTTAACAATCTGCTTCAAAAGTACGGTATTAATCACCTGTATACTGCTGTGCATTCGCCACAGTCTAATGCATCTGAACGAGTCAATCGCTCAGTTATTTCAGCTATCAGAGCATATGTTAAACCTGATCAAAAAAACTGGGACGAACATCTTGGCAGTATATGTTGTGCACTACGTTCAGGTACGCACAGTTCTATTGATTCCACACCTTATTATATGGCTTTCGGTCAACATATGATCACTAATGGGTCCACATATGCACTCTTAAAAAAGTTAAATATGTTAGACGATAGAGCCGTGAAATTTGATAAAAATGATTCTCTGGAAATAATTCGGCAGAAGGCTTGTAATCAAATCCAAAAACAACAGCAACGTAACGAGCGTGCATACAATCTTAGAGCCAAAATCGTATCTTACAATGTTGGCCAAGAAGTGTTTCGGCGAAATTTTAAACAAAGTAACTTTGAGAAAGGTTTTAATGCAAAGTTAGGCCCAACATTTATTAAGGCACGAGTAAAGCGAAAGATTGGTACATGTTCGTATGAACTTGAAGATTTACAAGGACGACTTGTAGGCGTTTATCATGCCAAAGATATTCGGCAGTGAGTTCATACTTTGAGCTACAAGCGGTATCAGCTTTTGTGTTTTTTTTAACCCCCAAAATCTGATTTTGGCGGGGGGGAAATGTACCGGCGCTTGTAGCCACATAAGTTGTTTCCTGTATTTTAAATGTTTTTATTTTTCAAACCAAACCAGCTCCATCTAGTTGTCGAAATCAAATTCACCTCACTAAAATGAAGACTTTTCGTTTCCTTTTGGCTACAAAAACTAAAAAAATTTTTATTGGAAATTTTACGCTATTACGGGATTTATTTCTTTGAGATGCTGTTAGCGAAAAAATCGTGGTCTGATCGAACAATTTAAGCGTTCTTTTCTGATCAGCAGTCGCCAAAGAAGGTCAACTAAAATTCAATTAAAAGTTAAACTAGTGGAAAAAGTACAGTGATTTTTATTTTACAATTTAAATAAATTAAATTAAATTAAATAAATTAAATTAAAGTTGTATACATAGAACATTAAAGTTTTTGATCATAAAGCAAGAAAGAAAAGTAAGTAAGATTATTTTTAGTACGTTTTTTATGATATTAATTGTTGGTTTTTTTAAATAGTTAAGTTAAGAGGAATTCTTAATTGCTTTCATAGAAGCTGTAAAGTTGGCTTAGAAATCGAACAAAGTTTAATTACTGGTGCCATCTCCTAAAAGGGTAAATTTAAATTTTATCAAAAACAAAAAAAAAAAAAATTCTAATTTTGTTATAAAAATTAGTTAATTATCTATACAAATAAATATATATATTTATAAATCTCTCCAGACTTGGCACCATAGGGAAGTTAGTGCGAAAACAGAAAAAGCAAGAACTTTAAAGCTTTCACCATGCACATAAGCAGATTCTTGCATTAAAAAGGTAACGGGGACAAAAAGCATATAGGCAAGAAGTTAGTCTACGTCGGTCGACATGTCAAGCAGCAGCATCTCAACAAGCGGTAAAATAATCGAGTGATTAAAGTGCGGTGTTAAAATTAAAATTAAAGTTAAAGTTACAGAAAAAAGTTTAATTGCATTTAAGGACGGAAAAATTGGTTAAAATAAGTTAAAAAATAATTAAAGCAGCATAAATGTTAGTTTGAACTGAAAAATTAAAAGTAAAAGTAAAATCATATATAGTGGTATATACATGTAAGTGTACATGCATATATATAGTGATCGTGCAAATCTCACCACTTAATGCACATAAGAATAACCTTAAAATCTAAAATTAAATGATAAGCTAGCAAAATGTAGAATATAACTTTAAAATTAAATAAACGTAACAAAACTCTGAGCTAAACATGAAAAAAAAGAAACATTAGAGTGAAACAAAGAAGAAAAAAAATTTAATACATATCTAAAAACTCTAAGCAACATTTCTAAATAAAACTAAAATAATCTTAACTAAAATCTAAGCTAATATAGGTGCGCGATAAATGTTTAAAAGTTAGTAAAATTCTTAAAAATCTACTTAAATCTATGCTTAAAAGTTATTCTTAAATTATTGCTTGTTGTTGTAATCATTGGAGTTAGTTTAAATATACAAACACATAAAAAAAAAAAAAAAAAAACATATTCAACTAATCTGCTAAAAACAGAAAAAAAAACAATGTTGCTAACGTATAAACTCACCACGCTTAGCTTATCACTAAGCCACTGCTAGCCAAAATTGGTAACATGTTTTATGTTAAAACGCTGTTAAACTCTGAACATGCATGTTAACGCGACCTTTCTTTGTGTCTTAGAAAAAAAAAATAATTTTACCATAAAAAAAAAAAAAAGCTTTCTCGCCTTTTAACAAAAACTTAGCTCAACGCAAATAAAAATAGCAACAATGCAGCTTGCCTTGCTCACCAACATGAAAGATCTTTCATCGCGGGAACAGTGGAGTTAAACAAAGTAAGTTTTTTTATTCTCTTCTTTTTATTATTTGCAAAGCTTTTCTCTTAAAATTTTTTTTAAATGAATGAACGAAAAAGAAAAACAACAACAACAAACATTTATAACTTAAAAAAAAAAACACATATCAGCTGTAACGTCATCTAATTGAAGAAAAAAAAAACAAAAGAACAAATATCTTTTAATGAGTTTTGTCATAAAGTTTTTTTACTAGTTTTTAAATATTTTTCGACAATGTAAACTTATAAAAAGTAATCAAAATGAAAAAGAAATTATTATAAAATTTAATTAATTGAATTTTTTATTATTTTTCACTTATATTAAAATATTATATTTTTTTAATATTAACATTATTTCATATCATGTTTATATTTTTTTCCCATAACTCTAGCCACATAAACCATTGTGTATTTAATATTTTTTTTTGTATTGACTTTCGTTAGTGTTTAAAATGAGTTATATATAAATTTTTCTTAAATAAAAACAACGGATTGTTTTGAATTATGTATTTGTAAAGTTAAAGTTTGATTTCATGCGAGCATTGTGAGTAAGTTGTGAGATACCTTTTTTTGGGATCATCTTATAGATAAATAGGGATTTTGTTTTATGATGATCATGGATGGGAGGGCAAATGTTGAGGCCAGGTCACCAATTCTCAACAATAACATAATTTTGAGCGCAGATTTTCTTTTCATCCTTTTAATTGTTCTTTTTCTAAATTTCTTATCTTTCTATCTTTTTCTTATTCTATGCATTACTACCTTTAACCCATTCCTTGCACGCAACTTAAAATTTGCATTACTGTAGTTGTGTTTTTATCAGTGATAAGCTACAAGAACTTTCACTCCCACTAGCCGACGAGCCAGAGCCGGAAATCAAAGCGTGCATCCGTCGCTTATCATCTGCTCAAAAATAACTATAAATATTCAGATCGTTACATGCTACAGATAATAATAATAATTTTTGGCGCCCAACGTGGGGCCCACACAATCATAATTTTTTGCATACGCATTTTTAAATAAATGTTTTTTTTGTCATCTTTGTAGGAAGCTTTTTAAAGTTTTTGAAATTGCTCCAAATTTGTTTTGTGTGGTTCCCAAACATTTTTCTGGTCCCAATTTCTTCTAACAAAATTCTTCAAAATCGTTTTTAGTGGTTTAAAATTTTCTTTCGCATTGGAATTGATACGATTCAAAGGCTTGCGCTGTCTTCGTATACCGGCAAAGAAAATTTTGGGATTTTGCTATTAATGTAAAATTTTCATTTTTAACCATTCTGCTTGGAAATACAGATTTCTTGGAACCATTTCTAAGATCTGGCCACGGAAATACAGTTTTATTTGATTTTTGCATTATTTTCTTTGCATCATATATTAATTTGTTTGGAAATTTAACTATGATCTAGATAATTGAACTAGTTAACCAACTTTAATTTTTTTTGCTATCTTTCTATCTATTCTTTATCTTGTTTCATTCCCCATACTTTCTTTCTATTTCTTCTTTACTGTTTGTACTGCCAGCTCGCATAAAAATGTTTTTGTAAGTTACTCACAACAAACTCCAATTAGCTACGCAATGAAATCAATGTTGGAACATTTTTATTATAAACATTTTGTTATATACGTAATTCACTCGTTGTGAACATAATATTTATGATTTAATTTTCGATTTGTGTTTGATTTTTTTTTGTTATTTTGATTTTTCTTAATGAATTTTTTTCCAAAATTCGAAATTCTTTTTGCAAATTTGTTGCTATTCTTTTTTTAAATATCATTTCATACTGATTATATATTAGTTTTCTCTTGATTCTCATTTTGATTTGCTTTTTGTTTTGTTTTGATTTATTTGATCTGCAATTTTGTTTCAAATATAATTTTGCTTTCAATTTGCCTTATAACTTTTATATTATTTATAAGAATTTTTTTTTATTTTTGGATTTATTATTCGATTCGCTTTTGATTTTCTTTCGCGTTTTTTTTCGATTTTTGAAATTTATTGTTTAGTTTCGCTGTCGCGATTTCTATTTGATTTCGAACACGTTTTGATTTTTTTGATATCGATTTTTTTTGTGCTTGGATGGAGCTCTTTAAAAGTTGATTTGGTATTTACACTCTTTGATCTTTTGCGTATTTTAGTTTAAGAAGGCTTTTTCTGACTTTTCAGTTGAAGTGCCTTAATTATAGGTATATACTTAAATAAATTTTACAAATTGAAAGATCTGTATAGATAATTTTTTAGATATTTTTTTTTAAAACTATTTTTCACGATGTCCGTTCGACGCAGCACAGAAGATTTATCTCTATCTGATACAAGCTCACCACAGTGTCAAATCTGCAAAAATGCTGTTAACGTGCGTACGCATTTAGCTAAAACTGTTTGCGGTCATTTTTTTCATAAATCCTGTGTGTCAAAGCATGTTCAAACAGATAATACTTGTCCTATTTGTGGCATAAAGAATTTTAATCAGATCACGTTTCCTAAGACAGTGCCTCCTAGCCCACTTAAAACAAGTGACCAATCAACTGGAGCAAAACCAAAAACTCGGGCTCAAACTCAAGCTGCGGCAAGTACAAGTGGTCAAAACCTTGCTAAGGATAAAACTATCCCAGAACTGCCTGCAGTTCAAAGTGAATCTTCTTTTCATCTTTCTCCAGTCGACCAAAGACAAAATATTCGTAACATTGTTACTGCTGCTGTTGGTGCACAACAAGCTGAAATGCTTTCTGCTCTTAGTCAGCAACTAACTCAATTAATTGAGAATAATATTGATAACGGGTTTAAACGTTTAAGTGTGCAAAGGCAACAACCGCAACAAATTCAAAACAGTAATAATGTTTCTGGTAATCCGCCTTCTCACTCTTTAATTCAATCTTTGCCAGCAGTTGAGCATCAAACGCTCGAACAACTTCTTGGCTTACCATCAGCTAATAACGAACGTAATGAGCTTAATAGACAAAGTCAAAGATCTTCGTTATCACAGGTTCATTCAAAACCAAATTCAAATTTGTCTTTACGCCCAGATAAAGTCAGCCATATTATCTTTAACTGGAAAATACGATATACTGGTGGAGCTGATAGCTTATCAGTAGACAATTTTCTATATCGTGTAGAAGCATTGACTCACACGACTTTGGGTGGGAATTTTGAGCTATTGTGTCAAAATGTTAACACTCTTTTTGACGGAAAAGCAAACGATTGGTTCTGGAGGTACCACAAGTCGGTTCGTGAGATCCGATGGAATGATTTATGTGTGGCACTTCGCAGACAATACAAAGATTCAAGCACTGATGTTGACTATCGAGAACTAATTCGAGATAGAAAACAGAAGTCAAACGAAAGCTTTGATTCTTTCTATGAATCGATCTTAGAACTTACAGATCGGCTTGATCAGCAGTTGCCTGAAAGCTATCTAGTGGAAATTCTGAGGAGAAATCTTCTTCCAGAAATTCAGCATGAAATCCTGAATCTGCAAATTTATACAGTTTCGCAACTTCGAGACATATGTAGAAGAAGGGAATTCTTTCTTCAAGACATATACCGGAAGCAGCCCTATGCAAAGTCAGATTCAGCACGCAGACGTATTGCTGCATTAGATATTCATGATGGTAACGATCACGAAGCCTTAATTGATGACAAAGGTCAAGAACTTTCTGCAATCGCTTTGGTGTGCTGGAATTGCAACAAAAATGGTCATCGTTTTCAGGATTGTCTTGGAGAGAGAAATGTCTTCTGCTATGGATGTGGAACTCCTAATATTTATAAACCAAATTGTAGAAGCTGTAACAATAATAATTCAAAAAACTACCAGTCGAGTGCGCTGAGAAGTGCACGCAGACCTCTGATATCGAAAGAAATGAAACACCAATCGACCAGTACGGATTAGATACTGAGTTGAACGTTGCCGATAAAAATGTTAAAATATTAAAACAAAATTCTACGATTACAACCGCTGCTCAATCTGTAACTCCTCTTAAGCCTTTTCACGTGCGTCTAGCAAATTATCAAGAAACTCGAAAACGAATCTTCGAAAATTTTCCTCACAAATATCCAACTCGTTCTAGCAATAGAATTCGAAAATTTTGGGAAAAAGTTAAAAATTGTAGGAAAGATTTCGTGTGCTCAGTGTTTGATAAGCCTAATGATATTCGGCCATATGCTGAAGTGACATTGTTTGGTAAATCCATTACTGGGTTGTTAGATACGGGTGCGTCGATAAGTTGTGTTGGTGCTCAAACTGCTCGTGAAGTTCTATCTGCAAATTTACCTTCGTTTAAAAAAATTAATTCTTTTGTGCGTACTGCTGATGGCAAAACGCAAAGTATTGTTGGATGTGTAGAAACGCAAGTTTCATTTCGTGGCAATAGCAAGCCAATTACAATTTTTATTATTCCAAGTTTGTCTCAGAATTTATATCTCGGTATAGATTTTTGGAAAAATTTTAATCTTTTGCCTATCCTTTCTGAAATCAACTCTAACGATTTATCTGACGCGTATCCTTTACGGTCATTAACTGAAGCTGAAAACAACCAGCTGAAAGTAGTTATATCTTTGTTTCCATCTTTTGCCAAAGAAGGTCTTGGAAAGACAAGTGTTTTAACGCATATCATTGTTGTTGGTGATAGTAAGCCCATCAAACAGCGTCATTTTCCAGTTTCTCCGGCAATAGAGAAACTCATTTATACTGAAATAGATAGGATGTTAGATCTTGGGGTTATTGAAGAATCGGAAAGTGCTTGGTCCTCACCAATTGTACTAGTACGAAAGCCAGGAAAAGTAAGGTTGTGCCTTGACAGTCGTAAGGTAAATTCAGTCACGGTAAAGGATGCTTATCCGCTTCCTAACATTGATGGAATTTTAGGCCGTCTACCAAAAGCTGAATTTATCACTAGTTTAGATTTAAAAGATGCGTTTTGGCAAATTCCTTTGGATATCGATTCCAGGGACAAAACTGCATTTACCGTTCCTGGAAGGCCGTTGTACCATTATAAAGTAATGCCGTTTGGGCTTTGCAACGCGCCTCAAACAATGTCGCGTCTTATGGACAAAGTCATTCCTGCGCATCTGCGATCCGAAGTATTCATATACTTGGACGATTTGCTGATTGTTTCAGAAAGTTTTGAAAAACACATGCAGGTCTTGAGAGAAGTTGCCAACTGTATAAGACAATCAGGACTAACAATTAACGTAGAGAAAAGTAAGTTTTGCTTAAAAGAGGTTCGGTATTTAGGACACATAGTGGGAGGTGGAACTATTCAGACAGATCCAGATAAAGTTTCCGCAATTATCGATTTCCCAGTTCCTAGATCCGTTAAGCAACTCCGAAGATTTTTAGGTATGTCAGGTTGGTATAGGAAGTTCATCCAAAACTACGCTTCTGTTACTGCCCCATTAACCGATTTGTTGAAAACAAATCGTAAGTTTTCTTGGTCTGATGACGCACAATCAGCTTTTGAAGATTTAAAATCCATTTTGAGTTCTGCCCCTGTTTTGCATAGTCCAGACTTCACACAGCCGTTTTTCATACACTGTGATGCAAGCAAAACAGGAATAGGAAGTGTCTTGGTTCAAATAACTGCGGAGGGTGAAGAGTTTCCAATTGCCTTTATGTCAAAGAAACTCAACCAAGCTCAACGCAATTATTCGGTAACCGAACAAGAGTGCTTAGCAGCAGTGCTAAGCATTAAAAAGTTTAGAGCTTATGTGGAAAGGCATGAGTTCACAGTGATAACAGATCACGCTTCGTTAAAGTGGCTCATGTCCCAGACAGACCTCAATTCTAGGCTAGCTCGGTGGGCATTAAAACTTCAAGGGTTCAATTTTAAAATTCAACATAGACGTGGCAGTCAGAACATAGTTCCGGATGCACTTTCTAGGGTAAACTCACAAGATTTGTTCGAAATTGATGGAGGAAATGGAATCTTTGTAGATTTAAATTCAACACATTTTAAGTCAGATGAGTATAAAGAACTTATTAAGAATGTTAAGGAAAATGAAAATAAGTTCCCAGACTTGAAGGTAATTGACGATTATTTGTATAGAAGGACAGAACACGCAACTGGTGAACAACTTCAGGATGATTTTTCTTGGAAATTATGGATTCCAAAAGGTATGGTTTCTGAGGTGTTGGAAAAAGCACATGATAGCCATTTAGCGTCACACGGTGGCATAAATAAGACACTTGATAGAATTAGGCGCTTTTATTTTTGGCCTGGTTTGGTAGCTGATGTCAAGTCGTATATCAATTCATGTGAAATCTGTAAGTGTACAAAACACCCTAATTTTATATTGCGTCCTCCAATGGGTAAGACGTCTGAAACACAGCGATTCTTTCAAAAACTATATGTTGACTTCTTAGGTCCATATCCTCGGTCTCGTTCTGGTCATGTTGGTATTTTTATCATTCTGGACCATTTCTCAAAATACCCTTTTCTAAAAGCGGTCAAAAAGTTTTCTGCGGATGTTGTCTGTAAGTTTTTAGAAGAAGAAATTTTTCATTCTTTTGGTGTTCCCGAGACTATTGTGTCTGATAATGGTACCCAATTTAAATCATTCAAATTTAACAATCTGTGTTCGCTCAACAATCAAATCAAATAAATAACAGAAAACCACTTTGTTTTAAATTCTACTTAAAAATATTTATTAAACAAAAAGATATTAAAAGGAGTTACACTTTATTAACTTGAAGGCAAGATCCACGTCTGTTACAGTAAACGGTTGAAAAGCGACAAACTAAAAAGCGGAGCAGCGTCAACTGCTTCAGCCCAAAATGTCTTGTACATACAGTACAAAGACAACAACAAAAATAACGCGATGAACAGTTTTATATACATTGTAGTTGTATAAACAAATAAATTGTGTGCTGCTAAGAGCACTGTTGAATGTTATAAATAACAAAAAAAAATGCAAGTTTGCATATTTGGTATGACGTGCCTCGAAGTTATTTAGATTATTGACTGGACAGCCATCCGAAACCTTTGTTTCAAGTGACTGAATAGTCATGAAAGAATTTAACTTAATTATAACTTAATTATAATAGTTCGCATTAAACATTCCGCCCCCCAAGGACGATAGTTCTTCAAGTATGTGCGAAGCCAGAGAGATATGCTTAGGTAAGTAGACCTCAAGGATGAGGAGTAAGGCCGATGGAGGTTATTGGTGAGTCGCCTGGTTGACTGGCTGCGCCTCGACTCGCAGCCGATGTGCCATTACTTTCATCGCTTTCTCGAGTGGAATCGTGGGAATCTATATTCGGAAGAAAACAAATTTTTCTGATTGGTCGTTTAAAAAATTTACCATTGCATTTTAAGGTAACTACGCGGACCAAGTTATCTTTGCCTGGATGAACTTCTGTAATGCGTGCTAAAGGCCATTTTCCAGGTGGACATCTCTCATCGTATAGTAAAACCAGATCTCCGATTCTTGCATTCGTGCGTATAGTTGCCCATTTTGGTCTCGATTGCATTCGACTTAGGTATTCTGAGCGCCATCTTGACCAAAAATGTTGTTTCATCTGTTCTATCAATCGCCAGCGATTGTTGCCGGTTGTTTTAAGATCGAGGAGGTCCTCATTTGGTATGTTGATTGTAGGCTCACCAATTAGAAAATGAGCGGGTGTGAGCGCATCGCAATTTTCAACATCTTCGTTAAGTGGACTTAGTGGTCGTGAGTTTAGACAGGCTTCAATTTCAGCTAGAAGCGTAGCTAGTTCTTCATAGTTTAAAACATGGTCCTGCATGATTCTTTTCAAATGATGCTTGGTAGATTTCACGCCTGCCTCCCATAAACCACCAAAATGGGGAGATGCAGGAGGAATAAAATTCCAGGTAGTACCTTCTTCAACCAAAAGTTCTCTCAGATCCTTCGTTAACGCAGAAGTATTTTTTGAATGCATTTTTTGTAAAGCAGTATCAGCACCTACAAAGTTTGTGCCGCAATCTGAATATATTTGACTACATTTACCCCTTCTTGAGACAAATCTTCGGAATGCAGCAATGAAAGCCTCAGTGGAGAGGCTCGATACGGCTTCTAAGTGGATGGCTTTAGTTACCATACACAAGAATATACATATATATCCCTTTGAAATTTTCGAATTTCGAAGTGAAGACTGTCGAACATCGATGGGTCCTGCATAGTCCACACCGCTATGTAGAAATGGTCGAGCTGGCTTAAGTCGAATTGATGGCAAATTTCCCATAAGTTGCTCAGCAGTTTTGGCGGTATACTTAAAACATACTAAACAGCGTTTCAAGATGTTTTGTGCGATATGTCGAGCATTTGGTACCCAGTATTTACAACGAACGAAGTTCAACATCAATTGAATGCCACCATGTAATGTTCTAACATGAGCATCTGAAAAGATTAGAAAGGTAAGTGGATTTTTATTTGATAAAAGAATTGGATGTTTCATAGATGCCGGAATGTCTGCAAGTTTAAGTCTGCCACCAACTCGTAAAATTCCAGTTTTGTCCAAGAAAGGACACAGGTTTGCAATAGCGTGCCCCTTTTGTAGGCAACCATTGGATATCTCTTCGATTTCTCTAGAAAAATCTATCTGTTGAGCTATTCGAATAAGATGATTAGTTGCCATTTGTATTTCTTGAAATGATATAAACCCTATACGGCGATCTTCCTTTTTGAGACAGTTATGATGAAATCGAAGCAGGTAACTGGTAATGATGAGTGTTTTTCTCAATGTAGAATATTTTACCAATATATCTGGATATGACTTCGAAACAAGATTCGATACTTGAACGGATTTACGTTCCTCTAAGTTTGTGTTTACTGCTGGATCAATATCGGACGGCCAAGAGGCAGGAACATCTCTCAGCCAAAGTGGACCATGCCACCATAGATCATGGTTAACTAGGTCTCGCGGCATAACACCTTTTGTTGCGCAGTCAGCTGGGTTATCCTTCGTAGGTACGTAACGCCACTGACTTATTGAAGTCAATCGTTGAATTTCAGCTACACGATTTGCTACATAAACAGTCCAGCGAATTGGTTGTGCTCTTATCCAGGCTAACACAGTTGTGCTGTCACTCCATAGAATTACTTCATCTATGGATCCTTCGAGTGATTCTGATACTTTGTTTATTAGTTTTGCCAATAACTGTGCTGCACATAATTCAAGCTTTGGTATTGATAATGTTTTAAGGGGTGCAACCTTTGTTTTTGCTTGTAATAACTGTATTATAATGTCTCCATTTTCCATTATAGTCCTTGAATAAACGGTTGCGGCAAATCCAACTTGTGAAGCATCACCAAATCCGTGTAATGAACATTTTCTTTGTTTAGAAATACCAATATATCTATGAATTTGTACCTCTTCTAAGTACTTAAGTGAGTTTCGATACTCCATCCACTCTATTCGTATATTGTCGGGGAGCAAATCGTCCCATTTGATGCCAGCGAGCCATAATTTTTGGAATAACAGTTTAGCAATAATTGTTGTCGGTGCCAGCCATCCTAGTGGATCAAAGAGTTTCGAAGCATCAGACAACAGGCTTCTCTTAGTAGGAGCCGATGATGTATCAAAGTTAACTATAAATGAAAAACAATCAGTATATGGTTTCCAATATAAACCTAATGCTTTTATAAAATTATCTTGATTAAGTTCAACAGAATCTGATGATTCCCTTAGCTCATGTGGTATTAATTGAAGTAAATCCATTGAATTTGAGGCCCATTTCCGCAAATTAAATCCACCAGCATTCAGTAATTTGCACAGTTCTTGTTGTAGAGCGAGGGCTTCTGGAACATCATCAGTTCCAGTCATGATGTCATCCACATAAATATCAGTCAAGAGCTTATCCGCTGCATCGGGATATCGATTATATTCATCTCTAGCTAGTTGTTGAAGAGTTCGAATTGATAAGAACGGTGCGGAAGTAGTTCCGTACGTTACAGTGTTTAATTTATATATTTGAACTGGTTCCTTTTTAGATTTCCTCCACAATATTTGCTGATACCATTGGTGTTCTGGTTCTATAAGTATTTGTCTGAACATTTTCTCAATGTCAGAGCTCAACGCAATTTTGTGTCTGCGCCATCGTAGAATTATTTGAGACAAATCGCACTGAAGAGCAGGGCCTGGTGCTAACTCTTCATTCAACGACCGTTGATTACGATATTTGCTAGACCCGTCAAAAACTACACGAAGTTTTGTTGTCGTACTACTTTGTTTTTCAACTCCGTGATGAGGAAGATAATACGCATTTTTCTTTACGTCATGTGGGTACTCGCCTACTAGTTGCATGTGTCCAAGATGAAGATATTCATCCATGAATTTGCTGTATTCTTTATACAACTCAGGTTTTCTCTCAAAAGTTTTCTCCATATTACGTAGCCTAATGCTAGCACCAATATGAGAATCTTCAAAGTCTTGAATTGATTTTCCTTCAATTTCAGCTTTGAATGGCAATGATACTATATACCGACCTTTGTCGTCTCTTTTATAGTTCGAAATAAAATGATTCTCACATGCAACTTCTTCTAATGTAGGTACCCGTTTTTGGGTCAATTCTTCTTGTTCCCAAAAGCGCCTTAATTGATCATCTATTTTGCAAAAATGAGTGCTAATGGTGAACTCTTGATTCAAAGAACTTATTGGTCCAGAGAGTATCCAACCGAAATAAGTTTCTTGGAAAAGTAGTCCATTTTCATTTTTATGTTGGCCCTCTTTTAAGATTAAACCATATACATCAGCGCCTAATATAATATCAATTGGACGTGATTCGAAATATTGAGGGTCAGCAAGATTGAATGGTAAGCTTGATGTTATTTTTAAAGGCGAAATGCTTCGATTTGGTAAGTATGTTGATAAATTTGGCAAAATAAAAGCTTCAACAGCAACAGAGAATGTGTCATGATTTGAATATAGTCGCATATAAGTGGACTTCCGTGCATAATTGACTTGATTAGGATTTACCCCATGAATTTTGAGGTGAGTAGAATGACAGCGAAGTTTGTATGTTTGCACAAACTGTTCAGTGATAAATGATCCTTGAGATCCTTGGTCTAGAAGTGCTCTTGCCCAAACTCTACCATTCGGGGTTTCAATTTTCAGCAAAAGTGTTGCAAGTAAAATATTAGTTAAGTATTGCGGCTGATGCGCATCGAGAGTGGAAACGTGATGGTTTTGTAAACTGCTTGAGCTTTGCTTGACTGTGATATTTTTAGCTGTCTCACTTGGAGAAGTATTATGTAGGAGAGTGTGATGCTTCTGATTACACACTTGGCAAGTATAGCTTGATTTGCAATCACAAGCCTTATGTCCGCTACTTAAGCAATTCATGCAAATTGATTGGCTTTTCACGAACTTAATCTTATCTTCCAATGAGTAAGATTTGAATGCCCAACACGAATAGAGGGAATGAGATTTTTTGCAGCAGAGGCAAAGTGATGATTTGTTAAGACTGAATGTCTTAAGCTGAGAGCGCGATGGCCCATTCATAGATTTTGGTTTAAAGGCAGCTTCAGCTGTGCCTAAGGTTTCTAACGTTCGGAAGGTACTTTCCAAGAATTGAAACAGATTTTCAAGTTCTGGAAGTTCATTTGAAGCTCTGAGAGTGTGCTCCCAATCTTTTCTAGTTTCTGTATCAAACTTTTGTACCGTAAGGTGTACAATCATTGGGTCCCAATTATCAGTAGGGACATTTAGATTAGCAAGTGAAGATAGACATTCCTTGGTAGTATCTAATAAAGTTTTGATCGCTGAGTGCGAAGGCTTACTACACTTAGGAATAGCGAAGAGCTTTTGAAGAAGCGTGTCTACAATAATGCGTTTATTGTGAAACCTGTCCTCCAATGTCTTCCAAGCTAGATCATAATTTGCTTCAGTTGCAAATATATGTCTTATTAAATGTTCTGCCTCTCCCTTGACGGAGCCCTTAAGATAGAACATTTTCTCAATTTTGTTCAATGACTTATTGTTATGAACCAGAGATGTGTACAGGTCTCGAAATGAAAACCATTCTAGGTAATCACCTGAAAATGTTGGAACAGCAATTTTGGGCAGCCTTGTTTCTGCTCCCAAAATTGTGTCCTCTCGTTGCACATAGACTGTGCTAGAATGGGGTGGTGTGCATGGATCTATAACGCCTTCAGTTTGAATAATGTCTAAGAGTTCTCCCTTTAATTCGAAGGTTAACTCCCTATAATGATAATATATCTCTTCGGTAATGTATGGAATATCCTTTGATTCCAATGATGTTTCTTGAGCTATTTTTAATATATCGAAATGATTTTTCTTTACCTTATCAAAGTTGTTGTTCAGTTCATTTAACACGGTGGTAGAGTATCCTCTAGATTTACTTCTTCGTTCACGTACCATCTTTATCATGCGTGACAAATCGTCAAACGCATCGCGTTGTTCTTCAATTAATTTTTCCATCGTTGTTGATCTTTCAGATACAAAATACAGTGCTGATAATCACTAGAGTTCCAAGGAAATACAGTAGAGCAGCGGCACAGCAAGCTAATTGTAGCGCACAGCAGGGCAGCCCGGAAGTGCAAGATGATATTCCAATTAAATATAGCAGAGTTGTTATGAAGATGCAAACAAAAGCTTTTGAATGCATTTAAATTTCTGTTAAGTTCCCGGGTTTCGGCACCAAAAAATGTTCGCTCAACAATCAAATCAAATAAATAACAGAAAACCACTTTGTTTTAAATTCTACTTAAAAATATTTATTAAACAAAAAGATATTAAAAGGAGTTACACTTTATTAACTTGAAGGCAAGATCCACGTCTGTTACAGTAAACGGTTGAAAAGCGACAAACTAAAAAGCGGAGCAGCGTCAACTGCTTCAGCCCAAAATGTCTTGTACATACAGTACAAAGACAACAACAAAAATAACGCGATGAACAGTTTTATATACATTGTAGTTGTATAAACAAATAAATTGTGTGCTGCTAAGAGCACTGTTGAATGTTATAAATAACAAAAAAAAATGCAAGTTTGCATATTTGGTATGACGTGCCTCGAAGTTATTTAGATTATTGACTGGACAGCCATCCGAAACCTTTGTTTCAAGTGACTGAATAGTCATGAAAGAATTTAACTTAATTATAACTTAATTATAATAGTTCGCATTAAACAATCTGCTTCAAAAGTACGGTATTAATCACCTGTATACTGCTGTGCATTCGCCACAGTCTAATGCATCTGAACGAGTCAATCGCTCAGTTATTTCAGCTATCAGAGCATATGTTAAACCTGATCAAAAAAACTGGGACGAACATCTTGGCAGTATATGTTGTGCACTACGTTCAGGTACGCACAGTTCTATTGATTCCACACCTTATTATATGGCTTTCGGTCAACATATGATCACTAATGGGTCCACATATGCACTCTTAAAAAAGTTAAATATGTTAGACGATAGAGCCGTGAAATTTGATAAAAATGATTCTCTGGAAATAATTCGGCAGAAGGCTTGTAATCAAATCCAAAAACAACAGCAACGTAACGAGCGTGCATACAATCTTAGAGCCAAAATCGTATCTTACAATGTTGGCCAAGAAGTGTTTCGGCGAAATTTTAAACAAAGTAACTTTGAGAAAGGTTTTAATGCAAAGTTAGGCCCAACATTTATTAAGGCACGAGTAAAGCGAAAGATTGGTACATGTTCGTATGAACTTGAAGATTTACAAGGACGACTTGTAGGCGTTTATCATGCCAAAGATATTCGGCAGTGAGTTCATACTTTGAGCTACAAGCGGTATCAGCTTTTGTGTTTTTTTTAACCCCCAAAATCTGATTTTGGCGGGGGGGAAATGTACCGGCGCTTGTAGCCACATAAGTTGTTTCCTGTATTTTAAATGTTTTTATTTTTCAAACCAAATCAGCTCCATCTAGTTGTCGAAATCAAATTCACCTCACTAAAATGAAGACTTTTCGTTTCCTTTTGGCTACAAAAACTAAAAAAATTTTTATTGGAAATTTTACGCTATTACGGGATTTATTTCTTTGAGATGCTGTTAGCGAAAAAATCGTGGTCTGATCGAACAATTTAAGCGTTCTTTTCTGATCAGCAGTCGCCAAAGAAGGTCAACTAAAATTCAATTAAAAGTTAAACTAGTGGAAAAAGTACAGTGATTTTTATTTTACAATTTAAATAAATTAAATTAAATTAAATAAATTAAATTAAAGTTGTATACATAGAACATTAAAGTTTTTGATCATAAAGCAAGAAAGAAAAGTAAGTAAGATTATTTTTAGTACGTTTTTTATGATATTAATTGTTGGTTTTTTTAAATAGTTAAGTTAAGAGGAATTCTTAATTGCTTTCATAGAAGCTGTAAAGTTGGCTTAGAAATCGAACAAAGTTTAATTACTGGTGCCATCTCCTAAAAGGGTAAATTTAAATTTTATCAAAAACAAAAAAAAAAAAAATTCTAATTTTGTTATAAAAATTAGTTAATTATCTATACAAATAAATATATATATTTATAAATCTCTCCAGACTTGGCACCATAGGGAAGTTAGTGCGAAAACAGAAAAAGCAAGAACTTTAAAGCTTTCACCATGCACATAAGCAGATTCTTGCATTAAAAAGGTAACGGGGACAAAAAGCATATAGGCAAGAAGTTAGTCTACGTCGGTCGACATGTCAAGCAGCAGCATCTCAACAAGCGGTAAAATAATCGAGTGATTAAAGTGCGGTGTTAAAATTAAAATTAAAGTTAAAGTTACAGAAAAAAGTTTAATTGCATTTAAGGACGGAAAAATTGGTTAAAATAAGTTAAAAAATAATTAAAGCAGCATAAATGTTAGTTTGAACTGAAAAATTAAAAGTAAAAGTAAAATCATATATAGTGGTATATACATGTAAGTGTACATGCATATATATAGTGATCGTGCAAATCTCACCACTTAATGCACATAAGAATAACCTTAAAATCTAAAATTAAATGATAAGCTAGCAAAATGTAGAATATAACTTTAAAATTAAATAAACGTAACAAAACTCTGAGCTAAACATGAAAAAAAAGAAACATTAGAGTGAAACAAAGAAGAAAAAAAATTTAATACATATCTAAAAACTCTAAGCAACATTTCTAAATAAAACTAAAATAATCTTAACTAAAATCTAAGCTAATATAGGTGCGCGATAAATGTTTAAAAGTTAGTAAAATTCTTAAAAATCTACTTAAATCTATGCTTAAAAGTTATTCTTAAATTATTGCTTGTTGTTGTAATCATTGGAGTTAGTTTAAATATACAAACACATAAAAAAAAAAAAAAAAAACATATTCAACTAATCTGCTAAAAACAGAAAAAAAAACAATGTTGCTAACGTATAAACTCACCACGCTTAGCTTATCACTAAGCCACTGCTAGCCAAAATTGGTAACATGTTTTATGTTAAAACGCTGTTAAACTCTGAACATGCATGTTAACGCGACCTTTCTTTGTGTCTTAGAAAAAAAAAATAATTTTACCATAAAAAAAAAAAAAAGCTTTCTCGCCTTTTAACAAAAACTTAGCTCAACGCAAATAAAAATAGCAACAATGCAGCTTGCCTTGCTCACCAACATGAAAGATCTTTCATCGCGGGAACAGTGGAGTTAAACAAAGTAAGTTTTTTTATTCTCTTCTTTTTATTATTTGCAAAGCTTTTCTCTTAAAATTTTTTTTAAATGAATGAACGAAAAAGAAAAACAACAACAACAAACATTTATAACTTAAAAAAAAAAACACATATCAGCTGTAACGTCATCTAATTGAAGAAAAAAAAAACAAAAGAACAAATATCTTTTAATGAGTTTTGTCATAAAGTTTTTTTACTAGTTTTTAAATATTTTTCGACAATGTAAACTTATAAAAAGTTATGAAAATGAAAAAGAAATTATTATAAAATTTAATTAATTGAATTTTTTATTATTTTTCACTTATATTAAAATATTATATTTTTTTAATATTAACATTATTTCATATCATGTTTATATTTTTTTCCCATAACTCTAGCCACATAAACCATTGTGTATTTAATATTTTTTTTTGTATTGACTTTCGTTAGTGTTTAAAATGAGTTATATATAAATTTTTCTTAAATAAAAACAACGGATTGTTTTGAATTATGTATTTGTAAAGTTAAAGTTTGATTTCATGCGAGCATTGTGAGTAAGTTGTGAGATACCTTTTTTTGGGATCATCTTATAGATAAATAGGGATTTTGTTTTATGATGATCATGGATGGGAGGGCAAATGTTGAGGCCAGGTCACCAATTCTCATCAATAACATAATTTTGAGCGCAGATTTTCTTTTCATCCTTTTAATTGTTCTTTTTCTAAATTTCTTATCTTTCTATCTTTTTCTTATTCTATGCATTACTACCTTTTACCCATTCCTTGCACGCAACTTAAAATTTGCATTACTGTAGTTGTGTTTTTATCAGTGATAAGCTACAAGAACTTTCACTCCCACTAGCCGACGAGCCAGAGCCGGAAATCAAAGCGTGCATCCGTCGCTTATCATCTGCTCAAAAATAACTATAAATATTCAGATCGTTACATGCTACAGCATCGAGAAGCAATTGAAAAGAACAAAAAAGTAGAAACCATAAAAACAAAAGTGATACACTCAATGTCTCCCTGGGTCAGCGATAATTTTAAAACCTTAATAACAATAAAGAACGGTATCTATAAAAAACTTAAGCAGAATCCTCATCAGCACGAATTGAGAAGGCGTCTGGATGGCATTAACATCGTTATCAAAAAAGCTAAAAAACATCTGATGGATAACTACTACAAACAAAAGTTAACTGATGTGAAGGGTGACATAAGAGCGACATAGAAAACATTAAATGGCTTCTTTAATCGTACATCACGAACAAACGTGATTGAAAAAATAGAACCGGCAGATGGATGCACAGTGTTTGGCAATACAGAAGTGGCCAACTGTTTAAATGGTTTTATGTGAATCGAGCGGTAGAAATAGCAGCAGAAATTGAACAAGAAGAGGACGACAACGTCAATGCATTTAGAACCTTGAGCGTAGCACGGAATGTATTTAAATATAGAGCAATTCCATATGAAAGCGATCACCTTTTGGACGACCCCTCTCCGATTTTAAAATAAATAGTCTCAATCGATTGCCCAGCAAAAAATAATGTTCCTACATATTTTTTGTTTTTTTTTATAGTGACTGGTTTAGTGGTGGTGTACACCACTGTCATGTGACAAAATTGAAGAATTCTTCATAAGGGACCTCATTGAAAGTTGTTTTAAAAAAAAACTACTAAAGCGATCGCAACGAGTGATAGCTCGTTGGAAAGGTATTGAATCAGGCTTTAATTGAAAAATAAAATTTTCCTAATTTTTCTCAGAAATTTACCTTTTTCCCCATGAAAATTAAATTTTCCGATTTTCCACAGAAGCTCCTAAATTTTCCGGCTAATTTTATTTTTTTTGGATTCCTCATAATTTTTGCTTTAAGAATCAGCAATAAAAAAATGGGCCCCGACTCCTTGTTTGGACAGGAGAAGATCATTTAAGAGACCACCTTGTTCTCATTGTTTTTATATTTTTTATAATTGAATTATTTTTAATTATTTAACATTATTTTATTTCATTATTAAAAATACATTTTAAAAATTAGTTCATTCAAGCCTTCAGTTCATTCAACTTGAATCCGAATTCCTCGATGAATTCCGGAATCTGCTTTACCACGGTCTCAAGGGAACATCTGCCGCTGCTAATTATCCACTGTTTGAAATGCACCTCCTGAATTAACAGCTGTTCAAACTTTTCCGCCAAATATTGCTCTAGCTCGTCAATCTTCGGACAATTGTCGCATTTGGACAGATGACAATTTTCCGTGGGGTATGCGCACAACGACATCGACAGGAGGTCCCTATATGTTTCAATTTCACCGTGAAATACTTTCAATTTCTTGCATGGAAAGAACATTAGTTTGATGTTTTGATGAAACATGCAAACGCAGACTGAATGCGTTCCGTGCCTGTCTAATGCCAGCACGCATTCTTTTGGTCGTAGGATGGCAAACTTAGAAAATCCCACTTTTTCTGCTGGGTATTTCTCTTTGAACTGATGGTATGCTTCGGATAGATTACATAATAATAATCTGCGCTGCTTGTGTACTTTTTCTCCATCTTCACGTGTGATAACATAGTCACGTGTACCTGGGCAGGCGCGGCTGTTGTCATCATTGCAGTAAAAATCTTGAATCAATTTCACCGTTGCTTCGCTGAGGGTCCTTGAGCCAAATTTCTTGGTGGGAGTCGCCAATATGCCCTTCTGTCGAACTAATTCTTTGCTTCTTCTCGCGATGTAAAAAAATGTTTGAAACTGTTCAGAAATCTTGCGTATAGACCATGATTGAGGCAGCACAGATAAAATGAGATATTTCTCAGGAAAAGTGGTCGCTAAATTGAATTTTCTTTTCAACTGCTCAATCATTTGTTTGCCGTCATCAACGTCATCTGCTTGACTGCATTCGTTATCAGAGCCTTCATCAAATATTGTCGCGATTGCACTCATAACTTTGCCTTTTTTCTCTTTCCTGTATTTTTCACTTCGCAACTTTCTTTTTCTAATAGGCGTTTCACCTAAAGTGGTAATAGCCTCATTCAAAGGACTCAAAGACATATTGACCATCGGAATGTCTGCCTCACTATCAGATGAAACATTTTGTTCAATTGTCATTACACTCTCGGATTGTGGTTGCATTTGTTTCAATGCATTTGCTTGTTGAGACAAATCGATTTTACACTTGGGGCAAATGAATTCTGCTTCTACACCGTATTGTATATTTAATTCATTCATGTATCGCTTCGAAACACCAGTTAATTTTAATACTTTTATCTTTTTCGAACGATGTCCACTCTTGTTAAACGGATTGCAGCAAAATTTATTCATTTTACTTTAAATTGTCTTTACAGCTTCACTCTTTACTTTACAAAAAAAACACTTTAACACTTTCACGTTTAGTATTCAACTGAAATTTGACTCAGAGTGTGTGAAGTATTTATATTTATTTTTGGTAAAAAATAGGTAAAAAAAATAAGCGATATTTGCTTTTCTTTAATAGGAAAATTTGCGTGAACTACTGGTCATAAAATGTTTTTTAATGAGGGACTTAATTGGTTACTGCCAATAAGCCGACCACAGGTCATAAAATGTTTTGTAAATTTTTTAAATTACCAGGTAATAAATATTTCGCCATATTTATGGAAAATCCGTGTTTTATGACTTGTTTCTGCATGTGTCATTTTAGGCGAAATATTTATTACCTGGTAATTTAAAAAATTTACAAAACATTTTATGACCTGTAGCCTCAGTCGGGTTTGGTGTGCCATTACATGCCACTGCTGCTATTATCCATGGATTTATGGCCGATCTTGTGAAGGCAGGCAGACCATATTCACTACACACTCAACTTGGGGCTCTTAAAAAAAAATTGATTTTTTCTTCATAAATGTATTTTTAACTGTAAAATAATTTTTAAAATGTATTTTTAATAATAAAATAAAATAATGTTAAATAATTAAAAATAATTCAATTATAAAAAATATAAAAACAATGAGAACAAGGTGGTCTCTTAAATGCTCTTCTCCTGTCCAAACAAGGAGTCGGGGCCCATTTTTTTATTGCTGATTCTTAAAGCAAAAATTATGAATCCAAAAAAAATAAAATTAGCCGGAAAATTTAGGAGCTTCTGTGGAAAATCGGAAAATTTAATTTTCATGGGAAAATTTAATTTTCATGGAAAAAAAGGTAAATTTCAGAGAAAAATTAGGAAAATTTTATTTTTCAATTAAAGCCTGATTCAATACCTTTCCAACGAGCTATCACTCGTTGCGATCGCTTTAGTAGTTTTTTTTTAAAACAACTTTCAATGAGGTCCCTTATGAAGAATTCTTCAATTTTGTCACATGACAGTGGTGTACACCACCACTAAACCAGTCACTATAAAAAAAACAAAAAAATATGTAGGTACATTATTTTTTGCTGGGCAATCGATTGAGACTATTTATTTTAAAATCGGAGAGGGGTCGTCCAAAAATTTGCCAATTTTGATCGTTTTCATATGGAATTGCTCTATAAGGAAGTCGATGTGGAGGAGATAGAAGACGTATGCCAATTAAATATAAATAAAGCGACCGGTATAGATAATATACCTGCGAGTGTTATAAAAAACTCGAGTGCGGTTATATCCAAAATGATAGCGAAGTTGTTTGCAGCTATAATAAAAACGGGAATATACCCAGCAAAGTTGAAACTACAAAAAATCATACCACTATACAAAGGGGGAGATAGTTGCAAGGCACTAAACTATAGACCAGTTGCAATTTTACCAGTGCTAAATAATGTGGAGAAACTGATGAAAAAGCAAAGATTAGATCATATGGATCAAAACAATTTACTCTTTGATCGTCAATATGGATTTCGGCAGCGATCTGGGACGCAACCCGCACTTATTCAGGCTATCGATGATATCTGCGCGTATTTAGACAGAGGATGTCACGAGGTAGGAGGGCTATTCATTGACTTGGAAAAGGCGTTTGAATGCGTTGATCACGATATTCTTATAGAAAAATTAAAGTTTGCAGGATTTGGTGTAATAGAAATACAACTAATGCAAAATTACTTGAGCAATAGGCATAAATTTGTTTTTAATGGAAGCACAAGGAGTGAATCGGGAAGAGTAGTAAAAGGAGTACCACAGGGTAGTGTGCTGGGTCCTCTGATATTTCTAATATTCATCTTCGCAGATGATATCACTATAATATATCCTAGCATGTCAAGACTGGTACTCAGAGCGAAGATGGAATATGACGTATCCATTCTTACCGAATTCTTTCGCTTTTATAAAATATCAATTAATGAAGACAAAACTAAATTAATTGTAATATCACCTCAACAAAGAAATATTGAAAAATTTAAATTTATGATGAATGAAACAGAAGTAGTGGAGTAAGAGCATGTCAAATTTCTTGGAATAACTCTCAGCAACAATCTTTCGTGGAATCGACATACATTGAATATACAGAAGAAAATATCGTATGGTCTAGGATTACTGCACAAATTTAAAAATAAACTCTCAATTGACACCAAACGATTAATATACAGTATTGGCCAAAAGTTAAGCACCCCATCGGAACATTTACTTTATATAACTATATTTTTATATAAATGAAATAAAATAAAAAAGTTTTTGGTTTTATGGTATCAATATTAAGTCTATTAAAGAAAATTAAAACAATGTCTTCTTCATTACTACAAAAAAAAAAATTATACATATTTTTCTTAAAACGCATAAAATTTTCGCTGGTCATAAATTAAGCACCCCCTTAAGAAATTAAAATGTTTTTTACGACCGCTAAGTAAGTTGTGATTTAACGCTCTCATGCTCTCCGTACTGTATTCTCAGACTCTTGCACTTTATTTGCATTGCCTTATTTCACAATAAATTTAACCGTTACATTTTTTTAGAGGCTCATTTTAGTAAGCTGTAAGCTGTGTGTTTGTTTGATTTAAAAATGTCACGAAAATCGTATTCCAGTGAAATTAAAAAACAAATCATCGATGATTTTAATAAAGGTTCATCTCGACATGAGATTAGTAAAAAATATTCTATCAATCGCTCTATAATAACTCGTCTTATCCAAAAATATGAACAAACTGGCACAGTTGCCACCAAAGCTCGTAGCGGAAGACCACAGAAATCTTCAGAACGAGACAAATCAGCGATAATAAGGCTGATTAAGAGTGACCCCACTATATCTTCCAATGACATAAAATCAGTTTTAAACCTGGAAATAAGCGATAGAACAATTAGAAGAATATCTGTTGATGGCGGCTTATTTTCTCGACGACCAGCGAAGAAGCCCTTTATTTCTGAGAAGAATAGAAAAGCCAGATTGCAATTTGCAAAAGACCACATCGACTGGAGTGTTCAAAAATGGAAGACAGTCCTATTTTCAGACGAATCAAAATTTAATTTAAAATATTCGGACGGAATGCGGCGTATACGCAGGCCTCAAGGACAACGCTTCAACCCAAAGTACTGCATACCAACAGTAAAACACGGCGGTGGGTCCGTAATGGTGTGGGGCTGCTTTTCTGGAAATGGAATGGGACCAGTGCATAAAATAACGGGTATTATGGATCGATTCATGTACTGTGACATTTTAAAAGATGTAATGCTGCCATACGCTGAGGAGGAAATGCCTTTGAGATGGATCTTTCAACATGATAATGATCCCAAACACACCTCTCAGATGTGTAAAAGTTGGTTAGAAGTCCAGAAAATCGAAGTTTTACGTTGGCCTGCTCAATCTCCCGATATCAACCCGATAGAAAACTTGTGGGAGATTGTAAACATGAAAATTAAAAGGACGAACTGTCGTAGCATCGATGATCTGTTTCCTTCAATAAAAGAAGCTTGGGAAAATATTCCACAAACAATAATAATGAAATTAATTGAATCTATGCCAAAGCGATGTCAATTTGTTGTAAAAAATAAGGGACTTTGTACAAAATATTAAAAAATAATTATAATTAACACAAGGGGTGCTTAATTTATGACCACCGAAAATGTTATCCGTTTTAAGAAAAATATGTTTAACTTTTTTTTTTGTAGTAATGTAGAAGACATTGTTTTAATTTTCTTTAATAGACTTAATATAGATACTATAAGACCGAAAACTTTTTTGTTTTATTTAATTTATATAAAAATATAGTTATATACAGAAAATGTTCCGAAGGGGTGCTTAACTTTTGGCCAATACTGTATATGTCTCTCCTGCATTCTCACTTGTCATATATGCCAATATGCTGGGCTTATAAAAATACCACGGAATTAAAGAAATTGCAAAGGATACAAAACAAATGCATTAAAACGGTATTTGGCCTACATCCAAGTTTCCAAGTCATCAATCCAAGATTCATCAAGTACACGGAGGCGTTTGGAAATATTCTACCCTTACACAGATTGTATCAATATCATCTTTTAATGCAGGTATTCAAAAACTTAGCAAACAGCAGCTATAACTCTATGCAACTTCAAGCACAAAATCATGGATTCAACACAAGAAATAGGTGCAACCTAATAATGGCGAGATGCAATCGAGAAGTCACAAAACAGCGTTATCTATTTGCGGGTCCGAGAGCTTATAATAGTCTAGCGGAAAATATAAAAAACTCTATATTAATTAGTACATTTAAATTAAAGTTGAAGCAATACTTACAAAATAATAATGACTAGTATAAAATAAAACGAACTAAGAAAATGTAATGTATATTGAAAATGTAATGTATATAATGTATATTTAAAAGAAAATGCAATGTATTGAAATAATATTGTAAAGCCAGAGTTGCAAGCTCATTTAAAGCTTTTAAGGCAATGGAGCAAAAATGAAATTGTTTTGTTAATTTAAAATAAAATAAATAAAAAAAAAAAAAAAAAAAAAAGTAGGCTGGTCCAAATTACCCGATGGCACTCGCACTCGCCCCAGCCTTAGGCGGTTTGCGGCGACACAAACGCGTAATATGGCCCCTTAATATTAAAAACGCGAGTGCGGCACCACCATCACGATTAAACCGCGCAATTATTATTGAGCTATTAATATTATTTTTTAAGCTTATTCCACAATTGCAAGAAAAAGCTTACAAAACTATTGAGGATATTAAGCTTTCCCACACATTATTAATACATTACTTTCTTAAACTTATTCTACAATTGCACGAAAAAGCTTACAAAAACCTTGCATGCGCAATATTATCACAAGGGTTCCATTTCAAATTTTTCTACAATTGCAGAGATGGTATTTTTCAATAATTTCTCAAGATTGTCATTGAACAAGTCCGTAGGATAAGTAAGAAAAAAACAAAATTTTGATAAAACTCGATTATATTATTCAACATAGTTGCCTTCGAGAGTGATACAACGAGTATAGCGATTTTCTAACCTTCGATACCACTTTCATAGTACGATTTTTCTTTCTCGTCAAAAAAAGCCTAAGTTTCAGCGATTACTTCATCATTGGACTTGGATTTCTTTTCAGCAAGCATTCTCTTGAGATCTGAAAACAGGAAAAAGTCGCTGGGGGCTAAATTTGGAGAATACGGTGGGTGAGTAAGCAATTCGAAGCCCAATTCATTCAATTTTGCCATCGTTTTTATCGATTTGTGACACGGTGCATTATCTTGGTGAAACAACACTTTTTTTTCAAATGTGGCAGTTTCTTGACGATTTCAGCCTGAATCGATCCAAAAGTGCACAGTAATAGTCGCTGTTGATGGTGGTTCCTTTTTGGAGATAGTCGATGAATATTATTCCTTCCGCATCCCAAAATACAGACGCCATCACCTTACAAGCCGACTGTTGGGTCTTTGCTCGCTTTGGATTCGGTTCGTCGACTCCTGTACACTCAGCTGACTGTCTTTTGGATTCTGGTGTGTAATAGTGCGGTTTAATAGCTCCAAACATTCCTCTGAAGCGTCAATTCGTCGTTGTTTTTGGTCCACTGTGAGCTCACGAGGCACCCACTTTGCACAGAGCTTTCGCATACCCAAATGTTCGTGTAAAATGGTAAAAACACTACCATCTGATATCTTTACAATTTTTCCAATCTTTTTCCATTTTTTTTTTTTTTTTTTTTTTTTTTAATAACAATAGTTGCACACAAAATGCTATCGAACTCACGAACTCACGAATCAATTGTCAGATTGTTGTCAAATTTTTATACGTATGTTTGAAGGTTGGCACTAAATAAAAATCATATGGAAAAAAATCTAGTAACGCCACCTGTGTCATCCTATGGACTTTTTGAACATATTGTTATAAACCTCGACTGCAGCCTCGAAAGTAGATTTTTAACTTCCGACAGCGTATCTACAAAATGAAGTAAGAAAAGGAATCGTGGAAAGTGGCGGAAGATTGTAGCCATTTTACATCCATAGTGAATAGTACAAGCAAAATAAATATGATTTAGACTAGACGCTTGAGGATATCACAAGATCTGCTCTTCAAAAGTTCACGTGATAAGTCAAAGTGTCAGATCCAAAAGTTCACAGTGAAATCCGCTCCAAGTTTTTTATCAAATTTATTAAAATTCCAAGCGATAAAATTGCACACAGTATACTCTATCAATAGAGCTTCACCAATTCCAATTCACCACATTGTTTAAGTTTTATTTGTGAGTACAAATTTCATATATAAAACATAAATTCGGCAATTGTTTATAAATTGCGCCACACAAACACGTCAGCTGTTCCCGCGTAAACAGTGGAGAGTGTCACATATGACATATGATTTGACATTTATAAGCCAAGCTCAGCAAATACACAAACCGCAGCCAAATCTCACACCAGCCTAAAAGCAAGCAGCACTTTTTTGCAAACATGCCTTTAACAGTGGAGGCGATGGAAAAGCAACCACCGGATAAGACGGATCCCTTTAGACGAAACAGCGCATTAGCAAAATCGCCCCCAAAAATCTCTGATGCATACCAACAACAACAACAACAACAACAACAACAACAACAACAACAACAACAACAACAACAACAACAGCAGCAGCTACAGCAGCCAAAACAACAACAGCAACAAGAACAACAGCATCGGCAGCTACAAAAACAGCAGCAACAACAACAACAGCAACAAGAGCTACAACAGCAGCAACAAGAACAACAACAGCAACAAAAACAACACCAGATGCAACAGCAGCAACAACAACAACAACAGCAGCAACAACAACAACAGCAGCAACAACAACAGCAGCAGCAACGACAACAGCTGCCGCAACAACAACAATACGCTACATCATGGAGTAACCAATGTTTAAACTCACCGATGATACTCGCAACTTCCCCACAACAGCAACTTCACTGGCAAGAAGTAGGCACGCATAAAAGGCAAAGGGAGAGTCCAAATAAAAATCGTAAATTTAAAAAACAGGTCAAGCTGGATGAATATTGGCTTAGCAAACCAGTATCATCTAGCAATAGATTTGCTGCCCTAGAAGTTGATGAACCCTCGGAAACTCCACTCAAACCAGCTGAGAAACCTACTAAGCCCCCTCCCATATATGTAGATAAAGTAGAAAACATATCGCCACTCATATCTCTACTTGTTGAGCACGCTGGTGATAAGTTTGAAATGAGAACACTCAATAATAATAAGGTCAAAATTCAACCAGCAACACCAGAAACATATAGCTTGATAATTAAGCAGCTCGACCTTAAAAAAACGGAGTTTTATACCTTTAAACCCAAAAACGAAAGAAACTTTAAAGTCATTCTCAAAAATATGCACCCATCAGTGGATACTGATGACGTAAAAAATGCCTTACACGAAGTAGGTCATATTGTTACAAATATTTACAATATTAAAAATCGAGAAACAAAGAAGCCATTGCCAATGTTCGTAGTAGAAATCGAACCAAATGAAAACAATAAACATATATATGCCATTAAGACATTGTTACATAGCTGCATCAAATTTGAACCACCGCGTCCGAAGCGCGAGATACCACAGTGTGCTAACTGCCAAGATTATGGCCACACTAAAAGCTTCTGCCGACGAACTCCGAAATGCATAAAATGCGCTGGAAATCATGCTTCGTCAAAGTGTCCAAGAGAAGGTAGACGTGAAGATGTCAAGTGCGCTCTTTGCGATGGAAATCATCCTGCAAATTACAAGGGTTGCACAATCTATCAGCAACTACAAAAATCGAAATACCCACCCACTAGAGCCAAAGCATTACCCGCAACGCAACAGCGAAGTCTTACTTCTCAAAATCCATTGCCACCCCAAAATCAGCAAGATAATATCACCTACGCAAATGTAGTCAGAAATTCTTGCGAAGAGAATCATCGTGAAGAAAAATCTAGCGAAATGAAAGAAATGATGGCATTGCTTAAACAGGTTCTGCAACAAATCACCACTATGATGACAGTAATGGTCTCGCTCACAACCAAGCTGTGTCCCACAATAACGCCATAAAAATCGTCCTTTGGAACGCAAACGGACTGTCACAACATTTACTTGAAGTAAAAACATTTTTAGCAGCTCAAGATATCGACCTTCTCTTAATATCTGAGACTCACTTTACAAAAAAAAGTTTCTTTAAAATACCAAAATATAATTTCTACTATACTTTACACCCTGATGGTACAGCACATGGTGGAACGGCAATACTCATAAAAGACAAAATCAATCACGTTTTATCCCCAGCATACCAAACAAACGAAATACAAGCAACCAGTGTGTTAGTCACCGATTGGAATGGACCATTGAAGATATCCGCAGTGTATAGCCCACCGAAACATACAATTAAACAAGATATGTATGAACATTTTTTTAAATCTCTTGGCAACAGATTTATTGCAGGAGGAGACTTTAATGCTAAACACACCCATTGGGGATCTCGTTTAATAACAACTAAAGGGCGTCAACTCTTCGCTGCCATACAAAATAAAAACCTAACTGCAGTATCCACGGGAGAGCCAACATACTGGCCAACAGACGTCAGCAAAGTGCCAGACTTAATCGACTTTTGCGTAGTTAAAGGTGTACGAGCAAATGATATACATGCTAGGTCAAGTCTCGAGTTATCATCTGATCACTCTCCTGTCATTGTCACCCTCAATCGACTCCTTCAGGAACAACCTCAAAAATGCTTTCTCCATAACCCAAAAACAAACTGGGTATACTTCAGGCACCTAGTCTCTACATCGTTAAACACAAAAATGCCTTTGCATTCTGACGATGACATAACGAAAGCTAGTGAGCACTTTACTTTACGCGTCCAAAAAGCAGCTTGGCTCTCTACACCCACAATAATCCAAAAAACAGATCCCGCATGCTCCATTTCGATCCAAAAAAAGTTAGAAGAGAAAAGGCACGCACGAAGAGTATGGCATCAACTCGATATCCAAGAGATAAAAAACACTTAAATAAAGTTACCAAGCAACTAAAAGAACTCTTGAGGGTCTCTATGGAGGAACATACGCAAAAATATCTTTCTCAACTCGATGCCACCCTAGTAAGACTATTCACTTTGGAAAGCTGTTAAAAATCTTAAAAGGCCTGTAGCGCAAAATACACCACTGCGTAAATCGGATCAATCTTGGACTAAAACAGACAGCGAAAAAGCTGAAACATTTGCAAATCACCTAAGCACAGTCTTCACTCCAAGCTCAGAAGAATCGCCAACCAACACGCAAGATCAGATAAACTCGCTTTTAAACCAACCATATCAAATGGATATTCCCATCAAAAAGTTCAGAAACAACGAAGTACGTAGTGTTGTCAGAAATCTACAGTTAAATAAGGCCCCAGGGTATGATCTTATAACAGCAAAAACTCTTAAAGAACTGCCGGACGAAGGTTTCACCTTCTTAACCCAACTTTTCAATGCTGTTTTAACGAAAGGATTTTTTCCTCCTCAATGGAAGGTTGCGCAAGTCATTATGATCTTAAAACCTGGCAAGCAACCAAACAATGCAAAGTCTTATCGGCCAATAAGCCTCCTAACAATTATTTCTAAAATTATGGAAAAATTAATTCTTAAACGACTTATGCCCATAATCGAAAATAAGAATTTAATCCCAGCGCATCAGTTTGGCTTCCGAAGAAAATATAGCACGATAGAGCAAATCCACAGACTAGTTGAAGTAATACACAATGCCTTTGAAGCAAAAAATTACTGCACTGGTGCATTTTTGGATATATCCCAAGCTTTTGATCGAGTATGGCATAATGGCCTTTTGTTCAAAATAAAAAAAAATATCCCGACAACCTTCTTTATATTAATCAAATCGTATTTAAGCGATAGACACTACTTCGTTAAGCAAGGTGACGAAGTAACGTCCCTGCATAAAATAAAGGCTGGAGTTCCCCAAGGTAGCATTATGGGCCCCATTTTGTATCTTTTATTTACTTGCGATCTTCCAACTCCCGATGGGGTTGTAGTTGGCACCTTCGCTGATGACACAGCAGCTCTCGCAGTTGGCCCAGATTCAAAAACTGCTTCAGAAAAACTACAAAAAAGTCTTGATGATATTACTCAATGGCTTAAAGACTGGCGAATAAAGCCAAATGAACTTAAGTCAGTACAAATGACATTTACTACAAGACGTGGTACGTGCCCTCCTGTAAAACTAAATAATGTTCAGATTCCTCAAGTAAAGGAAACAAAATATTTAGGTGTCCACCTAGACTCTAAACTTAATTGGAAACACCACATTTTCACCAAACGTAAGGCCCTAGGCATTAGGCTAAGAAGTCTTTATTGGATGCTAAACAAAAAATCCAAGCTATCTCTGGATAATAAGATACTATTATACAAAGTTGTTTTGAAACCTATTTGGACCTACGGCATTCAGCTGTGGGGGACAGCTGCAAACTCCAATATAGAGATATTGCAGCGTTTTCAATCGAAAACTATGCGTATGATCGCTAACTGCCCATGGTATGTTACAAACGCACAACTGCACTGTGACCTCAAAATTCCAACAGTTCGAGAGGAAATAAGGAAAATCTCAACCCGCTACAAGGAACGTGTATTATCCCACCCTAACCACCTGGCGGCGACCCTAATGAATAACAGAAACGTGTTCATCAGACTTAATCGAAGGTCTCCACAAGATCTGCTTTTGTAAACTGATAAAACTTATTTATTACTTATATTACTTTGATTAATATTAAAATTGAATAATACGGATGCACCACTGGGTGTATACCGTCCAATGTTTATTATGCATGCTATTTTATAGTTTTCAATGTATTAAATATTCCAAATATTACTTATTGTCTAACGACAGATCGTAATAAAGAAATGAATTAAAAAAAAAAAAAAAAAAAAAAAAAGTTCACGACATGACACAATAGAAGACACCGCGAAGGCTAATATTAGCCGATATTTGTAACAACAACATAGAAAACACAAGCCACAGACACTTTTTTCAATAAAATATATATCCCAAACTTCAACAAAATTCCCTTTACTTGGCAAATGTAAAAATGAATTTATTGTTTACAAAGCTCATACTGCGCTATGTGAAATGGCGGAAAAATGTATTCCTGTACGTGTTGACACATATACTATGTTTGAAGGATCGCAGATCTTCGAATCTGTAATTAAAAACAAAACAAAAATTATCGAGAAACTCAATAGGATATTTTTATTTATTTATTTATTTTATTGGTTATTTTGTAATAAATAAGCCCTATTGGCCGATAAACATATTACAAAGCATATTTTAATTCGATATTTTTTTCAAACGGTTGGAGTAGATTACATATTAATAATAGTTATTTATAAGTTTGCTCTTGAAAGTTTTTGGAGTTAATGAGAATGTGCTTAGGTTTGTAGGTAACTTTTTCTAGCAGAGTGCCGCCGTTCGTACTAGAAATGATCGTCTAAAAGTCGATGAAGAGATTTTCGGTATGAGAATCTGTTTGTTTCGAGTAGACCGACTAAAGTTAAATTTGCTCACCATATAGCGTGGAGCGCTAGCTTTCATAACTTTGTAGAAAGAGTACACCAGTCGAATGTTTAAAAAAGTTCGAAAAGAACTTTTCAAAAATTTGTAAACAAACATGGATACATGATCAAATTTTTTAAGTCCATATACAAAGCGGACAATAGTATCAACAATTTGTTCAAGACGTTTAATGTTATATGCCAGCGTACCAGAGTAAACTTTAATGCAGTACGTTACGCAAGACATGAGTAATGCATGGCCTAGGGTGTATTTCACTTTCAAAGGCAAGTAAAAATTAGTGCAATAAAGTTTTCTTAAGGTAAATCCGACATTTATGTGTGATTCGAAAGATAACTGACTATCAAGAATTACCCCAAGACATTTCATTTTATCGACAAAACAAACTTGCACACCATTAAGTGTAATGTTTAAATCATTTGTAACAGCCCTTGATGGATTGAACTGGACACATTTGGTTTAGAGGGATTTATACTCAAGAAGTTTTCGGGCATCCAAGAAGAGACGAGTGAAAGATTATAACTTATAGTGGATTCTAGGTCATCTAAAAATTTAGCATGATTTGAGAACAAAAGTTGAATATCATCAGCGTAGATGAATGGTTTACAAGTACCAGCATCGAAGTATTTCGATATTGGTAATCGAATATACAAAAAAAAAATACTCAATTCAATACTCCAAAAATTCAATTAAACGCCGCTAGATTGGCCGTTTCGCCCATTATGCGGTGTTAGAAAAGAATCCACTGCTAAGCGCTTTCCAAAAAAAAACAAAACAACCATTAAAATTCCTTGTCCAAACGTTGTAAAGGAATATAACAAGCAAATGGGCGGTGTTGACTTGCAGGATTCGTTCACTGGCCTTAATAAAATCCACATGAAAAGTCGCAAATGGATCAGCCGAATGAAGTCCTTCTCGATATGGCCGTGATAAATGCATGGGTATTTCATAATAGAGTGAATAACACTAGGAAGGATACACTACCATACTTAAAGCTGAGCGAATTTCGAAGAGAGGTTGCAGAGGTACTTTGTGGAGATTTTAAAAATGCGCGTGAGCCGCCAAGTAATTGAAATACTTAACTTATATAAATAGTACATAGCTAAAATTTCTGTTTCCTATGACTATTATTTTCAACAACTTTGGAAAAAGTCCTGCAACAAAGATAAAAAAAACTGAATGGAGCACGCATACCACCTAAAGAAATCTGTAAGGACGCTGTCGGTCACTGGCCAGTGTACGATTCGAAGCGTCAATGCTGCAAATTGTCATCTTGCGAAATAAAATCATTTATATTTGTTCAAAATGTGCCACGTACCTACGCCTGAATGCAACCACTATTTTTTTTTTTATGATTTTCATAATAATTAAATAATATTTTATCAAATAATTTTAATAATTCATTAATTTTCCCAACTTTTCTTTCAATTAAATATATGAAACTTTAAATTACCTATGCTGCATAATGTGCCATATGTGGCACAACTAGGTAAATGCAGTTAACACAGAAGTTACAAGTTTGATTGGAAAATAAATAGCATATTTGTTTTTATCGATGTTAAGGGACAAAAAAAATTGATGTTTTAACATCGATAACGCCCTATCCCAAACATCGTAACATCGATGTCACGAACGTATAATCGACGTTTTTAAATTGTACTCTTTTTTAAACGCTTTCACAAAGCATTGCATCAAATTTCCAACGCAACAAAAATTAAAAAAATAGCTCTCAATCATTTTTATTGCTCTATCTTTTTTGCATGTCTCTGTGCTACAGTGTGTATTTATGTTGTGTGTGTTATTTGCTATAAATAGTTGATTTTTTTAGTTTGTTGTTTGGTTGCTGAGAGTGGTTAAGTGAATATTGTTAGTAGATCATTGATTGTTTTAAATTCTAGCATATTCTTCCAAATTACTATTTTTGCAATGAATTTACAAGAAATATAAGTTTATAAATTTTTCTTATTACTTGTATTTTTCGATGTAATAATTTTTATTCTAAATAAATAAATCCTGTGATATTGGCCAATATTGATGTTTTTTGTTCGATAAACATCGCTCAACATGGAGCTTTTGATGTCAACATCGATGCCTTCTAAAGTTGCCAATCGACATGCCGCTCTTATTTTCGCTCTACATACGAGTGAGGTGGAAGACAAATATTAGCGGAAAATAGTATGATTACAGAGAAACATACCGATTTGTTGTATTTCTGCTCATTCCAATCTTTTTCTTGCACGCACGTGGTCGATCGAGTAACCTGAAATTTTAGATTTTATTCCCGAAAAAAAAAATTAACTAAACTAAAATTTAGTGGTAAAAAATTAAAATTGTACAAATCTAAGGTCGACGTATTTTTTTATACGTGCTCAATCGAAAGTTTACGGTTTCAAAATGACGTTTTAAAATCAGCGAAAATTTCGTTTTTTTGCCACAATTTCACTATTTTCCATAGAAATATATACAAATTTGGTATCAAACGAAAGGTATTTTAAAGCCACATATGCTGGCATCCATTTTGGAGAAATAAATTTCATTGTAATTTTTAACAGTATTTAGCCGATATCATAAGGAGCGCATTTTCGAAATTGTTTCATTTTAATTTATATTTTATTTAAGAGAATTCTAAAAGTTACCTTTTTTGGTTTTTTAAATTTTTAACTTTTTATATTAAAATGTTCTTTATTAAAATATGCATTTATTTTCTTTTGGCTGCCACACCTCGCTCCAGTAATATAGCTTCCACCCTATGGTAACTCATTACCCCAACTAACCAAGGGTTAATAACTGAAAAGTATAAAATATATTTGTTTCTTTTAAAATTTTCAAAATGAGCATGATTATTCTTAAAATGAGCATGGGAAGCATATAGAAACTTAATAATTAACAAAACAGGAATTTTTTTAATACAGATCCACATGGTATAAAAATAGGTTTTTAGTAATAACTTTTGATTGGAAAAGAATTTTGCGATATTTTTTTCAAATAAATTATTTTTGAAGCTATACTCTTTTATAAAAAATATAAAAAGAAAATTTTTTAAAAATTTAATTTTATCAAAAAATCGAAAGGGTGTACCCTTGTTTTTTTATAATAGAATTAGTTAATAAATTTTTGTTTAAAACTGAATCAATTTTTGCTAATAAACGTCATTCCATGTGAAAGGAAGTGTAAAATGCAATTTTTAATTTAAATTTTTACAACAAAAACAAATTTTGCGTAATTTTTTGAGGACACATTGAATATTTTGGACCTATTTTGAAAAAAATATTAAAAATACAAATGTACAGTAATTGGTATTGTTAAAATATTTTTTGGCAAGTACTTTTATTAAACTTTATAACAAAAAAAATTTTGTGAAATATGTTAAAAACTAGCGGAGATATTTACACCGAAAGTCATATTTTTAAATTTCCGATTTTCTCATTCCTTCAGGCAAACAAGTTAAAAGCACAAAGTTGTATAGAAGCCCTGTTAAATATAAACTTTTCCGATCAAATATTTACACATACGGAAATTTGGAGAAAAAACAATATTTTTGATACCCATATTGTGGTCTTCATTTCTAAAAAAAAAATTAAAGAAAATAAAAAGTTAAAAATTTAAAAAACCATAAAAAAGGTAACTTTTGGAATTCACTTAAACAATTTCGAAAATGCGCTCCTTATGATATCGACTAAATACTGTTAAAAATTACAATGAAATGAAATTTCTCGAAAATGGATGCCAGCATATGTGGCTTTAAAATACCTTTCGTTTGATACCTAATTTGTATATATTTCTATGGAAAATAGTGAAATTGTGGCAAAAAAACGAAATTTTCGCTGATTTTAAAACGTCATTTTGAAACCGTAAACTATCGATTGAGCAGATATAAAAAAAATAAGTCGACCTTAGCTTTTTGTCATCTATCACATATCCAAAAATTATTCAAATCGGTGAGTGACCCCTGGGGACCTTTCCTTGTCAGTATGCTGCAGAAACGAAAACAAAATTCCCATAAGAAGTACATTGAGGCTTTTGACTGCGAACAGGCAGCGGAATTTTTTTTCGCTGGGTAGTACGCTGTTGAAGGAAAAAAGTTGTTCAGTGTAGCCAAGTTCACAACCATGTGTGGAGAGTTAAAATGTCAGAATTTCGCTGGCATTTATATGTCCGTACATTTAATTGCCGCGGAAATTTGACATTCAACAATAAAAAAATGCGGCATGTGTTGGTGTTGAATTTGTTATTAAACAAATTTATTTAGTTTATGAAGTGCTTTTTCTCCATACAAAAATTTTGACTCTACCCAGAATTTCACGTGTAGAATTATATGGCCAAAAATTTTCGTTACTACAGCATACTAAGCTTAATGGAAAAAGTTTGCATTACCACTTAATTTTTGTACCACTAAAAAAAATTTACTTTATCATTAAAATTTTAATGCTAATGAAAAAGTGTACGTTATCATTAAAATTTTTCATAACCACCAATACTAATTTTATAACAATTTTAATGGTATACTACTAAACTTTAATGGTAATGCAAATTTTTTTTTCATAACCATTAAAGTTTTAGTGGTAATGCAAACTTTTTCCGTTACCATTAAAATATTACGTTATCACTAAATTTAAGTGGTAATGCCATTTTTCTCTTTCATTACCACTGCATATTAATGGTAATGCAATTTGTTCCATCACCATTACAAACATATTAATGGTAATGGTATTTTTTTTCTTCCATTACCATTACATACTAATGGTATAATGGTAATGAAATTTTTTCCAATTACCATTACATGTTAATGGTAATGCAAATACCACTAGGTGGATAGTTGTAATGGAAATTTCATGGTAATGGGAAATGCCCATGTATACAACATGGCAACTGCCTTTGCTTCAGAAAGGGCAACCAAAAGTAGCATTACTCAGTAGCTTACAACGTTCTTTCTATGGAATGTACATTACGTTTCTAATATATTTGTAATGTAGAAATGATGTATCGTTTGGTAAGCCATTACAAACGGCACAACTTGGTGCATTAATCAAACGCATTTAGGCTCAATTTCACAATTGTGTTAAATCTCCAATTTAGTAGTCGTTTACAATCACTTCGAAAGCGACTTGGTTCACAATATAGACTAAACTACAGTACACACTACAACCACCTATAATCTTATTTTTCTTCATTCAAAAATACTTGCAATTCTTCGTCCGTTAAATCGAAATCATCCTTTTCTTTTTCATCTACCGGTGGCAAGCCTAAACGATCAGCAACTTTCTCACTAAATATCATGCTAACAACTGATCCTACAAGCTTAGGAGTCAAACCACGATAGCATCCATAGAAACCATCCATCTTTCGAATGTATCCGGCTAAATAAACAATATGGTTTTCAGAAATAGCGAAAACAATATTTTTCTAAAACTTGCCATATTGGAAAATATTGGGAAGCACCATTATAGGTTTACCAAAAACTGATGTTCCTGGCCGTGGCGCAATCGGTTCGTAGCCGAGCTGAAATTATGTTAATTCATTCGAAATACTCTGGTCTCGCGATTTAAATTTTTACCTGTATTAAAACCTTCGAGTACTCAAATGGATGCAGTGCAGCGCTTACTCCAAGACGCATTCCGAACCGAATCCACTCATTGACTTCCTTGTTATTGTGCTTAGACTCACTAGCGGTGCTGACATAGTTCGTATCCATGGTGCAAATCTTCCCGTCTGATGAAATCGAGTGAGATATTATTTAAAAGATTGTACAGCTTCGGGTTCGAAGAAATATACTCAAATATGTTCACTATTCGTGAAAAATTAGCAATAAAATGTACTGCCAAAGTCAGGTTATGAAGAAAAAAATGGCATTTCCTCAGCACAAAAAACCATTACATCAGAGTTGCACAGTATGTACATCTATAACACTATCTTTATCTAGTATCAAAGTATTGCCCGTATAAAATTTTTAATTTTGTATCAATAATTTTTAAAATATATAATTCATAGTTTGTTAAAAAGATTTTTAAGATTACATTGCCTCAGACGAATTTCATTCCGTGCATAAGAGATGTAAGAGAGTAAAGAAATAAATTAATAAATACTTATATGTATTATTAGTTTTTAACAAGTGAATATTTAGAATTAATGTCATGGGCACCTTAAAATAGTTTTATTTTGACACAATGGTGAAATCCATGGCAGAATTATAAGGAAGGGCCGACTCGGAGAGGAATGAAGTAGAAAGCAGAATAAAGTGGGCTAGATGTCAAAATCAGCTGTTCATCTCGAGTTTCTTTATGTTCACGTTTCTCAGTTGTTTTTAGGTTAAAATTGTTATAGGTTTCTTTTTGCAATTTTAAGTCTTCTTTCACATTTTATAGTTGTTATTACACTGTTTTAATAACACTTTCACTCAATTATCACAAATTTAACTGACCCGATCGCACTGTTTGAAACTTAGAAACAAAAAATATTTTCTTCATTGGAAATTTCTACGAAATTCGTCGTTTTGACAACTAACCAACCTTTTTATTATCCACTCTTGGTTGACGCGTGAGGGCAACAAGCAAATCGGCACTACCTTATAATTCTGCCATGGGTGAAATCAAATGTCAAACGCCAAATATTTTCTCTTACAACGACATTTCGCTTGATGGTCCGTGTAGACTGGCCTTCATATTCATTCAACGTTTCTCAGTATTATTCAATTTTTCCAGCTTAATCTTTTTGAAATACCGATTCTGACATTTTACTACGTATTTCCTATTGAAATTAATTTTGGCGTTCCTCTCTCATGATGTCTAAACTTTATTTTATACCACAATTTCTTTAAGTATTTCCATTCACGCGCGATTAAATTCATCTCATCATTTATTCTTTTTGCTTAATTCAAACCAAACGGTAGAGGCACTTACACTTAATAGCCCGAACACAACACGCGCGACGAGCGGCAAGCGCTAATTGTCACTTTTCATTTACAGGTATTTCTTATGGGACGAATTTCGGAGACTTGTCGCGCAACATTGTCGCTTGCCGTTGCCGTCGGCTTCAATTTAATTTTAATTCGACAGGCAGCATAAGCAAGTTTCTGGCATTGTTTACATTTGTTAATACTGATCGCATTCAGCAAACTGTACTGTTGTGAAATTTCTGGTGAGTAATTGTCGTTTTGCTTGAACTTCACAATTTTAAGTACAACTGAATAACGGCATAAGAATCCATAATGAATGCAAAATTGATTTATAAATAAAATTTTTAATTTAGTGACTTTTTGTTTTGAGGTAATTCACCAAAACTGCGCAACTAGATTATTATTTTTAAGCGCTCTTTAGTTGCGCTGTTCTGGTAAATCCACTAAGCACCACTTCAAAGAAAAAATCACTGATTCTTTGCATAAATGCATTTAGGAACTCAGCCATACTTTCGACAGGCGATAATTTCGATAAAATATCACTTTGCTTTCATTTTTTCATACAATTTTATTGTTTTTTATTTTTTCATACAATTTTGTTCGCTTCAAAAGTGAAGTTATAACTGTCGCCACAGAATAATGAATGAATTTTTTTTCATATGAATGCTATTCACAAAGAATGCAATTCACAAAGAATGCAATTCACAAAGAATGCAATTCATAAAGAATTTCAGAATTTTCAAATATTCTTTTTTTATCCATATAAATTATTATTACGCAAGCGCATTTTTTGTGATGACTATCAAATCTATACTAAAGACGCGATTTTCATAAATAGGGTAGCAATTGAAAGGTCTTGCTTTGTAGATGTGCAATAAGGTCTTATACTTTCTTAAATATTGTGTTTTTTTTTTTTAAAAAAGCTGAAACAATTTTCTTGTAGAGATGAAAATGGAGATCTGAATACGGATACGCAGTGTTTGATGAGATTGTGGAGACGGCACTTCTCCAATTTACTTACTGGCGATGATTCCACCAATGCCGCCCATGGAGAGCGCAGTTCAGAGCTACCAATCAACAATGACGGAGTGGAAGTACCACCACCTAGCCATGAAGAGGTTCGAGTCGCTATCCAACGACTCAAAAACAATAAAGCAGCGGGTGCTGACGGCCTGTCAGCTGAATTGTTTAAAACCGGCGGCAATGAATTGATAAGGCGCATGCATCAGCTCATCAGCAAAATATGGCTAGAAGAAAGCATGCCCGACGATTGGAACCTCAGCGTACTGTGCCCTATACTTAAGAAAGGAGACCCAACAATCTGCGCAAGTTATAGAGGTATCAGTCTTATTTCCATCGCATATAAGGTTCTCTCAAGCGTACTGTGTGAAAGATTAAAGCCGATTATAAAAACACTGATTGGACCTTATCAGTGTGGCTTTCGACCTGGTAGGTCCACCATAGACCAGATTTTCACGCTACGACAAATCCTGGAGAAAACCCACGAAAATCAAATTGACACACACCATCTCTTTGTCGATTTTAAAGCTGCGTTCGATAGCCCGAGAAGGGATTGCCTATACGCAACAATATCTGAGTTCGGTATACCTGCAAAGTTGATTAGACTTTGCAAAATGACGTTGAGCAACACACGCAGCTCCGTCAAGGTAGGAAATGATCTCTCCGAAACCTTCAATACCGAAAGAGGTTTCAGGCAAGGCGATCCACTGTCTTGCGATCTCTTCAACATCATCATGGAGGGGATCGTACGAAAGGCCGGTGTGCATCGTAATGGCACCATTTTCTATAAAGGTGTCCAGATCCTTGCGTACGCTGATGATATTGATATTATTGGCAGATCCAAGAGAGATGTTACCGCTGCTTTCGCCGCTATCGAAAAGGAATCAGCCAAAGTGGGTTTGACGATAAATGAGGGTAAAACAAAGTATATGCGGTCTACAAACAAGGGAGCGCGGCGTTTAGACTACCACGTTTCATCCGGCAGCTATAACTTTGAAGTAGTCAAGGATTTTGTATACCTTGGCACCGCCATTAATAGTAACAACGAAATCAGCCTGGAGATAAAGCGAAGAACAATAATTGCTAATAGGTGCTACTACGGGCTCAGTAAGCAACTAAGTTCCAGAGCCCTCTCTGTATTAATCTTGTGAATTAAAACAAGGCTTTTAATTCTAAAACGTTTTTATTCAGTCAACGCAAACACGTGTCTAACAACTCGCACTTTTTCCTATCCAACAATCATTACATGTTTTTAACAGTGTTGCCAGATTAGCATATTTTACACGTGGCCAGATATTATTACATGCTATTTTATTTTTTTTTTTTTTTTTTTTTTTTTTAACATATCAGCAATTAACTTACATTATTATTTATATACATTTAACCTTCAGAAAGTATATAACAGATAAAAAGAAAATATACAAAATAAATATGTATGGTAAAACTAATTACATTAATTGTTATATATATAATACTTTTAAAGTTAACTTACATAAATGGGAAAATATATGTATATGTTATATATTTTATAAAAGTTAAAGCTAAGTTACATGACATTACTATATTCCCAATCACCGTAACGTGTTGGTGGTCTTATTTCGCGACCAGCTCTAGTTTGATAAGGTGTTGCAGTAATTGATGGATGAAAGCTATTATTTGAACTATTTTCTTGCTCATAACTAGTATTTTCTTGATTGGCATCAACATAAACAGATTGTGTAGATGATTCTTGATCAACTGAGTCACCTGCAAAGTTCGAAACAAGCTCTCCCTGAGTGGGTTGTTCTGTAACACATGACTCATTAATTGAAGAGCCATCATAATCTTCATATAACATGTCACTGGTGCTTAACTCGCTATTATCTGTCTTAGCTATCATGCGCCTGTTACGACGATACAAATTGTCAAATAAATCACTAACAATATATGACCTACCGCTAACCTTACTGGCAATTTTCCCATAATGCCATTCGTTATTATTTTTCTTAAACATAATCAAGTCCCCCTCATTCAAGATTGGTAATTCCTTTGCATTCCTATCGTAATATCCTTTTTGCTTTTCCCTTTTGTTTTTAATTTTATCTTCTATTACTGATGTTTTAATATCTTCCTTACGTAAAAGACAATTGACAATTGGCAATTTGGTTTTTATTTGACGTCCAAAAAATAGCTGAGACGGTGACATCTTCATAGAAGCAACAGGCGTTGCATTATACTCTAGTATGTGGTAATCAAAATTACAGACCAGGTCTTCCTCATAACATCGTTTTAGAATATTTTTCGCTATTGCAACCGCCTTTTCTGCCAACCCATTACTTTGTGGATATCTTGGACTAGAGAACTTAAATACTATGTTAGCGTCATTAGCAAAGCGTTCAAATTCACGAGAACCAAACGGGCTGTTATCAGCACGAATTTCTGTTGGAAACCCAAATTTACAAAATATTTTATTAAGCACTTCTATTATGTGACCCGACGTTTTGTTATTTAAACTTTCAGAGCACAAATACCCAGAATAATAATCAATAATAGCTATGAAATCACGTCCAGCATATTCAAATAGATCAACAGATATCTTTTCCCATGGATATGTTGGTATCTCATCTTGTATCAGTGTTTCCTTCTGGTTATTCCGCTTGAATTTTTCACAGATCTTGCATGTTTTTACTAACTCTGTAATGTCCTTGGACATTCCAGGCCAGAAAAATTGTCTACGAGCTCGCGCTAATGTTTTTTCAATACCAAGGTGCGCCATATGGATCCATTTACATATAATTGGTTGTAAAATCTTCGGAACAACTAGTCTATCGTTTTTAAATAACAAATTATTTTCGTAATGTAAATCATGCTTAATTTTATGAAATAACTGACTAAAGTCATCTAGTGAATTATATGAAGGCCAACCATTAGATATGTAATTAATTATTCTGAATAGTGGCTGATCATCTTTAAGTGTCTTAATATAAAATTCATAGTTCTCATTAGAAAGACATGCTCGACGAGTTAAAACATGTATCATGCCGGTTAACTCTTTATACTCGGCATCTGGTTCAAAGATTGCAGCACGCGATAAACAGTCTGCAACTAACATGTCTTTGCCAGGAGTATATGTTATAGACATATTTGGATATTTAAGTAATTGCATGAACATTCTTTGTAAGCGGGTGGTTACATCATCGATCTCCTTTTTGAACAAAGTTTCCAGCGGCTTATGATCTGATTGTACAACAAACTCACGACCATAGATAAAATGGTGGAAGCGAGCACAGGCGAAGACAATTGCCAACAGTTCCTTTTCAATTTGCGCCCACTTCTGTTCGCTTGCAGTTAAGCTGCGTGAAGCATATGCTACTGGCTGGCCATTTTGTAGAAGTACACTACCTAACCCATCTTTGGAGCTATCCGTTTGAATCACTAAATTTTTTCTTGGGTCGAATGTCGCCAAGACTGGAGTCAGACTGATTGATGAAATAAGGTCTTTATACTGCTTTTCATGCTCAATTGACCACATCCATTCCGAATTGTTTTTTGTAAGTTCGCGAAGATTTGCTGTTCTTTTTGAAAGATTTGGTATGAACCTAGATAGATATTTAAATAGTCCAAGTAATCGCATGACTTCCGACTTGTTACTTGGCTTTTTCATGTCAGTGATCGCAGATATATATTTTTTATCAGGTTTTATTTGGCCCTCTGAAATAATATGTCCCATAAATTTAACTTGAGTTTTTCGATACTGCATTTTAGCGATATTAAATTTAACATTAAATTGGCGTGCACGTTGCAACACTCGTGAAAGAATATCATCATGTGAGGCATCATCTTTAGCACCCACGTAAATATCGTCAAAATATATTTCTACCCCCGGAATATCACCAAATATATGGACCATCTTCTCTGAAACATTTCAGGAGCACTGTTTAATCCAAATGGAACACGATTCCAACGATATCGACCATAAGGAGTCATAAATGTGGATAGATCAGCACTTTTATCCTCTAACTCCATCTGCCAAAAACCATTGCTGCAGTCAAGAACAGTAAATACTCGCTGGCCCGACATGCGACTCATAATGTCTTCAGCTGTGGGGATCAAAAAATGCTCTCGTTTGATACAATTATTTAAAGGCTTTGGGTCTAAACAAATGCGCAAGGACCCGTTTGGCTTTTCTACAATTTGGAGGTTATTAACCCAGTCAGTAGGGTAATCAACAGGTGACAAAATTCCCTCATTTACCATCCTATCAATTTCGGTTTTAAGTTTGGCTATTAAACTACTAGGGATACGCTTTTTGTATCTTAGAACTGGTTTTGAGTTTTCTTTTAACGTGATAGAACATTTGCCGGGTAGCTTACCTAGACCTGAAAAGACATCGTTATTTTGTTCTACAAACTCCTCACAACTACTTGGTAGTGAACTAACTACAGATATTTTTTTAATTAACCCAAACGAGATGCATTCTGTTAACCCTAATAAAGGTTCGAATTTATCATCAACTACATGAAACAATGCAGAGTGTTCAGTTTTCCTCTCAGAGTCAACGCAAATCAGAGTAATTGTACCATAAAGTTTAAGTTTATTAGAGCTATAATCAGTAAGGATATCTTCTGTTACATTAATTTTTTGCTTATTAGGAAGTTTGTTAATGAAATTGATCGGTATACAGCTAACATCGGCGCCTGTATCCAATTTGAAGGTGATTTTTCGATCTTGAATGAGGTATGACTTGAACCAACTATTTCTTACATCTGGATTTTGAATATGGATATTCTTTGCGCTACAAAAATCAAGTTTTTTCTTATTTACATCGATCTTAGATACCTTATCTACTACAAATAAATCAATAGCTAAACTATTACCTAAATCAATCCAATTGACAGCCTTAGCTTGACTCTGCCGCTTTGTGATTTGTTTGTCTTCCTTGCATGTAGTTTCCCGTTCAATGCACTTCTTTTCCCCAGATCGACAGTACTTAGCAAAGTGACCTTTTTTGCCGCATGTGTGGCACGATGCATTTAGCGCTGGACAAAAGCGACGATGATTTCCATTATACCCTTGACCGCAATTGAAGCATGATAGTTTTTGCTTAATCATTTCGATGGATTTTTCCTCATTACTTTCTATGACATTAACCTTTACGTCAGATTTCATCGGAGTGGCTCTATCCAAAATACGCTTATGTGCCTCAGCCGCCTCAAAGACTTTGCAGGTATCAATTACCCTTGATACTGGGTTGTCGCGACCATCCAGTAATTTTAATTGCAGCTTTTTATCCTGAACGCCAACAATTATGCGATCGCGTAGCATTCGATCTGCAAACGAAGCCTTGCACTTTGTGCACTCGAATTCGCAGTATTGTAATTGTGTGCGTAGTTCTGTTTCGAATTCCCCAAAGATTTGCTTCTCTTTCTGCACAATTGTGTGAAACTTGAAGGATTCCATTGCCAGATTCTTCTTTGGCAAACAGTACTCATCAAATGCCTTGAGGACACTCGAAAGCTTCAGTTCGTTTGGTGAATCCTGTGCAATTTGCACAACATTGTTTTCTGCAGAGGCACCTTGGTCTCCGTCTGCAACTTCCTCTTCGTCAGCATCAACGGCTGATGATTGTTGTAATTGAACTGATTGCTCAAACAGATTTTCCATGTCCCCGTTATTAGGAAACAACGTGTTAAATATCTTCAATCCTCGCTCACCAATTAGCCAGAGAAAAGTAGCAATTTTGGCCTCCTCTTCGTCTTTAATACGGTTAGTTGCTCGCAGATAAATTAAAAATTGCTGCTTCCATTTTGGCCACTCTCGTGCAAGGTTGGAACAATCGAGTGATTTTGGCAGCCTGTCTGCTTGCGATGCCATTTAAGTTGTTGCCTGGAATTTAAATAACTTGTTGAAGGTTCTTACTTCTGACACCATGTATTAATCTTGTGATTAATATTAATTAAAACAAGGCTTTTAATTCTAAAACGTTTTTATTCAGTCAACGCAAACACGTGTCTAACAACTCTCACTTTTTCCTATCCAACAATCATTTCATGTTTTGAACAGTGTTGCCAGATTAGCATATTTTACACGTGGCCAGATATTATTACACTCTCTCGATCGACAAAACTAACACTCTACAAGACGCTCGTTCTACCTGTGCTGCTTTATGTCGCTGAGGCATGGGTAGTTTCGCAAACTGACGCAGCCGCTCTGGGGGTGTTCGAGATAAGAGTTCTTCGCAAAATCTTCGGTCTTGTTCGAGTCGGCGATGACTATCGCATCCGAATGAACCACGAGCTGTATGAGCTCTACGATGACATTGACGTAGTTCGGCGTATAACTGTGCAGCGACTACGCTGGCTGGGTCATGTCCATCGTATGAACGACGAAGCTCCAGCGAAAAAGGTGCTCGGGGCGAGGGTCGCTGGTCAACGACGACGAGGGAGACCATCTCCGATGGATGGACCAGGCTGAAGAAGCCCTAACCGCACTTGGTGTATTCGATTGGAGAAGGCGCGCGCAAAGCAGAGGCGCCTGGCGAGAGCTGATGAGGTCGGTTGAAACCCGGACACGGGTTGCTACGACCACCTAAGTAAGTAAGTGAAACAATTTTCTATGAAAACCAACCAAATTTCTTTGTGATGCCCAAAAGTATGTGATAAATTTTTATTATATTGCTTTAATAAGGAATAACTGGTTTACCCAACAATTCAACAGAAACATAGAAAGTTTCTATTAAATCCTTGGTTCAAAGGTAAAATATCCTCAATATAACAACAAAATTATCTGTCACTAAATATTTTTTATTTAGGTGTTTTAACGCCACACGGGACTACTAGTTATTCATATTTTATTCACTATTCATTTCATATTAATTATTCATTTGTGATTCATTATTCATTGGTTATTCATTGTTCATTTGTTATCCTTTACTAATTTCTTATTCATTATTGATTTTTTTATTTATTAATTGATGTAAATGACACGAATAATTATTGAATTTTTAAAATTTAATGTGAATTCAAATTTTTATTTATTAATGAGTCTTGCATTCATTGAATCGATTCTTATTTCGTCATTCACTCATTCACATCTTTGAAAATAAAATTAAATTGTACAATGCACTGTTTGCCTTCCGTTTTGATTATTTTTCAGTTTTTATTTTATGGTTACGTTTGAATTATTTTAATTTATTTAGGCGTTATTTAGTAATCAAAATTGATTGTTTCTTGAAAAAAGATTTTAAAAAACATATAAAAATAAATTTAAATTTTTCATTTTAAAAATTTGCTAACGTTTCTCAGATTGTTTGTCTGCTTCATCAGGGCGTCTTTTATAGTTTTAAAGTTAATATAAGACGCCCTGATGAAGCAAACAATTGGCGAAAAGTCGACAAATTTTTAAAATTAAATTTAAAAAAATTAAACTTAAATTTGTTAAATTCATTTGTTTTTTAAATCGTTTTTCAAAAAACAATAAATTTTGGTTACTAAATAGCGCCTTAATAAATTAAAATGAAATTGAATGTATTTCTTTTTTAGCTCAGTGTTATTATTCAAAACGGCAACTGTTGAGTCGGCTGAATGCAGCCATTGTTTTTTGTTTACTATTGTTTGGCTGTTGAAGTGCTTAATTTTCGTTTACTTTGTAAAAGTAGTTTTTTGAGTTAAAGTTTTGGAGGCAAGTTCATAAATTATAACATTAAGAATTTAATATGTATTATGTTTCTTCTATTGCAATATGAACTTAGATAAACAAATAGTTGAAGAGCAGCTGAAGTTTGCTGCTGTCGCGGTTATTATAATCAAGTCGCTCAACATTTCTCTACAACGACAGAGTGGAGACATGTTGCTTGCCGCTCGTCGCGCGCATTGTGTTTGGGCTTTAAGGGTTGATTACACAAGCGTAAGGTAACGTAGTGCTACGTTGACAACTGTCACGTTGAAATTTGCTTAATGGTAAATGTGTACAAGTCGTTATCGAAATCGTAACTTGGCGGAACTAAACGTAAAAGTCTGTAGAATATAGATATCTACGTTACGTCATACTACTTTACGTTTTTTGGCAGTTCGACAATTGGAAAATTTTGTTTATTTTCAAATATTGTAAAATTGAATAATATTTTAAAAAATTGAATATATTTAAAAAAAATTAAATTTTTCATTGACGAGAAGAAGTTAATAAGCCTTGTAGAAAAAAACGAGTGTCTGTATAATAAATTTGCTGCGGGCTAAAAATCGGCGCTTGCAAAAGATGCAAAATGGAAAAAAATTTCCGAAGAGACGGATGTTCCAGGTAAGTGGATATATTTAAATAATTCTGCTTGGTTCAGTCGGTTGGTTTCATCGGTGTGGACTGTGATGCCTTGCATTTGGCTTCTCTTACCTATTAAGCACCTTCATCGGGCTGCTGATACTTTGTGAGAGGTGCCACTGCCTTGCCTTGATTTTAGCTAGCACCATATTCTCGGCTTTGTGCCGATTAAGAGGGTAGTCTTGCCTCCGAATTCATACCGAATGGGATTGTCAGATGTTTTACCAGGGTTCGGAAAGGTGCGCACCCAAAAGCACCAGCACCGGAGCTCTATGCAGTGTGCTGCGCACTCAACAGCAAGCACATGTGAAAAGTGCAAACAGAAATCTCCGAGCACCAACATGCTAGCACCGAGGACTAGCCCCAGCACACTTTATTCGGAGCTGGGGGCAAACAAAATAGCACGTTCACATGTGCTGTGTAAAAATAATTGACTAAAAATAAAAATAAAAAAATAATTTCGGAGCTGGGGGCAAACAAAATAGCACGTTCACATGTGCTGTGTAAAAATAATTGACCAAAAATAATTTCACACAGCACATGTGAACGTGCAATTTTGTTTGCCCTCAGGTCCGAATAAAGTGTGGTGGTGCTATTGAAAAAGCACCTTCTGAACTCTGAGGTACACGCCTTGCAAAACTAGCAAGATTTATGTGACAAATGCTAAAAAATACTAAGACCAATGTCGAAGAAGGTGGACTTCCTTGAGGGACCGCTTTGCTCGCGAATGCCGACGTCTTGATATACCGTCCGGTAGTGGAGCGGCTACAGTTGATCCATGGCCTTATTTTGAATCAATGTGCTTTTTAAGGAAGCACGTTAAGCCCCGAGCATAATATATTACTAAATATTTAGATCGGCATTTCTTTTAACAATTCAAGTTTTGAATTTGCAGAGTTCGATGCACTTCCAATATTCGCAAAGACCGTTCACGCTCACCACCACCGCAGTCGCAGTTACATTCCTCGTTATCACCAACGACCTTAAAATCAAAACCTAACATTTTTAACTTGGAATGTTCACAGTCACTTGAATCACTTTTAAGCAGTGAGTCACCAACTTCGAAAGAGTCTCAGCTTTCGCAAAACATTTATCTTTGCGACGAAAGCTTGCCACTTCCAGGAACTTCTTCACCGACCGCTCCGAATATTCAAAAGCCGAAAGAAAAAAAAAGAAAGCTGGTGCTTCCAAAGTTGATGATAAGTTTGAACGTGCAATGGACGCATTCACAAAATTTTGCAAAGCGAGGCCCGAAAAGGCAACGAGGTGGTTCATAGTTTTGGACAGATGATTTGCGTTTAATTTGTGCAATGTCAACTGAGAAACAGGTTAGAGCAATGCAACGCGTAACGGAAATTTTAACGGAGAGTAGACTTGAGCCTGAGGGTGATGAATTTATAATTTTAAGCTAATTGCCAATGTCAACTTTAACGATTAAATTCACATTCGTTACCCTAATATAGAAAGGTCAAGAGGAGAAGGAAAAACACTTTATAAAAAATTAACTTCTGTGTTTTAAAATTTTTTGGAAACATTTGTTTATACGAGGGGTGCCTTTTATATTTCGGGATTAGAGAACAAAAAAAAATATTAATCATCGAAAATCACTTTATTGTTTTTCAAAATATTCTCCATTAAGATCTATACACTTTTGCATGCGTTTGAACCAATTGTCGAAGCACTTTTGCCACTCTGATTGAGGTATCTCCAAAACATGCATTCTGAATGCCGCAACCGCTTCTTCGGGCGTCGAAAATCGTTGTCCACGCAGTTTATTCTTCACGGTTGGGAATAAAAAGAAGTCATTCGGTGCCAAGTCAGGACTATACGGCGGATGACCCATCAAATCGATGTTTTGGGTGCTCAAAAATGCAGTTGTTTGAGCCGATGTGTGAGAGCTCGCATTGTCGTGGTGAAGAGTGATCCGTCTTCGGCGGTTGGTTTTCCTGATTTCTTGGAAGACAACTGGTAAACAAATGGTTGTGTACCACTCAGAGTTGACTGTTCTGCGTTGTTCTAGTGGTACGGTTGCGACATGTCCATATTTTCCGAAAAAACAGGCGACCATTTGCTTGGAAGTGCTTCGTGCGCGAACAACTTTTGTTGGATTTGGCTCATCTTGAAACATCTATACAGTCGACTGCTGTTTACTTTCGGGCTCATATGCGTAAATCCACGATTCATCACCTGTCACGATGTCATAGACGTGTTTCGAAGCACCGCGATCGTATTTTTTGAGCATTTCCTTCGACCAATCGACACGAGCCTTTTTTTTGAGCGATTGACAAATTGTGTGGGATCCAACGCGAACAAATTTTTTTGACAGTCAAATGTTTATGCAATATTGAATGTATGCTGGTCCCACTTATGCCTAAGGTTGTCTCAATCTCACGATAGGTAACATGACGATCTTGCAATATCAATTCGCGCACAGCATCAATGGTTTTCGGAACAACAGCTGATTTCGGACGACCTTCACGAAATTCGTCTTGGAGTGAACTACGACCACGATTGAATTCACCATACCATCGATAAACACTGGTCCTTGATGGAGCTTCATCGCCAAAAATTGAATTAAGTTCATCCATGCACTGTTGCTGTGTTAATTCACGTCGAAAGTTGTAAAAAATAATCGCACGAAAATGTTCACGATTTAACTCCATTTTTAGACCGAGATGAATCTTTTAAGTTACTATAAACACCACAAATAGCGCTCGTATGTCAAAACGTTTTGAGTACGTATAAGCCAACAAATGTCAAACTTTGCGATAGAGCTTTCAGTTGACAGATTGCAACACCAGGGTTGCCAAATCCCGAAATATAAAAGGCACCCTACGTAACTGTTAGTAATGTAACGAAGTAAGATTTTTTAACTGCAGGAAACTAAAGAGCTTGTTTTTATCAAGTTTCTTTCTTTTTCTATAAAGTAAAAAAATGAAATTGAGATACGGTTTTCTATATTAAAGTAACGAATAATTTAATATGAATTGGTATTCAGATTAATGTTTTTGTTTTTGGTTCTTTTTAATAAAGTTTTTTTATAAAATATTGAAAAAAATTTACATTACATAGAAAAAAAAACTGGTATTTTTTACAAAAACCTGCGTTAGAATTTCTAGGTTTTATAGCTGATGAAAATTAAGTTGATTAACATATTGGGGTCTTCAGATATGGTGAGTATGATAGCGCTATAAATGTTACTCCATATTTATCGCCAGGTGGTGCTGTAGTACAAGCTGCTGAATAGGCTTTCTTTATTAATAAAAATCATTGTTTACCTTCCAATCTAGCTTTATAAACTTTTTTGTTCGAAAAATTTACTAAGGGTATTCACACTGACTTGGATAGTTGGTTAGATTGGCAAATGCTGTAAATTTTGTTTTTGTAAAGTGCCATTGTACCCAAGTACCCATCTACCCAAGCTGACCCTCTGACTTGTTTGGGTAGATTGATTGAGTACTTTTTATAAGTTTTTCTTTTTAAGCTGGAATTTAGCATATATATGTTAGTTTAGTGACAATGCAACATTATGATAAAATTTTTTGCTACAGCCCCTTTTACCGCAAACAAATCAATAAAAATGCTTTATTACAAAAATGACTAGACCGACTTAGCTGAAATTTTGGCAGTAAATTTCTCTCGAGTACCTTCGACTTTTTTTATTTTCACGAATTCGGTGCTAGAGAAACACTAGGTAAAAATCTGTCGCTGAATCCGAATCCGTTGCCAGAATTTCAAAATTGTGTATTTGTGATTATAATAGTCCTGCCACCTACTAATATGAATTTTTAAGAGTCTTAATCATCGTTTAACAGTGCTAAAGGGTCACTGACTTCGAATCTGTTGCGGGATTCCCAAACGCCTTAACGACGATTGTCGCTGTAGTTAATTAGCGAAAACTGTCATTTAGTATGAAACTGTGCATGCACAATAACCGATATCGACAATTATTATTATCGTTAACTTTTTGGGAATCCTGCTACTGATGTCAGAATTTTAAAAATTCAAGATGGTTAATAGTGTTGCCACTTAAAATTATCACGAGTGTTAAGGTTTTATGGCTGTTAAATGATGTTTCAAACTCTTAAAAATGCATTTTAGTAGGTGGCAACACTGTTATAAAACAAATTACATAAGCTTTAAATTCTGTAGCAGGATTCCCATACAGTTAACGATAATTAACTAGTTAATTAACCTAGTTAACTACAGCTACAGTCGTCGTTAAGGCGTTTGGGAATCCCGCAACTGGCAACGGATTCGGATTCAGCGACCCATTTTTACCTAGTGTTTGCTTCAGCACCGAATTCGTAAATTTAAAAGAATTTAAGGTGCTCGCGATTATCAAAAGTACTTAATCTACCCAACAATCCCAGTCAGTACAATGCTTACTCCAAAATAGAAATATCAAAAAATTTCTGAATATTGCACGAAATTAAACCAAATGAAATCAATTTATAAAGGTTTATTTTTTATTTTTTTTTACTGTCCATACATCGCATCAACTCTTTCGTCCTGGAAAGGAATAGCACCCTCATTTATAAAATAATTGGCAAGTTTGTCTCTATTTCGAAATATATTTACGGCCGCATTTCTTCCAAATGTTTTCATTTCCAAGCACCATTGTGTACAACATGATCTGGACCCTCCCAATCAACGTATTTTTCCGGCAAGTACCATCGCTGATGGTCGTTCATCATAATAAAATTGTGCAATGCAATGCAACCAAGAATTATCTTCTCACAATTTTCTGGATTGCATTCGATTGTGGTGCGAAGCACTCGCCATCGAGCCGTTAATATGCCGAATGCATTTTCAATTACTCGCCGTGCTCTAGATAGACGGTAGTTGAAAATCATTCTGGTCCGAGTCATGTTTCCGCCAGGATATGGACGCATTAAATTATTTCTCAGCGGGAATGCCGCGTCACCTCCGAAAAAGTAGGGAAATTCGTCTTGAGACGAGTTTGGCAGCGGTTGATTTGGTGGCAAGGGCAATGTCTCTGAAATTACTGACTGTCCAAATGGAGAAGTTCGAAATATACCTATAACGAAATAAATTTCAGTTTTCAGTACGTATATATTAAATTAGGTATATTACCTCCATCACTTTGACTGCCGTAACTTCCCACACTGACCGAAGTAAAAGTATATTTGGCATTACATACTGCCATAAGGACAATACTAAAATACTTTTTGTAGTTAAAATACATAGAACCAGAGTTCTTTGGGCACTTCATTGCGACATGCTTGCCATCGATTGCACTAACGCAGTGTGGAATATTCCACATATCATAGAAATCCTTTGCAATATCTATATATTGGCTTTGAGTGGGTTCGCTGACGTACGGGAGAAATAATTCTCCACAACGTTTCACAGGTCTCCAACACAATGTTTCGCACTGTTGTCTTTCCCAATTTGTAACTCCAGGCTATGTTTTGGAAAGACACCCCATGCGCTAAATGTCTGCAATGAATTTTTTTAATTATTTTCTTATTACTATTAAAATTAAATATTTACAAAATTGTCAAGCAAAGTCGCTCTTCAGGAGTTTTTATTTGTCACGGTTTTTGTAAAAATGTTCCAATTAATTTTAAAAGAAAATCGAAAATTTTCCGAGACATTCTTGTATGGATGAAAAAATGTTCATTGTCCAACTTTTTTATTTTTTGGAGCATTTTTTTAAAGTATCCAGCAAGCACGCGGTCTTTATTTATCGGACGAACACCTACGCTTTCTTCGTTGTGCACTTGTTCTTTTTCTATAATATTTGCAAATAAATGCAAACATTGCATCGATTATTTCGTCCTCCGAATCCATTTTTTTATTAAACTATAAATTTCCAATTTATAAATTTAAAATTTTTTAAATTCTAATTTATAAATTTCAAACTGCTGTCAACTTTGTGGGACTGACAGTTGTTACGTTGCACTACGATTCCGATAAGCATTCATCCTCGAGGCAACGTCCCGCTACGTTACGTCTCACTACGCTACCTCAAGTTACGCTTGGGTAGTCAAGCCTTTAGCATCATCTTGTTACCAGTCAGAATATTTTTCACCGTTTTGCCTTAGCGCCAATCTCGGTTTAAATTCTAAAATGAAGTGCCGCAGCATGTATTTCTCAGCCAATCACGGCCAAGCTTCTAAACTATCATAAGTTTATCTGCCTGAACAGAATGGCTGTGGTTGTGGCAGTAGCTGTTGCTGTGTCTGTGTCTGACACTTAAGTGTAGCTATCTACTTGAAAATAACGTCCAGAATGGTGTGGCTATATTATGTCAATTTGAAATGTTATTTAAAAATTTTATAAAAATTTTCGCTTTTGTGACTTTTAAAAAAAAAAAATTGAAATCTTGTGTTCCTCTTTTCAAAAAAATATTAAAAAAAAACATAATTATACCAGCAAGAAGCGGCATTTATAATAGCAGCGGTACAGATGTGCTATGTTTTATGTAAACTCCTAAGTTACAACAATCGGAGGTGGTGGGTACGTCGTTTGTACCAAGGGAGAGGCACCACGGGTTTCTTTGAAAAAACCTTTAAATTAATTAAGAAAAAAGATGAAAAGCAGTTTTTTAAAGCAACCCGCATGACAAAGGTACAATATGAGTTTTTGTTGAATTTAGTCAAAGGACACTTGACAAAAACTTCAATTCGGAGGCCTATTGTACCGGAGTGCAGAATGATATTAACTATAATGTAGGCCCTTATAAATGTGAAAAAAGAATGTATGTATATTATGTATTCAAATTATGTATTTTCAGTTATTTGTCTCAGAGAGTATCAATTAATTATTTGGCTTGGTCCTTCCGAATCGGTTTGTGAGGTATTCTGGAAGTTGTTGTCGTCTGTTTACATGCCAGAACCAAACACAGGCGACTGGAAACAAATAAGCGATGAGTTTCAAAGTCGTTGGAATATGCCTCATTGTGTTGGTAGCATAGACGGTAAACATATTGAAATAAAATGCCCTCCAAACTCTGGATCGAAGTATTTCAACTACAAGGGCTATTTCGGCATTGTTTTGCTCGCAATATGTGATGCCAACTACGTTTTTGCAGCCGTTGATGTTGGAACATACGGTAGCCAAAGCGATGCTGGCATATTTCGAAACTCTTCTTTTGGGAAACGAATTTTTAAAAATGACATAAAGCTACCAGCAGCAGACAAACTTCCAAGCTCGGAGAAAGTGGTGCCGTATTTCATTGTTGGTGACAGTGCGTTTCCGTTAAGGAATAACTTAATGAGACCATTCCCTGGAATTCTCTTAGATTACCCGGAAGATGTTTTCGACTTCAGATTATCAAGAGCTCGCCGGATTATTGAAAACACATTTGGAATATTAGTAGCGCGTTGTCAAATCCTCAGGAAATGCATTGATTTTCACCCAAAAAATGCGGACAAAGTCGTTCTTGCACGTGTCATTCTACACAATTTCATTAAAAGTATTGGTAAAATATACAACAGCAACTCATACGTATACAGTCCTGAAAATTATGTAGATACATACGATGCTTATGGTGCTCGCATAGATGGTTTATGGCGATCTGAAACTGGAAACTTGCTTGGAATCCGATGCGGATCTAATTATAGGTCAGAAGAAGCTTTTCAAATACTTCAGAAATTAACAGAGTACTTCTTAAACGAAGGAAAAGTGTCTTTTCAATAACTTATTATCTTATCTTCAATAACTTATTATCTTATCTTATAAATAGTTTTCAACGTATTATTATTACTATAACATATTTTTATTAAAAAAAAATATAAAGTAAAAATTATTACATACTAAACAAACTGCGATCATTTGATTTTCGTAGGAGATAAAAATGTTTCCTAAATTACACATTAAGTGATATGGTTAAGTTTACTTAAAAACATTTTTGTTTTTATTTATAAAAAAACACATAGACAACGTGCATAGCAGAAATCTTTACATAGAGCAGCAAATTGTGTTTCTGTATTCTTAGTAAGCCATTAAGAATGTTAATTAAACATTTTTTTATTAAAGGTATTCATCTGATAGTTACAAAGAAATACGAAATCTTTTATATATATTAACTCAATTAAAGTTTTATAAACAAATGGAAATTAATTTATTTCAGTTGAAATTATACTCAATTTTCCATTAAAATTCTTAGTTTTTTATTAAAAATGCAGGAACATATAATTCTATGCTTTATGCAGTGAATAAATTGCTGCAGTCAAAGTAGCAAGTCATAAAATGATTGGTTTTTTACGCACTCACTTGTGCTTGTGAAAAATCAAACAGTCTCAGCATACAGCGCAAAGCACTCTGCTACGACTGCTGAAAAACTGATTCTGCTTCGACTTTGCCAACAGTTTCAGTCAATCAAAACGACGACTGGCGGAGCTGTCGATTGCCGAAGCATTTTGCACACTAGTTTTCTGCTTCTACTTCTTGTACAACTGATTGATTTTTTGAAGCACAAGTGAAGGCAGTAGCTTTGAAAAAAATGGAAGTTTTTAAACTCTGGTTGTATGTACACAATTCTTATACACTGAAACTAATAAATCCATTCTTTTATTGAGCAAAGGTACTGCATCATTGTCACTTTAGCCTCATACTTTTCCTGAAGAGGAAATTTCGAAAATTTTTCAAATAAACAACCACAATAAAGCTCATCTTCTATGTTAAGAGTAGAAGGAGTAGTTGTTGCCATAGGTTGGTGAGGTTGGCGAAGAAAGTTCTGCACAGACTCCATCGTCGACATCAATGCTGCTTCAATGTTTGCTTTTTCTTTTTTTTTTTTGAAGAAGACAGTGTAGCTTCTTTTTCCAAATCATTACAAAAATTATTCCCTTCAAAAGAATTTTCCATTTCAGGTGTCAATGTGTTAGGAAAGTGTCTTTGTCTGTTGCAAAGTCTGGCGTAGCAGGCAATGAATTGGGGCGCTTTCAACCTCCGTTGTGGATATCGATGAGTAGTTGCATACATTTCTGTATTGACGAAAATTTATTGTCATTTATTATCAATATAGGCTGAGTTCCTAAATGCATTTATGCAAAGCATCAGTGCCTTTTTCTTTGAATTGGGGCTTAGGAGATTCATCAAAACTGTGAAACTAAAGAGTGATAAAAATTATAATCTAGCTGCGCAGTTTTGGTGAATCAACTAAGCACCAATTCAAAGAAAAAGTCCATTAGCCATACATTACAATACTAAAGCTCTTGGCTTCATATGCTCCTTTAGGAAACTCATCGTCTCACTGAATTTCCAAGATGGAAGGGGCTCCTTTGCACTTTGTCCAGAAACCACCTTCTTGTTAAGGTCTCTTGCAAGTGAATCCCTCAATGCTTTCCCAATGCTTTTCTTTTGGCAGCATCATCTGCTTTAACATAAAAAATAACAAACAAAACGCAGTAACATATTATAAAGGCTTTACCTGCAACTCCACATTCCTTAGGAAAATCTCTCCATGCTTCGGTTTTTTTTTTACATTTTTATAGTATGTATGGCACAAATTCCATATTATTTCCTTTTTTTATTATTTTGGTTAAGTTTTCCGTTTGAATATCATCCATTTTTTTTAGCCAGTGAAATGTCAGTCATACAGCGCTTCAAAAGTTAAAGTTTGTTCAACTGAAACCACAGCTCCAGCTACGAGCACCACGCTTGCTACACATTCTGTGAGTGTTCAGTACATTTCAACTTTTGACAGTTCGAGCTACATATTACGAGCTGCACTCTTCTGTTTATGCAGTATGGCCATGGCGGGATTCAAGCGGTACTCAAAGCTTAGTCGGTGGATGTAAGTTCTTATGGGCGAAAAACATTGTCCGACAACTTCCCGTGTAAAAGCTCACTATCGGGTACAAGCTTGGCCACATTGGCACAAAACTTTTTCTCATGGTATAAAAACCCAGGTATACTCATTAGAATGGTACCAAAAATTCTTATCCATTTAATGTCGAATTACAGTCTTGCCATATATCTTAAAAAAACCAGTCTTTACTGAAGCTAAGTAGGATTTCTCAAAACAGTCTTCGAAAGCAGATTAGTAAACATAAACAAAAGCTCAAGTCAATTATAAATATTGTTTTGTTTTTAATTATATAACATAAACAAAAGCTAAAGCATTTTTACATATTATTTTATTTTTATCCGACAAAAAAATCCCAACAAACTATTTTGTGCCTCAAAATATCACAAAATTCAATAAGTGGCAATGGTAACTCCGAGTTTGACAGTACATGGAAGTCCATTTCTTGGAACTCTGCTTTAATGTGTCTACATGGGTTCTTATGTCATGCTTTTTCTGTATAAATAAATACAACCGTGGGTACATGTTGCGCAAGCAGCGAAGCTAATTGTCGTGATATTTTTTTGGCAGCCGGTAAGAACCAGTGTGACCAGAGTGGAATATTATATTCCGCTTTGGCATATTTTATCTTCTTTTAACCTTTATTTTAAAAAAATATGTAGCATAAAAAGTGGAATATTTTTCATATTCATATATTTTCCAGAATTCACAGAGATTGTAAAAAAAAAAATTCTATTTGTAAACTATTTCTTTGTTATCGACATTTAATATTTTTACTTCTCCAAATCACCTTGTAAAACTTATAATAAAGAGTAGTTAAGATCTTGTTTTCTTAATGTGAAAATCAATAATTAAGGCTTGTTGTCTTAATTTGATTTACTGAATAAAAACACTTCAACCGTTCTCAGTTGCTATGTTTATTAATAATTTTACGATAGTATAAAAAGATGTTTATATATAAAAAATTAACAATCATACTCAGCAGTTTGGGTGCAAGTTACCCAAACTGTGGTTGACCTATATTTAAACTGGCTTATTTAAATGCTTTATTGCAAATCAATCATTGCGACATTAAATCGCAATAATTAAACATAAAGTTTGACCTAGTTGGTGTGCGCGTGCTGCATTTCGCAATGTTAGCTTAAAGTTGCGCACAAGAACTGGCCAAGTTAATGCCTGTTTTGCAATCAATAATTATAATTTTTCTTGATTTCAGCAACATTTTGATACCTCCGATTGGTCTTCTGGTTGGAATGAGGTTACCATTTTACTTCAAGTGCTAAATTATCGTTGCCCTTGACGTTTTGAAGCTCTATGGCGTCGGACCGTTTGAAGCTATTTGGACATACTCGAATCTTTATGATAAGCGCTAGAATGCCCAAAACCATGATTGCTGCTATAGTGGCTACTATGAAATTCATTCAGTGTTGATGTTTTCGAATTGTTTTCCAGTTAGTGGAGTGCAGTTTACATCAACAATTCGCTTAAGTCTGCCGTTAACGGAATAACAGTTTCATTTCATATATGAACAGGTTCTTGACTGCTAATAGAACTGCTGTTGATCATTGCCAGTGGTTTTGAGTTGTGCATTACTGCGGAAACTTCTTCTTTAAGGTGTGCCTCCAGTCTTATAAATTTTGACTGAATAATGCAGTCAGGGGTGATGTGGATAATTCCAGTTTCATTCAAAACTACTACCTCACGAATAACTCCGCAAGTAATTTCTACTGTTGTTTGAGTAGGTGTGACAAATGTCCATGCGTTGTAAGTCCATAATTCTTTCCAGATGGTGTTGCTTAGGCTAAATTTTTGCGATGGACATCTTTTGAAGGATATTTTTTTATACAGTTGTTGAATAATGCAATTTTCACTTGTGTCGATGTTGAGAAATATTGCTGGCTGCAAAATGAGAGTCGTCGTATTCCATTTTAAGGCTTTATTGATGATTCGAAATACCTTTGCATGTTAAAGTTTACGCCAAACAAAGAAGTCGTCATTTCAACTTCCCGGAAAACATTGTCTGTTATCTTTTCTGGTATGGCGTTGATTTTTAACAACTCGTAATCCTCAAAATCGGTGATTGGAAAATATCCAGCAATTATAAACTCTGTTGAGGTTACAATAACATCCAGTTTATCAAGTGGCTCAGCTAAAACTTCTAGGCCTGCCGCCAACATTTTTGTACAACTAGCGATAATTTCATTAGCGTTGTGATGAAAAATATACTCATAGAGATGACTTCGTTTGAGGTATGCATTCAATAGTTTGTTGTATTTTAACTCGACTTCATGTAACTTATAGCCACCAAGTAAGTATTTAGAATGTGGATGTTTACCTTGTTGGCATCGGTTGCTTTGTACCATTTATTCATGCTGTTTATTGCTTGTATTCCCTCATTAAGTTTTCTAGCAAAGTTATTTATTTTAGCATTTATTCTCGCTTCCGTTTCATTTACAGCGACCATTGTTGACAACATAATCTTCGCGTTGGTTTTAGCATTTTTAATAAGTTCCTTCTGATTTTTATCCAAAGACTCGATGTCGTGGTACACCTCGTCATTTACTCCCAATAGTGACGTCATCACTGTTCCAAGGATTCCTCTCTTCTACCTTCGCGGAATTATATTGAATCGGTTGAATATATCGAATATATTTTTCCATTCCTCCTTTCAGTGATGGACTAGTTCGTTGCATTGACTATCATATGTGAGCTCTTTCGCTGAGTTACACATATTTGACATTTCAATTCATAGTTTGATTAAGCGATATTTGATCCGTGGTAAAAATTGAAATTGGCAATGTAGATGTGCAACGTAGTATGCCTCGTTGCACCTTCGCTGTTCCAAGACCTTCGACGAAGAGTCCCGCACTTGGATGAGTAATAGTATATTTTGCCGTTACCTCTCTTGGATTGGCCAATGAACATAGAAGCAAAATAATTGAAACTGCTGATATCTTATTTATTTTCTCTTCCAGATTTTTTCTGGGTTGATTTTTTAGGCCTTGATCTTTTCTTACTGCTTTTGCCTTCCCTTCTTGGACGTTATTGATATTGTCGTCAGTTGGTAATAAGCAAATCTTTTGTATTGACCTTTTTACTTGTCCTTTCTGGGTCTTTACGGTGGCTACTCTAACAAGTCCATCTGCTCCTTTGTGAACTTCCAGTACACGCCCCAAAGGCCATCTTGTTGGAACCAATGCCTCATCTTTCAGAAGTACTAGTTGACCCAGTTCCAAGTTATCTTCCTGTTTTGCCCATTTATACTGCTGCTGTTGGAGGCTTTTAATGTAATCTTGATACCATCGATTGCAAATCTGATCGATTGTAGCCAACGTTTAAGGCTACAATCTCCATTGTTGATAACAGTATCGTTTGTAGATGTTATGATGGCTGATCCAACTATAAAGTGACCTGGCGTTAAAACATCAAGGTCCTCTATGTTGTTTGACAGCGCATATTGGTCGTGAATTCAGTACTCCTTCTATTTGCACAAGTACTCTATTCATTTCTTCGTAAGTTAATGTATATTCTCCAACAATGCGATTAAGATGATATTTGACTGATTTTACTGCTGACTCCCAAAGTCCTCCGAAATATAGTGAGTCAGGCGGAATAAAATGCCTCTGTTTACATTTTTCAGCAATAGCATTCTTATCTTGAATATGTTTAAGTAAGTTATTCCCTCTGACGAAGTTTGTACCATTGTCACTGTAGATATGATGTACTGCTCCCCTTCGGCTTATCATTCGTTGAAGCGCTGCCAAAAATCCTTCCGTGGTAAGGTCTGAAGTCAGCTCAATATGTATTGCTTTCGTCGAGAGGCATACGAAAAGTGGTGTATACCCTTTATGTGATTTGACTCCCCGTACTTGTGAACACTTTATATGCACTGGTCCAGCATAATCAACACCACAGTGAGTAAAAGGTCTTGAGAAGTTGACTCTGGGCTGTGGAAGTTGTCCCATTAGTTGGGTTTGCCCTTGCGCCTTGAAACGGAAGCATTAAATGCACTTATTGTTGAGTGCCTTTACGATTTGTGTCCCTCTTATGATCCAAAATTTATTCCGTATATAATTAAGTGTCAGTTTTACTCCTCCATGCATTGTATCCAAATGTGCTTGATTGATGATCAGCTTTGCTAATGAGCATGCGTTGGATAAAATCATTGGCTGCTTTTGATCAGTTGGCACATTTGAGTGATACATTCTGCCACCAACTCTTAAAATGCCATTTGCGTCAACGAATGGATTTATTGAGTACAGTGAACTGCCTTTCTTAAATTTTTTCTGCAGGAGATCTTTTATCTCTTCTTTAAAGCAGGATTGAGCGGATTTTACCAATACCTTTTCTGCATCCTTAATCTCATCGACTTTCAAACAGCCAACCTTTCTTGCAGATTTATTGCTTTTTGAGTTGAATGCAAATCTTAAACAGTATGCTGTCACTCGATAAAGTTTGTTCAATGAGGAAAATCGATTCGTTAGTTCTTCGTTTTGATTCTTCAGTGTTGCTACCGAGCATATCAATCAATTTCGAATTTCTGGAACTTGGCTTATGTCTATTATGCTTGTATCTTTAGGCCAGTTTGAATCATTCTTTTTTAGCCAATGTGGTCTATTCCACCATAATGAATTTGAAATTAGACTATCTCAAAATACACCTCTTTATGGAATATCTGCTGGGTTTTCAGATCCAGACACAAATCGAAATTGTCCTTCGAAGTTTTCTTGTATGAATGACACTCGATTTGCAACAAATGTGGTCCATTTCACAGGATGTTGATTGAGCCAATTAAGCACAATTTTGAGTCTGACCATGCAAAAACCCTTTCATATTTAGCTAAATTTCCATTTTGAATGTAGTTTATTAGTTTTGCAAGAAGAACAGCTGCACATAATTCTAATCTGGCCAGTGATATTTGCTTTACAGGCGCTACTTTTGTTTTCGATGCGATCAATGATATTGATACGTTGTTCTCATTGGTAACCATTGCATATACAACAGCTGCGTATGCTCGTTCAGATGCATCTGCAAACTCATGTAACTCCATCGTGCTATCAGTTGACTGCTCAGTTCATCTTTTTATCTTGATGCTTTGGACAGCTGGTAAACGTGATTTAAATTCATGCCATTCTGATTGTAAATTAGCTGGAAGCTGTTCATCCCATCATGTGCCTTGAATCCAAATTTTTTTAATCAAAATTTTTGCTTTTATTGTAACTGGTGACAGCCAACCAAAGGGATCAAATAGCATCCCAGCGCCACTCAGCACCGCTCTTTTTGTAAATTTGGAACTTGAGGATGTGGTATTGATTTTAAATTCGAAATTATCAGTTTTAGGACACCATTTAATTCCTTAAATCTTTATTATTTGATCTTTGCTAAGCTCCAAGTCTAAGCTTGTTTCTATGTCTTCCTTTGGTATATTTTGCAGCAGCTCTGAACTGTTTGATAACTACTTTCGAAGTTTGAAACCTCCTTTTCTTAGCATCTGTATCAGCTGTTGCTGTATCACTTTACTTTCTTCTATGGAAGTCGAGCCTCCTAAGCAATCATCCACATAAAAACCATTGATTACAGTTTCATATGCTAAGGGCTAATAAATATGCTAATTTATTTTCTCGTCTTCTGCTAATGTAATCAAGTTCTTGATGGCGAGATACGTAGCCGCTGCTGTCCCATAAGTGCTGTCCCATAAGTTCAATCTGAATTCTTTAATTGGTTTCTTGTTATCTTCTCTCCATAGAATGCGCTGAAGATCTTTATCGTCTTCATGAACTCTAATTTGGAGGTACATTTTCTCTATGTCGGCAGTGAAGGCTACTGGAAATGTCCTTCACTAAAGTAATAGCATTAATAAGTCTTTTTGAAGAGAAGGACCTATCATCATTATACTATTTAATGATTCTCCTAAGGTAGAGATGCATTTTGCGGATGCATCAAAAACTACTCTGAGTTTTGTCGTCATGCTGTCTTTTTTTATCACAGCATGATGTGGTAAGCAATAAGTTTTTGCTCGAGTAACTGGAGAAACTTCTTCCATGTGACCAAGTTTAATATACGAGTATTCTTGAATGAACTCAGTATATTCTTGCCGCAACGTAGGGTTTTTTGCCAGTCTTTGTTGTAGCAAAAAAACCGTTTTAATGCCATATTTTTTGAATCACCAAGATTTGATCGATTGTGAAGTAATGGTAATTTCACAACATATCGCCCTATTTCGTCTCGAGAGTGAGTTGAACTGTAATGCTGTTCACATTGTTTTTTATCATGTGTTCTTAAATCAGCATTCGGCACTTCTTCTAACTCCCAGAATTTCCTCAGCATTTCATCATTGTTGCAAATGTTGATACATGATGTCACTTCATTTTTGTATTGTTCATTCATTTTTGATTTGTATATTTTCTGTTCTGACGATGTTGTTAAAGGTCCTGATAAGATCCATCCAAAAATTGTGCTTTGAGCCATTGGCGTATTTTTTGGACCCTTGAGCAATCAGTGGCCTATGATGTCTGGAAACACATCCGACCCAATCAGCAATCGAATTTCTTTTGGTTCAGAATACCAAGGATCTGCTAGTTGCAAGCCATCTATGTGTGACCATTGCTCTGGCTTGAACTCCTTGCCGGGCATTTTTGATGTGATGCTTGGCATTATGATTGCTTCGATTTGACAACCCTTTTTGTCATTGTGAATTGACTGTATGCGCAACGAGCATTTGGCAATAACTTGTGTTGTTTGACCATTGATGCAATTCTCCTGAGTTTTGTAATTTATTGTTGGAACTTTGAGACTTCTTGCAAGTTGTTCAGTTATAACTCATGATTGTGAACCTTGGTCAAGAAGAGCCTGCACTGGCTCCACCTGACCTCTTGTGCATATATTTACCATCGATGTCGCTAATAAAATTGTTTTTTCCTTGTTGTTATTGTTGTATGATGCTGCTACTTCGGTTGATCTAGCACTACTTAATGATGAATTATCCAAAATTTCTTTTTCAGATCTGGTGGTTGACGTACTTTTCCTGCTTGATACTCATGAAGTAATGAGTTGTAATTTGTGTTGCACACTGAACACCTTCTTTTGCTTGAACACTCTTTACTGCTGTGTTCACTACGAAGGCAATTAAAGCACAACTTTGCACGTTGCACTCTTTTACGGCGATCCTGAATCTTCATATCCAAAAATTTGTTGCAGTTGTAAATTTGATGGTTATTATTACACACAGGGCATGTGGAAGCCACTACTGTTACGTGGCTTTTAGTGTTTGCTGATGATGGGTGAAAGATGGTCTTATCTCGATAAAGATCTCGCAGTGTTTCTCTTCCATTTTCTAGTCCTCTAAATCTGCCTTCCAGAAACTCGAATAGCTCTTTTATTTCCGGGACTGCCGTTGAAGCTCCTCGTGATTGTTGATATAATTTTCTTGTTTCACAATCCAGTTTTGGTAGCAATAGTTGTATTATAAGTGGGTCCCACGATAATGTGTCTACAGTGTAGACTCTACACCCAAGCTGTTGATGCCATATAATACTTCTCTTGTAGAATCTATTGTTGTTTTCAGGTCGTACGAATTTTCATGTCTTTCTGCCTTCAAGTTAAGCAGTTTCTTGATAAAATTGTTAACTAATGCAGCAGGATTTTGATATCTCTTGGCCAATAATTCAACTGCTGTGAAATAGTTGCCAGATGTCGTTGTCAAATGATTCATAAGCCTTGCGGCTTCTCCACGTACGCTGCTCTTTAGGTACTGCATTCTTTCGACGTCACTGAGTTCCTTGTTTTTGTGAACTAATCGCTCAAATAATTCCCAAAACGTTGTCCACTCTTCATATCTGCTATTGAATATAGGCATGTTTAGGGTTGGCAGCTTTAGTTTCCTTGCAGCTGATGGTTAGCTTTTGGTGATTCATTTTTGCGTGTATTCAGCTCTTCTAGTAATTGAATGTACGCTTCCTCAAATATTTTTTCGAGTTCATAAAACTCGAACTGGTCATCGTCTTTTTTTGAGACCATGTCCTCGTTGATTTTGGTAATCATTGTCCAACACGCACTAAATTGTTCGGATTTGAACTTCAGTGCCACATTGCTCTTGGACAAGTATATGCTTTCTTTGATCCTTAGCATATTTGGCTTTAATATCTCTAATCGCCTGCCTGCCAAGTTAATGCAATCTGCTTCAGTACCTTCATTGGCACTTTTGCTTGCCTCGCCTTTGTTTTTTAATGCTTGAATCGCTAAAGAATGTTGATTGGAAACTTCACCTCCTTCTGTTTAACTGAAACCTCCTTCTAGCTGAATAAAAAACACTTCAACCGTTCTCAGTTGCTATATGTTTATTAATAATTTTAAGATAGTATAAAAAGATTTCTATATATATAAAATGAACAATCAAACTCAGCCGTTTGGGTGCAAGTTACATAAACTGTGGTTGACCTATATGTAGGTCAATCATATAATTGCAATCAATAATTATAATTTTTCTTGATTTTATCAACAAAGAGTTTGATTTTTGAACATGGCTTCATATTAAAAAAAAGGGTTGCAATTTCTACCAAATAACTAATAGTTTAATAAAAAATTTTAAACTACGAATTTCTATGATAAGAATACAAGCAACAATTTAATTTTTGATCTCGAAGATGTGCATGAATTTTATTTTTGTATATTGTTTATTGTTAATTTTAATCCAAAAAACCATAACATTTTTAATTTTTTATAGAAGAAGCAAAAACCAATTTTAAATAGCACATATATTAGATTTAAAAGTTGGCCTCTCTTCTTAATGTCGTTTATAAAATAGCTCTTATTGAATATTTGTCCAAACAATGGCTTTAAAATTGAAAATATGTCCAATTTTAAAAAGGTTTTGGCTTCTCCTACAAAAAATTAAAAATGTTACGGCTTCTTAAGTTTAAGGTGATGATGTTAAACGCACCTTTTTGTTTGTGTTTTAAAAATAAATTTTTCTCTGTGAGAATAAAGATATGTAACTATTTTTAAGAGAATATAATTCTTGAAAAGACTTGTGAAGTATAAATGAACTGATATACCTATTTATGCTTACATTTTATTGTGTTAACTTATGTTTTATAAATTCTGATTGTTCTAAAGTCTGATAATAATCAACAAATAAATGTTTTAAAATTTGTTTTTGTGATTCTTTTATGTCTATAATCAATTTTGTTTATATGTATCTTTAAAATTTAAAATTGAAAATGGAATATTTTTGTGAAATAAAAAAAGCGTAAGTGGAACATTTAGCACATATGTTTTTAATGTTATGCATATTTCTACAAAAAACTTCTGGTCACACTGGTTAGAACATTTGGAGTTGGTTACGAGTTGAGTACGATTGTGTTTACAGAATTTCTTCATACACTGTATAGAAATGGGAAAATTTCCATGGTTTTGAAAATTTTAATGATAGTGCCAAACAAGCTAAGTGTGTTAAATTTTTAAGCAAAAAATTTGAAAAAGTAATTTTTGTTCCCAGCATTAAATAGAAGACTTAATTAAATTCCCAGAAATCGTAAACACAAAGAATAATTTCTTTCATGAAAAATCGAATTTAGCTGTTGGCTTTAAAATTGGCTTTAAAAATAAAAAGTGAAGAAAAAACACAGGTGCGTCGTTGGACACACGAGAGAAGCGAAGCTTTTTCGCAGTTACATAGATTTGATAGCTTAATAATTTTTTCTTTTTAATAAATTAACTTTTAAATTCAAAAATTTGAAATAACATAAAATAAATTACATATATACATACAGAAAACATATTATTAAGTTTCCACGCCAATTACATATACGGGCATATAATGCCAGCGACTCTCCATTTTAACTCTCCACACATGGTTGTGAACTTGGCTGCACTGACTCATGCATGCGTTTGTTAATTCCATATTTATTGATATCATCTATTTTTTTGTCACTTAAGAACGCACTTGTCAACGCACTTGTGGGCATTGCTAATGTTCTTCGTACCAACAGCATAGAGTGTAAATTATTATCTAGAGATTGCATCAACTCTGCTAAATCTCTGGCATGTGTTAACAGAGTTATTTCACTTAAAAACATGAAGAAAAAATACTCTGTTAACCTCTGTTAACACATGCCAGAGATTTAACAAGGTTTATTTTCAAAATTAACTTAATGTATCTTTTAATGTAAAGTAAGTTTTTGGTTAATTGTTTTTGAAAAATTGTTCATATATGTTTCTGTAGATACAAATTTAAAAATCTCCCCTGAAGATGTCGCCAAGAAAGTGACGAAACGTCGGGAAAAAATTGAATTTTTATTTTTAATATTTAAAAATTGCAATTAAAAAGAAATGGCCAAACAACTCCATTTAACTTAAATAAATATATTCAAACTAAAATTGGCCCAAAAAATTAACATAAAACAAGATAAATTTAATAAAACCAAGCTTACTTAAAATTTAATAAAATTTAGCTAACCTGAAATAAGCTAAATTTAACAAAGCTAAGCTTACATAAAATTAAATAAGAATTTATCTAAACTTAACGAAGCTAAGCTTACTTAATATAAATAAAATATAAAATAATTGTGCTTTAGAGCACAAGCTCAAATATTTTTTTTTATTTTTATTATATGTATATGGGCCTTCTAAACCTATCGCTTAAAAAATTGCTAACACTTAAAAAATTGCACTAAATTTTCAAACTTTCACGATTTTTATCTCGTAAGCCATACGAGAGCGTGCAAATTTTATTGCACCATTAGGCTTATGAGGCCCATATACATCTAATTAAAATAAGAAAAAATATTTGAGGTTGGGCTCTAAAGTATAATTATGCCTAAAATATTAACTAATCTAACAGAAGCTAAGCTTAACGAAACTAAGCTTACTTAAAATTCAATAAAAATTTAGAGTAAGAGTTAGTTTAGAGTTATAAAATTTTAAAATTTACTTAATATAAATAAAATATTACCTAATCTAAAATAGGCTAAACTTAACTTACAGAAGATTAACTGACACAAACAGAATTTACAGACAATAAACTTGAACTAAACCTAAGCAAAATTAGACATATGTATGTTACATACACTGAATTAAGCTAAGCCAAAATACCCTTAACTAACATGAAATTATCTTAATTCAATTCCTAGTTAATTGAAATAAAACAAAAATTGAATTACCTACAAAAAAAAAAAAACCAAAACATAACAGTCAAATAGGCTACAAGACAAAGAATAGGCAAGAATTTCAAATAGGCTCCGCTACGAAAACCAAAATAACTAACAATCATGAATTTAAACAATTATACCCTTTAAAAAAAGGAAGTACATAACATTAAAAAAAACTTAAGCTATTCTACAAGATAATAATAAAAACAAAATAACAATTAAGAATTTCAAAAAGGCTATTCTACAAAATCGAAATAAAGAACAATTAAACATTTGCACGATATTACACTACAAAAACAAAAAGAGAATATACAAAATCTATATTTTTAAAATCAAACACCACCACAACTACAAAAATAAAATAAATAAAATTTAAAATTTTAAAACTCAATCACACTACACTACAAAAAAAAATATATAGCATAAATACATTTTCAAATTTTTAAAATCGAGCATACTACACTGGGAAAAAGGAGGGGAATTTATGAACTTAGCTTAAACGACGACTGGAAATAAAACTAAACAAAACTAAATTAAATCTTTGGTAAAATCCAAATACTAACTAAATTAAAATGATACACAATAAGACAAAATACCATTTCGGCTAAAAATCCAAATTTTGTTTTTGTTCCTTATAATTCTTCTACTGCATTTTTTTTTAAGGGTAGGATAAGTCCTACATTGATTAATAATAATTTCAAAAATGATTTAGTTTTATAGTGACGAATTAATATTATCATAGATTTGGTAAATTTTCTGTAGATCTATGCCGGTACCAATTAAATGTTAATAATTACTAGGGTTAAGATTATTTTTTGATTTAGTCCACTTTGGTATTATATAAAAGTAAGAGAAATAAAATAAGAACTTTTGTAATTGCTCAATGTAATTCCTTTTGTTTTTCAATAACAAGGGTATGGCTGTGTAAGGCGATTTTAAGTGGTGGCAGGAACCAAGTAGAGGCGGCGTAAGTATTTCCCGGCTCTTGGGGTGACTTAACAACGGCGATGGGTCACCATGGCCGGTTCCAATCCGGAAAAGGGAGGGTAGCCAAGGTCGATGGAACTCCATCGCAACATCGACCCAACAAGAGACCAATGTAGCAGCAAGGACCTTTGGGGAGTTGGTGTACGAGCTAGTTTTGTTTGGGGTTTTTCCTTTATTTACAGGTGTGTAACGAGTTGAACAAAACGGTGAGGGTGAGAGGTGGTATCAGACTGGTACTGTTTTCTTTATTTCTTGTTCGTTTCCTGCTGTCGGTGCTGACTGGCAAGAACCACAGCCACACATCCGGCAAGCCATAGCCGCGCATACGCCGGCGTAGCAGATGCAATCGACAGGGTGCATGTTGGCAGTTTTTTTTTTGTGAGTAACTGTCATCATGTGTAACGGCACACAATGTGATAAATTCTTGCTTCCATGTTTGAAGATGGCTTTGACTGGGAAATTGAATTCACATTCGAATATGGAGGCCAGAATTCGCCATAGTAGAGTCGTATGTAAACATGAGTGACATACTGCTCATACCACGGCTGATGCGTTCGAGGTGTGACAGATGACTTTGACAGACGACTGTGACAGCTGACACTTTGACTCGGACAGTTTCTTGACAGCTGGCAGATGACTTTGAGAGATGACACTTTAACGTTGACAACTGACCTACTGTGCAAATTGACATCTGAAATTTTCTTCTCTCATCCAAACTCGACATTTTTCTCTCTTACATAAATCGGACATTTCATTTCATTAAAATTCTGACAATTCTTTTCATGTAAATTTGACGTTCTCTTACATTTAAATTATACGTTTTTCCGTTTATTCAAATCTGAGAGTTTATTATCTTTTATATCTGACATATTTTTTTTCTCTTTCATTCAAGTTTGACATTTTGCTGTCATTCACATCGGGCAGTTTTCCTTAAGTTAAATCTGACATTTTTAATTTGACTTAACTCTGACCATTTCCACTTTATTTAAGTCTGACATCTGATTTAAGTCTTGTTTTTTAGCCAGACGTTTATTGATTTTAATTCTGACATTTTTTTTTCTCTCTCTTATGAATTTATTTTCCCCCATTCCCTTAACAAAAATCTGACAGTTCCATACTTTCAAATCTGACAACTTTCGTTTGTTTAATTCTGACATTTCTTTTCGTTTTACTCTGACACTTTTCTCTTTTAACTAAATTTGTCATTCAAATTTTTACAATAATTGTGCTTTTCAAATCTGACAGTTATCTTTCATTTAATGTTGACCTGTTCTTTTTTTTTTATTAAATTATGACATTTCTTGTCATAATTTAGCGTTTTACAACGCTGCTTACTCTTAATAAAATATGACATTTTTGGATCAGACAAGTATGACATTCCCTTTTTCATTCAAAATTGACGTTTCTCTCTTAATTAAATATGACATTTCATGTCACTAAACTTCTGACTTATCTGGGCAATTTAATTCTCACCTTTCCCTTAATTTAAATTTGATAGTTGTTTTTTTTTTGACAACTACCAGCTGTCAGACTTCGCTTGCGTCCGCGATGAATAGTTCTATTCGGACGTTGCAAGGATGGAAAGGGTCACATGGTGCGGGAACTATGTGAATATCCCTAATAAATAAACTGACGTGCAAATACCCTACACATTGTACCATACGCCATACATGTGTGAAGGCTAGATGTTGCATGTAACCATCAGCAGTTCTTTTGTATCGTGTAAGGGCATTTTCGATAGAGATATCGATGGCCAACTTCCGCCATGAAAATGTTCTTTTTCGTTGTGCCTAGCGAGGGCGACGGCAGTACTGCCCAAAGAGCAGCCTCATCTACGGCAGCAACAACAGCACTTGGGATCACCACAGCATTACCGGAAAACAGGCCAAAGGAGGTGCAGCACACAGTCGCCAAAATCAGCGTCAGCAGACCCAACAACGGTGCCCGTACTTTTAAGCGCCCCCCAACGCGGGCAAGAGTTCAACAGCAGCCAAAAGCTGATGCTCACCCAAGTAAGTGCCAAGAAAAACAGTACACCAGAGCGCTGGCCATCAAAAGTGCCTGCACCCAAACAAGAAACAGCACTGGCTACAGAAGCGGCGCACCAGCAGCACTTGCAGGGCCCACAGAAGCACCGACAGTAACAGCAGCGCTGGCCAAAGCAAACGACCAATGGAGTCGAGGTAATAAAATGTGCTCAGTTGGTTCAGGTGTGAACGCACTATTATTTTAATTTTTGTCATGTTTCCGAATGTACTCCACAGTCCATGTGTAGCGGAGCGGAAATGAGCCACAACCGGAAGCGGAAACAAAAAAAAATAATTTTTTTAATTGTTTACGTCTGGCAATTCTGAACGGTGAGGCCGGCAAGTGAAGCAGCAGCCCTGGCTCGATATTTTTGAGGCATGTTTAGTTGTAGTATTTTAGTGTAAACAAAATAAATAAACAAATAAACAAAATTTTATTTATTTATTTTCAAATAAACTTTATATTAATTTTTAAATAAAAAGTGTGTGATTATATTTATTTAAAAAAATTTTTATTTTTTTCTTTGAGTAACAAATTTTTACTTTGTGTCATTAATTTCTTTAAATTTAAAAAAATGTTTAAATAAGTTTTGTTAATCAAACTATTAAATTAATAGTTATTTTTAATAACCCGTTCTAATTTTCCGATTTTCAGAAGTCCTTAATTTTTCCCTACTTCTTCTCCAATTTTCAGTATTCTTTTAATTTCCCTACTTCTTTTAAAATCTTCGGTACAATATTAATTTCCCCTACTTCTTTTCCAATTTTCGGTAATCTATTAATTTTCCCTACTTTTTCCCAATTTTCATTACACTCTTATTTTTCCCTGCTTCTTTCCCAAGTTTGAGTTTATGTTATTAATAATTTTTTTTTATTTCTTATTAATATTCTTATTATTATTCTGATTAATAAATTTATTTAATAAAAGAAGTGATTAAATACGAATAGGTAATTTAAAATAATAGTACTTTCATCAAAAAAAATTTAAAAAGTAAGGGTCTTTATATTTTTGGTTAAAATTGACAAATTGTGTTTCTTTACAATGTTTTATTATTATTCTTCCTTTATTATTCGTATTTTTATTATTATTTAATTTTATTATTTTTTTTTAACCGACTATTTTTATTTTTCCTAATGTAACAAAAATGTTTTTTTTTTGTTTTTTTTTTATTTAAATAGATTGTTCCAATAATAACGAGATAATTGCCAATATTTAAATAACAATTTTAACAATTTCCTTATGAACTTATAAGCAATTAAGAATAATAAAAAAAAATCTCGTCAAATGACACAACAAAAGTAATTTGAAAATACGACAGAATGAATGAATGATTGTAAATATTATGAAACCTTCAAATTATGCCAATGAAAGGCGAACATAATAGTTCTTAAAATAGCTTGCAAGCGCATGTTGGCGGCGACGACTTAAAACCAATGCGTTTTAGAAAATTTGTAATAATTAACGCAAAATTCAATTTAATAAAAAAAATTATAAAACAATAAAGAAAACCTGGTTATCTCGGGACCGCAAGTGTTGTTCTGGTTGTTGCTGCGTTGTGGCTGTGTTAGTACATCGCTGATGTGGTGCTTGTGCAGTGGTAGTAGCAGGTACTGTGGGTGCACGCAGCGCTGCTGTTACTGTCGGTGCTTCTGTGGGCCCTGCAAGTGCTGCTGGTGCGCCGCTTCTGTAGCCAGTGCTGTTTCTTGTTTGGGTGCAGGCACTTTTGATGGCCAGCGCTCTGGTGTGCTGTTTTTCTTGGCACTTACTTGGGTGAGCATCAGCTTTTGGCTGCTGTTGAACTCTTGCCCGCGTTGGGGGGCGCTTAAAAGTGCGGGCACCGTTGTTGGGTCTGCTGACGCTGATTTTGGCGACTGTGTGCTGCACCTCTTTTGGCCTGTTTTCCGGTAATGCTGTGGTGATCCCAAGTGCTGTTGTTGCTGCCGTAGATGAGGCTGCTCTTTGGGCAGTGCTGCCGTCGCCCTCGCTAGGCACAACGAAAAAGAACATTTTCATGGCGGAAGTTGGCCATCGATATCTCTATCGAAATTGCCCTTACACCATACAAAAGAACTGCTGATGGTTACATGCAACAGCTAGCCTTCACACATGTATGGCGTAATGTGTAGGGTATTTGCACGTCAGTTTATTTGTTAGGGATATTCACATAGTTCCCGCACCATGTGACCCTTTCCATCCTTGCAACGTCCGAATAGAACTATTCATCGCGGACGCAAGCGAAGTCTGACAGCTGGTAGTTGTCAAAAAAAAAAACAACTATCAAATTTAAATTAAGGGAAAGGTGAGAATTAAATTGCCCAGATAAGTCAGAAGTTTAGTGACATGAAATGTCATATTTAATTAAGAGAGAAACGTCAATTTTGAATGAAAAGGGGAATGTCATACTTGTCTGATCCAAAAATGTCATATTTTATTAAGAGTAAGCAGCGTTGTAAAACGCTAAATTATGACAAGAAATGTCATAATTTAATAAAAATAAAGAACAGATCAACATTAAATGAAAGATAACTGTCAGATTTGAAAAGCACAATTATAGTAAAAATTTGAATGACAAATTTAATTAAAAGAGAAAAGTGTCAGAGTAAAACGAAAAGAAATGTCAGAATTAAACAAACGAAAGTTGTGAGATTTGAAAGTATGGAACTGTCAGATTTTTGTTAAGGGAATGGGGGAAAATAAATTCAAAAGAGAGAGAAAAAAAAATGTCAGAATTAAAATCAATAAAGGTCTGGCTAAAAAACAAGAAAATGTCAGAATATTTATGGAGGGAAATGTCAGTTGAATGTACGAAACTGTCAGACTTAAATAAAGTGGAAATGGTCAGAGTTAAGTCAAATTGAAAATGTCAGATTTAACTTAAGGAAAACTGCCCGATGTGAATGACAGCAAAATGTCAAACTTGAATGAAAGAGAAAAAAAATATGTCAGATATAAAAGATAATAAACTCTCAGATTTGAATAAACGGAAAAACGTAAAGTTTAAATGTAAGAGAACGTCAAATTTACATGAAAAGAATTGTCAGAATTTTAATGAAATGAAATGTCCGATTTATGTAAGAGAGAAAAATGTCGAGTTTGGACGAGAGAAGAAAATTTCAGATGTCAATTTGCACAGTAGGTCAGTTGTCAACGTTAAAGTGTCATCTCTCAAAGTCATCTGTCAGCTGTCAAGAAACTGTCCGAGTCAAAGTGTCAGCTGTCACAGTCGTCTGTCAAAGTCATCTGTCACACCTCGAACGCATCAGCCGTGGTATGAGCAGTATGTCACTCATGTTTGCATACGACTCTGCTATGGCGAATTCTGGCCTCCATATTCGAATGTGAATTCAATTTCCCAGTCAAAGCCATCTTCAAACATGGAAGCAAGAATTTATCACATTGTGTGCCGTTACACATGATGACAGTTACTCACAAAAAAAAAACTGCCAACATGCACCCTGTCGATTGCTTCTGGTACACCAGCGAATGCGCGGCTATGGCTTGCCTGATGTGTGGCTGTGGTTCTTGCCAGTCAGCACCGACAGCAGGAAACGAACAAGAAATAAAGAAAACAGTACCAGTCTGATACCACCTCTCACCCTCACCGTTTTGTTCAACTCGTTACACACCTGTAAATAAAGGAAAAACCCCAAACAAAACTAGCTCGTACACCAACTCCCCAAAGGTCCTTGCTGCTACATTGGTCTCTTGTTGGGTCGATGTTGCGATGGAGTTCCATCGACCTTGGCTACCCTCCCTTTTCCGGATTGGAACCGGCCATGGTGACCCATCGCCGTTGTTAAGTCACCCCAAGAGCCGGGAAATACTTACGCCGCCTCTACTTGGTTCCTGCCACCACTTAAAATCGCCTTACACAGCCATACCCTTGTTATTGAAAAACAAAAGGAATTACATTGAGCAATTACAAAAGTTCTTATTTTATTTCTCTTACTTTTATATAATACCAAAGTGGACTAAATCAAAAAATAATCTTAACCCTAGTAATTATTAACATTTAATTGGTACCGGCATAGATCTACAGAAAATTTACCAAATCTATGATAATATTAATTCGTCACTATAAAACTAAATCATTTTTGAAATTATTATTAATCAATGTAGGACTTATCCTACCCTTAAAAAAAATGCAGTAGAAGAATTATAAGGAACAAAAACAAAATTTGGATTTTTAGCCGAAATGGTATTTTGTCTTATTGTGTATCATTTTAATTTAGTTAGTATTTGGATTTTACCAAAGATTTAATTTAGTTTTGTTTAGTTTTATTTCCAGTCGTCGTTTAAGCTAAGTTCATAAATTCCCCTCCTTTTTCCCAGTGTAGTATGCTCGATTTTAAAAATTTGAAAATGTATTTATGCTATATATTTTTTTTTGTAGTGTAGTGTGATTGAGTTTTAAAATTTTAAATTTTATTTATTTTATTTTTGTAGTTGTGGTGGTGTTTGATTTTAAAAATATAGATTTTGTATATTCTCTTTTTGTTTTTGTAGTGTAATATCGTGCAAATGTTTAATTGTTCTTTATTTCGATTTTGTAGAATAGCCTTTTTGAAATTCTTAATTGTTATTTTGTTTTTATTATTATCTTGTAGAATAGCTTAAGTTTTTTTTAATGTTATGTACTTCCTTTTTTTAAAGGGTATAATTGTTTAAATTCATGATTGTTAGTTATTTTGGTTTTCGTAGCGGAGCCTATTTGAAATTCTTGCCTATTCTTTGTCTTGTAGCCTATTTGACTGTTATGTTTTGGTTTTTTTTTTTTTGTAGGTAATTCAATTTTTGTTTTATTTCAATTAACTAGGAATTGAATTAAGAAAATTTCATGTTAGTTAAGGGTATTTTGGCTTAGCTTAATTCAGTGTATGTAACATACATATGTCTAATTTTGCTTAGGTTTAGTTCAAGTTTATTGTCTGTAAATTCTGTTTGTGTCAGTTAATCTTCTGTAAGTTAAGTTTAGCCTATTTTAGATTAGGTAATATTTTATTTATATTAAGTAAATTTTAAAATTTTATAACTCTAAACTAACTCTTACTCTAAATTTTTATTGAATTTTAAGTAAGCTTAGTTTCGTTAAGCTTAGCTTCTGTTAGATTAGTTAATATTTTAGGCATAATTATACTTTAGAGCCCAACCTCAAATATTTTTTCTTATTTTAATTAGATGTATATGGGCCTCATAAGCCTAATGGTGCAATAAAATTTGCACGCTCTCGTATGGCTTACGAGATAAAAATCGAGAAAGTTTGAAAATTTAGTGCAATTTTTTAAGTGTTAGCAATTTTTTAAGCGATAGGTTTAGAAGGCCCATATACATATAATAAAAATAAAAAAAAATATTTGAGCTTGTGCTCTAAAGCACAATTATTTTATATTTTATTTATATTAAGTAAGCTTAGCTTCGTTAAGTTTAGATAAATTCTTATTTAATTTTATGTAAGCTTAGCTTTGTTAAATTTAGCTTATTTCAGGTTAGCTAAATTTTATTAAATTTTAAGTAAGCTTGGTTTTATTAAATTTAGCTTGTTTTATGTTAATTTTTTGGGCCAATTTTAGTTTGAATATATTTATTTAAGTTAAATGGAGTTGTTTGGCCATTTCTTTTTAATTGCAATTTTTAAATATTAAAAATAAAAATTCAATTTTTTCCCGACGTTTCGTCACTTTCTTGGCGACATCTTCAGGGGAGATTTTTAATTTTGTATCTTCAGAAACATATATGAACAATTTTTCAAAAACAATTAACCAAAAACTTACTTTACATTAAAAGATACATTAAGTTAATTTTGACAATAAACCTTGCTAAATCTCTGGCACGTGTTAACAGAGGTTAACAGAGTATTTTTTCTTCATGTTTTTAAGTGAAATAACTCTGTTAACACATGCCAGAGATTTAGCAGAGTTGATGCAATCTCTAGATAATAATTTACACTCTATGCTGTTGGTACGAAGAACATTAGCAATGCCCACAAGTGCGTTGACAAGTGCGTTCTTAAGTGACAAAAAAATAGATGATATCAATAAATATGGAATTAACAAACGCATGCATGAGTCAGTGCAGCCAAGTTCACAACCATGTGTGGAGAGTTAAAATGGAGAGTCGCTGGCATTATATGCCCGTATATGTAATTGGCGTGGAAACTTAATAATATGTTTTCTGTATATATGTAATTTATTTTATGTTATTTCAAATTTTTAAATTTAAAAGTTAATTTATTAAAAAGAAAAAATTATTAAGCTATCAAATCTATGTAACTGCGAAAAAGCTTCGCTTCTCTCGTGTGTCCAACGACGCACCTGTGTTTTTTCTTCACTTTTTATTTTTAAAGCCAATTTTAAAGCCAACAACTAAATTCGATTTTTCATGAAAGAAATTATTCTTTGTGTTTACGATTTCTGGGAATTTAATTAAGTCTTCTATTTAATGCTGGGAACAAAAATTACATTTTCAAATTTTTTGCTTAAAAATTTAACACACTTAGCTTGTTTGGCACTATCATTAAAATTTTCAAAACCATGGAAATTTTCCCATTTCTATACAGTGTATGAAGAAATTCTGTAAACACAATCGTACTCAACTCGTAACCAACTCCAAATGCGAACTTGGAAAATGGGCGGAGACAACTGCAATAACTTTTTGCCTACATAACACGGCACAATTAATTGAATTAAATATTTAGATACACTTAATTCGCACAATAAACTATAATAATTATAACACATCATAATCTAGTAACTCAAGATTAGATTAGATTATCTTTATTTTAAACGATTTTTACAAAGTAAATATAAACAGTTCCTTGTAATTATTTCTGCGGCTATAATAGTAAGGCTTGCAAGACCAGAAGCAATATTAAATAAAATAATAACTTGACTCCCACATGGCTAATACAATTTTTAAAGATCAATTTACTCTTGCTCGATGAGTATAATAAAAATTGCTTTTGACGTATTGTCTGTTTGTATTTACAATATTAAAAAAAGGAACTTAAAGCTAAACGTAAGGATGAATAAAACAACGACTAGCTAGAACATGACCAGCATACGTTCGTTTTACTAAACATTCAATTAATCGAGTCTCTGTTTAGTAGCGATTCTAATCAGACGTACATCATGCTGTGTAATAAGCGCAACAAGTGCATAAATACCAGCGAGTTTATTTCTTGCAATAAAAAATTGAGTGCCATAAACAATGCTTCGACTTAAACGACAATCAATGTGAACTGATATCAAATCACTCTAATATCTTTTTTTATTGTGACCATTGTTTAATTAAACCTTGTGATCTTCACGCAGTAATTAACAAACTAGTTCATGATGTTAATGATCTAAAAACGATGTGCAAGCACTTTATGTACTGCGAGGGCAATGACCTGACTCAGCTCTCTACTGTAACTATTAAGAAGGCCGCTGCAACTACTGCTGAGAATTTTTCCAATGCTGTTTCTATGGATCTTCCCCGCCTACGTGCGCGAAAAACGGCTGGTGAAGTAAACAAAGCGTCTCGTGGAGCCACTCACTCTCGCGGGCGCTCCGCAAAACCGGTTTCTGGTGGTAGCACTCCCACTACAGTTTCTGCGCCAAATTCTTTTTCTGCGCTCACCTCTCAGAATGTGCCTGTAGTCGTTATTGATGATATTGATGACTCTATCGGCCAAGCTAGTCGCGCTGTTTTATCATCTGTCTCTTGTGATGCTGTCGCTGCTGCTAGTGCTTCAAATGCTGTTGTTGGTCCCGCTGTCGGGAAAGCATCTGATTCATCTACTGTTGCTCCTGCAATCTTTTCTGACTCTAGCAGAGCTGACGCTGCTGTCGAGAAAACAGCTGATTTATCTACTGCGGTTGTTCCTGCTATTTTATCATCTGGTTCTCGTTGTACTAACGATGGTGTTTCTTATGCTGCTGTTGTTTCTGCTTCCGAGAATACAGCTGATTTATCAACTAGCGCTAATATCGTTGACGTTGCACATGGTGTTTCTACTGTTGTTATTGTTGCTGAACATAAGAGAAGCAATAAGCGATATTCTCAAGAAGTTCTTCTAGTTGGTGTAAGCAACAACCATGAGCTAGAAGTTGTGCCTAAACTGAGGTTTGTTCATCTTTCTGCTTTTAAGCCCAATGTCACTGAGCGTGATATTATGAATTATATAGTTAAACACACGAATATTGAAGAGAAGAATCTTGCGTGCTACAAACTTATAAAAAAAGGCGTTGCTCGTGAAGATGTAAAGAAAATATTGTATATATACTCTATTGCTAAATCATAAGCACTCATCTGCGTCATCTGCTCATCATAGCTATTTTTCTTTATATTTCCAAAATGCTCGTGGTATTCGTACTAAAACTAATCAATTGCTTTCTGCCGCAACTGCTCATGATTGCGACGAGATAACTCTTGTGGAAACTTGGTTAACGTCACATTTATGTTCTGAGGAGTTATTTGACGCGGATTATGAAGTATACCGTAGAGACCGCATACCAGGTGTGTCAAGAGGAGGCGGTGTATTAATAGCAATTTCATCAAAATATGCAAGTAGAAAAACAAACTCGCTTACCTCGCGAGCGTGATAATATTGAACAAACTTGTATTGCAACCAAATTTGCCAATGATCCTGCAATCAGTATCAATGAAATGGTTTTTATTGTAAGTTATATTCCACCAAATAGCGATTATAATTTATATAATGACCATACTTTCAATATTTCCAATATTGTACCGTCTTTAAGCCCTCAGCAAACTCCTTGTGTTTTAGGGGATTTCAATTTAAGTAACATTGAGTGGAGATATAGTAGTGATGGCAAAATATTAATTCCTTTTAACGTTAAAAAAGATGTAGACTTGTTACTAAGTGACTCACTTTATTCCTTAGATATGTTTCAGATTAATGAATTCGAGAACGAATTGAAAATAATTTTTGATTTAGTTTTTATTAGCAATGATCTTAAATACTCCATGAAGATGTGTCATATACCGCTTACTTGCGAGGCAATTCATCACAAAGCACTCGAGCTGAAATATAGTTTTTATAAACCAAATAATATTTTAGATAAAATAAATTAAATTAAAATAAAATAAATAAAATAAATAAATAAGAGATAAAAAAAATTCTATGGCAGAGCCCGGCAGTTGAAAATATGATTATTTGTGTGTGTTTACACACAATAAATTAAAAATCTAAGTTTTCAAAAGAAACAAATCTTCATGTCGTCATAGTTTAATATCAGCTAACTGCTGAAGCTAAGATCGACTGTGAAATAGAAGAGCAACAACAACTAGCACAACAAAATCTTTGAGTATTTAGAAAAGCTTTGATCTATCTTCAAATAATAGAACATAATTTCCCTGAAAGTATGCTTACCAAATTAGAAGAACTTTAAGCTGCTTTCATATCATTTGTATTCTCGTACCGCAATTCAGGGTAATTTACTAATTGCATTCGTGAAACAAGTAGAAAATTAAGAGCTTAGTGGATTACAGCAAGAATCACGAAAAAAAGGCTACTGATGAGTTGGTGTAGCGGCCAATGAAACAGCTGTCTAGTCTGCTATGTGATTGATACTCTATATTGTTGTTGTTAGTTGTTTTTCCTTCAGTCGTTTTCTTCGGGCTCGATAAAATATAACCTTTAATATTTTAGATAATTCTTCCAATTTATCTTATAATTTCAAAAATGCTAACTATCCTGCGCTAAATAATTATTTTGACTCTATAAATTGGAAAATTGTTTTTAATTCTATGGATTTATACGCTATGTATTTCACATTCAAAAAATTCTAGAAGAAGGCTTATATTTATATGTATCAATCAAAAAATTTAATCGGCAATTTAACTTACCCTCGTATAATTCTCGATTATTACACATAAAAAATTTAAGAAATAAAGCGCATAAAAAGTTTAAGAGAACAAATACTGATGTTGATAAAGCAAATTATGATTTACGTCGCAAGGAATTTGACTTTCTTTCTAACTTCTTATATAAAAAGTATTTGAATTCTATCGAATCTGGAATTCAATCAAACCCAAAATCTTTCTGGGTGTTAATTGATTCCAAACGTAAATATCATGGACTCCCGAAATCTATTGAATTCAAAAATAAATCTTCAAATAATTCACAAGAATCTTGCGAGCTGTTTGCAGACTTTTTTGGGTATATTTTAAATAATGCTACATTACCAAATAATTATAATGATTTCTCAAACATTAACCAAATTGTAAATGTGTCAAGTATGAAATCGTAAGAAATACAGAGAAGTCTTTAGAAGCCACTTAGGTCCCCTGCTTTTTAACTTGTTCATAAATGATATCCCACAAATATTTCAGTTCAGCGAATGCTTGTTATATGCGGACGACTTAAACATTTTTATTAAAGTTGGGCATATTTCTGATTGCTTCAATTTGCAGGAAGACATAAGATCATTTCTCTTATGGTGCAATAAGAATGGAATGAATTTAAATAATTCTAAAAGCAAAGCTCTGACTTACTCCCATAAGAGTTATCTAATTTTATATAATTATTCTTATGGAAATAATAACATTTTCTTAAGAGATAAAATTGTTTAAGATTTAGGTTTATATTTTGATACCAAGCTTTCTTTTAGCTACCATCGTGAGTTCATGATATCTAAAGCCTGTTCTCAACTTGGATTTCTAAAAAGAAATTCGAAAGAATTTTTAGATGCTTTGACGACAGGAACACTTTATGTTAGTTTAGTTAGATCTCAACTTGAATACTCAAGTATTGTGTGGGACCCCTATTATGAATGTGAGATCAGTCGTATTTAACGAATTCAAAAAAAAAAAATTTACAAGAATTGCTATACGCCGTAGATTTTCATTTGAGAATATGCCATCTTATGATGAGCGTTGCAACATCTTAAGCTTGCAAAACTTGTCGCAAAGAACGCATGCACAGAGCGATTTATTTATTAAGCGCATTTTTGATAGCAATATTAAATGTCCG